>OX103953.1:3962643-4562643 GCA_944470425.2 Schistosoma bovis
TATCATCACTCTCATTATTAAGAATATTAATACATAAATCAGCAAATTTTTTTTGTTCAGATTTTGAAAATAAAAATAAATCACTTGATGATATTGTAGTATTGTCATTATTTAATGTTAAATTACTGATAGACGATTGTATAGTATTACAACAAGAAGATGAAAGAATAGGAAGAACAGCAGTAGCAGTAGTAGGACCAGTAGTAGTAGTAGTAGTAATAGTAGTAGTAGAAGTGATGATCATCTGATGATGATCAGCTTCATTAGAAATTATTGATGAAGTAGGAGAATTACACAAAAGATCAAAATTATATGGATCGTTATTAGAGGAAGTGGAAAAAGCAATAGAAGATAAGGAATTAATAGTTGTTGGGGATGTTATACGTTTCAGCAATCTATTCACCGGGTTCACTTTAACAGTAGAAAGATTTGATTGGCTATTTATCAAATTCGTTCTGAATAAATCACGACTTGATGATGAGGATGATGATGGAGATGATTTATTCGAATTGATTAATGGCTCACTAAAATTGAATATGAACATAGTTTATTTTGTATGTATGTTATAATTTTTAAAAGAAATCTAAATTATAAGATTATCAGTATCAGAAGGGGTTTTGTGGATATAATAGTAATTTTAGTAGTTGAGATCATGATCTTGGATGCGTACTACTGAAAAGTCCCACAGTAGGACGAAACTACCGTTCAGTGCTTCCAGGTTTTCCATGATGGTCTAGCTTCAATTGACTCATGATCTCAACTATAAAATTATTGGAAAGAGAGCATAGATGAAACACAATCACTAACAGTAAAATAACTAGTTGGTTGACATATTACATTCAATAATAATAAATTTGTAATTACTGAAAATTTCATACTAATCTGTTTTACATAACTATTAAATACTAACTACGAAATTGTGATCGGTTTAGATAGTCGGTGTAAATTCGTGAATCAAGGGTTTTTGCTATTTGACATTGGGCTTTAAGGTGTACTTAAGATTTGAGGAAAACAGTATTACCTGGTGGATTCGAACTAGGACTATTTAGATTAACTGTTTGAAACGTTACCACTAAACAGTTTAGGTCGCTATTTGTAATGTGACTTTGCAATCGAATGCAACTTTACGAAATTGACCAACGTCTTATATGAGATCTAGCAATATTACTCAACTTTCACCAAACTGAGGGTTCGAACCTGCAGCTCACTGGTTGAAAATCAACTAATAACATCATTAAAATGTCGCTTCTTTAAATAAGCAATAACCTATAGATTATATATACACTACCTCACCAATGATAAATGTTAATAACAAGCAAAACCCATCTAGAAAAATTATCTAACAATGGCCTCGAAATCTATCTAAACATTGAATATACAATAACATAATGTATGATGTGAAAAAGTTATGACAACGAATACTTTTACTTTGAATAAACATGTTTAATGTTACAATTGAATTAGTTGATATTGAGAGTTAATTGGTCAGTTAGTCAGCTACAACAGAGGACTAGGCACATATATGCATCGGTACAAGTTGCCATACCTCATTAGCACAACAACATGAACACCAGATTCATAGAAGTAGTTAATTCAATGGTGGTAATATATAAAAGAAAGATTGAATATAAGGATATAGTACAAGAAGAAAGAATTAGTTCGTAGAAAGAAAGATATAAAGTGATTTTAATCTCATAGTATAGGGGAGAAAGAGAGTTTATACACCTACGCCATTGTGATCTATTCTAAGTAATATCACCCAAAATTTCCAGCCATGTCACCCCATAGTCTCCAGTTAACTGTTCTACTCACAATGGACAATTTATTTATGAGAATTCACTATACATGAAAATCTTATGCATCTGGACACTTATATATTAGAGGAGTTATGTTAGAGGGATAGGGTTCAATTATAGTACTTTATCAAACATTATGCTTACTGGTATTATTAATGCATCATTAGAACAAAAACCTTACAGAACTATTAGATATAGAAGGGGAAAAAGTTTAAAATTCACATACAATGAAAATAATGTACTTACATACATTCAATATAATACACAATAGAATATTAATGATTAGCCATACAATATCAAACTTTCTTTCAGGAACAATAAAATTGAAGCATTTCTCACATTTTTTCAATGATTGAACCTAGTTTTGAGGCATGTAAAATCTGAAAGAAAAAATAATTAGAAGATTTCGTTTGAAAGAAAGTATTAGAAATAAATTCAATATATCAAAAATCATTAACACTGGTTGAAATCATGAGTCAATTGAAGCTAGACCACCATGAAAAACCTGGAAGCAGTGGACGGCCGTTTCGTCCTAGTATGGGACTCCTCGGCAGTGCGTATCGACGATCCCGCCCCCCGCGAGATCCGAACCCAGGACCTATCAGTCTAGCGCCAGGCGCTGAACCAACTAGACCACTGAGCCGGCACCCAACGGTGTTAATGTCTAACTTCAACCAATCCACGATGGATGCGCACTGCTGAGGAGTCCCATGATGGGACGAAACGGCCGTTCAGTGCTGCCAGGTTTTTCATGGTGGTCTAGCTTCAATTGACTCACGATTTCAACCGGTGAAATTTCTAAAAACCTCCACAAAACCCATTCCGATAATAATAAATATTAAACAAATTGTATAAATATATATCTATTTTATAAACCTTAGTTGTTATGTAATGGGGTGGAAACATAAAGAACTACGAAAGTTATCATCCAGAAGATGCAAGTGTTTATTAACAGTTGTCTACACAAAATACTTTGGATCCGTTGACCAGACACTATTAGCAATAACCTACTGTGGGAGAGAACAAACCAGATCCCACCGTAGCAAGAAATCAGCAAGAAGCGCTGGAAATGGATAGGACACACATTACGGAAAGCATACAACTGCGTCACAAGTAAAGTCATCACTTCGGATCCTCAAGACCAAAGGACATATTACGCCGTGAAATGGAGAAAGACATGAGAAGAATGAACAACAATTCTATAGAACTAGAAAGGAAGGCCCATGACAAAGTGGGTTGAAGAATGCTGGTCGGCGGCCTATGCTCCATTGGAAGTAACAGGCGTTAGTAAGTAAGTAAGTTGCATGTTATTCATTTAGTTAGGCCTAAAATATGAGAGAGCATTTGAACTTAGAACTTAAATGAGTAAGTAGTTAAAGTTAATTAAACCACAGGATTCCAACAGTAGAAACGAGCAAATTCAAGAATATAAATAAGTAATGAACTACTAAACACTGGAAGTTGCTTCCAAATAAGGTAGGATACACCATTTGGATTCATTGCATTGCAGTTTTTAAGTCACCATTAGGAAGTTCTTTTTAACAGAACATCATGTAAATTATATACATGTGTACTCTATTAGAGTAAATATAGAAATTACTTTCCATACGTTGGCTTTTATACTTGACAGCTCCCAACTGGTAAGTAACAGTGTTGAGATAAGACAAATCAATGAGAATGAAAAAATCTGGGAGTGAATTTTGACAAATTAATATTTATATATTTAATATGTATTAATTAGACATTCAGTTTGTAGTTTTTTTTATTCTTCTGGTTGTAAACTTTGGCTATACAATCAGTGTTTTTTTTAAAATAGTGAAACTATTATTTGTGGATGACCTTTGAGCGACGCAAGAGTGAACATGAGATTGTTCACTTAATTAGAGTTATAAACCAGTACGAAGAATTAGAATTACGATTTACAGTCGATAGTTAAAGTTTTCATCATGAACTGACATAAGCTATAATGTTAAAACTCTATTTAACCAAATGGATAGATGAATTTTGTGCCAAAATCCAAGATATATATGTGATTGGTTTGTTCATAAATTATAGTCTCTTCGTTAAAATAAAGAAGTTACACTGACTTTTTGTGTGTGTTCTGAATGGGACTAGAAAATAGAATTCAGCGTGAGCTAATAAACATTAACATTCTTCGTGTCACATTTTAATATTACCTGTGACTACATCTCAGTCCTACAGGAGGTCAGTCGCAGCCCAAATAGCTCAGTGATAACATCTCTGACTGTGAAGCTGGTTGACAAATGATCGAATCTTTCAGGGAGTATCAGTTCCCTCAAAATTACAGGTACACCTTGCTGACAAGTGGCAAATAGTACGAAACCTGGGTTCAAGGTTTCTTGTTGACTATCTCTAACCTCCAACCATCTTACATTCAGGAGTAAGTTGGAAGAAAGCTAGGGGCGGGCAGACCAAAACATGGCACAAATCCGTGAAGTCACTGACAAGTGGACTGAGTCATATTGGTAGGTGTAGACTACCTGGTTGGGGACCACGAGATGATAGCAACCGATGGTTAGAGACCCTGACTGACATGGCTCAAAATCGTTTGCAATGGCGCAGATGCATCCACTCTTTGTGTTCTCCCAAATTCTAATCTGTATTCTTCATGTCCCTTATTTCTTCTCTTTTGAAATTTATTTCACTAGATTATACTCTACAAACCGTAATATTTCCGATTACTGCTTATACTTTTACTACCTCTACCACTATGGGATTTGAACCGACAATTGTATTTTTGTGCTAATGTGGTATAGTAACTTGAACTGATGTACGTATGTACGAAGTTCTACGTTGTTACTGACAGACTGACTGACTGATATTCGTATTACTGGTTCAAACACAGTAATCAACCCAAGATCATATCATAATATGGATATACCTAACATCTGTTTCATATAGAATGATCAAATAATCAACGATATCTCAATGTATAGGACGTTGGAAATCTTATCATTATTAATAGATCTAATGCATAAAAGAGTAACTGTATTTCTATTTTTTTAAAAAAAGAGGGCGAAATATAAGATTATTTATGGGAGTGGTGTAAGTTACTACAAATGATCATGATAACAATCATAGTGATAACCATAACAGTACTATAATAATAATGGTAATAATAATACAAAAAGCTTAACCATAAATCATAGTAATTACATTCCATATTAACAGAATTTATTTGACAAGTAAAATAAATTCTCAATCAATGAATGTTTCTTACTGGTAACATAAACAAACTATTAAATGATTAGATAGGTTATGAAAGAGATAAAATCACTTTCCACTTTAATGAATTCATGATATGATAAACACTATTAACCATATGAGCATGCATACACAAAACTGAGAATAGGGACTTGAATCAATTGAAATACTTTTTTTTATAATATTAATCTTTATGCATCATAAATAAAAATGAATTATATTTTTATTACATTTAAGTGTAGAATATTTGAATAAAATTGTTATCATTCATATGGTAAACTGTGATCTACAATTGGTTAAACAAATACTTCTATATGCTTATCTATGTTGACTATATGAATATAATTTCTATAAATTTATATTGTAAAAATGAATGATTATTTATGTGAATGGAATTGTAGTCAGTCAGTCAGTCAGTCAGTAAAAACGTAGAACTTCGTACATACGTACATCAGTTCAAGTTACTATACCACATTAGCACAAAAATACAATTGTCGGTTCAAATCCCATAGTGGTAAAGGTAGTAAAAGTATAAGCAGTAATCGGAAATATTACGGTTTGTAGAGTATAATCTAGTGAAATAAATTTCAAAAGAGAAGAAATAAGGGACATGAAGAATACAGATTAGAATTTGGGAGAACACAAAGAGTGAATGCATCTGCGCCATTGCAAATGATTTTGAGCCATGTCATTCAGGGTCTCTAACCATCAGTTGCTATCATCTCGCGGTCCCCAACCAGGTAGTCTATACCGACCAACATGGCTCAATCCACTTGTCACTGACTTCATTTATCTGTGCCATGTTTTGGTATGGCCGCCCCTAGCTCTTTTCCAACCTACTCCTATACCATTGAACATAGCACGTCGAGGCAGTCGGTCGTTGGGCAAACGTAACACATGTCCCAGCCATCTCAACTGATGACGTTTCACTACTTCATCAATTGATTTGCCATCCTTACCTAGTACCCGTTTCCTAACAACTACATTACTTACTCGGTGGTCCCAGGATATACGAGCAATGCTTCGAAGACACCTATGATCAAATACTAGTGACTTACAAATATCCTCTACTCTTACCGGCTGTTTCACAACCATAAAGTAGGACGGAACGAACTGCTGCGCAGTAAACTTGTCCTTTGGTTGGTAGACGGATATGGAACAGTAATGTAACATTTAAGTCATTCGAGCATTGGTTAGAAAATTTATCTAAGTTCGGAACTTAATAAAGGGTAACTACAACTTTACACAGAATCGAGTGCAGACTCTTCAGATTTGATAACCAACACAATAAATACCCAGTTAATAAATCATTTTTCAACCTCTATCATCATTCAATCGCTATTAGAGGATAATAACAACTCAATTTGATTGACTCCACATACAATATAGCTTTCACTAGGACTAATTTCGACATGGATCAACTAGCGAACCTTGATAAATAACCTAACTAAATAATAATCAACTGACTTTGGATACTGTGCGAGATTTATGCTTTCTAACTGCTCACACCATGAGATTACATTTCTTCTTGAAAAGTGTGAAAAATTAACTGCGTTAGTATCTAATATGTCTGGAAGCGTGACCAAAAAGACCAAACGATAACTTTTCTGAAATTGAACGCAAATGTAATTGTCTTGATTATTGCAATCATTGGTTTAAAACTTTAAAAACCCTACCGTTGACAGTTAAGATCGGTGGGGGGAAATAGGAAAAGTGATCAAGTAAGACAGAATTCTAAGAATTGTTATGTGCGCGACTCAGTACGAATATTTACTAAGTTTTCAGTAATACTCTATGTTGGGGTCATAAACAGAATAACGTTATTTGGTTGTTTAAACATGATAAGACGAAGTGGGACGTGAACGTGATACAGAATGGATTATTAAACTCGGTATGCTGATAATTCTTAAGAAAATATTGAATGCTGCTATCAGTACAAATGCTCAAAAGTGTGACTGCATTCTCACCCACAGTTAGTTGTCTGTAAGCTCACTGATCATACACTAAGGTATCAAGTAAAATAAATAAAGTGGTGAATAGAGATTACGACACTCAGATTTTATTCAGTAGATTGCGAAATTCAAATCCTAACCTATTCAGTCAATCATGAGCAACGTAGAACCTGAATCGATCCAAGCTGCCATGCCACACGAGTACAGAAAGATACAGTTATCAAGACAAATCCCAGAGTAATAGTAGTGTTGGTAAAAGTATCAGTGACAGTAGATCATGCGTAGAAAAACGAAAGCATAAAGATATTTGACCATTCACTTTTTGAAAGAAGACAAAGAGTCTGGGTCATGTCGCCCAAAGTCCGTAGCCATTGGTCACGATGATCAGGTGGACCCCAGTCACAGTCTACACCTGTTAACATAGCTATGTTCAATTACCAACGATTCTATCGAGTAGTGTCACGTCTTGCTTTGGTCGCCCACAAATTTCTTCTAGACTACTCATACACCAGACACCTTTGCGCGCAAAGGTAGGAGGTGGTTGGAATTACGTAAAGTAAATCTTAATCACCACAGTTTAAGATACACAGCCTGACCAACCGACTTGTCAGCTTTACCTAGGACTATATGCGCAGTCTCACTGACACTCACTTGGCGAAGCCAAAATACACGAGCGGTGCTTCTAAGACAATTGTGGTTGAGTATGAACCAAAGAGTATCTTCCATTCTCAATAAGCATGCTTCACACCAACCAAGTGTCTTTCAATTCGGCTAGGTTTAACTACTTGGGTAATAAAATCATCTCTCACCATTACTAAATATGAGTGTCTAGTATTTTGAAGGGGGATGGAAAGAACTTTTGGGAATTTATATTTCACTTCATCTAATCTGCGGCTAATAGAACGGAAAGCGTAAACAACGAAGAGGCAACGGCGTGCGTCCCAAACTGTTTAAGTCCTTACTGTTCTGTTCATTCAGCTGTCTGTTGAAGTCCAGTCTAAAAATGTGTTGTTTTTAAGCGTAGTTCTGCACCTAATTCGATGAGATCGTGAGAAATACCAGTGGAGTTTACAGGTACACGCCTCAAACAATGCAGTTTCGGAAGTCCAGCAGTATTACTACACTTTTTAAAAGCTCAAGCACGAGTACATAAATAAGTAGCTGGTAAACGAGTTGTGTTTTTCATAGTACGTTAAAACTTTAGGAAACATCAGTTCCGGTTAATATATCTAGACTAGGTCATTACAGTGGACAGTCTTAACTACCAAGATAAAATAACAGTTATTGTTATTCGATGAACAAAATGTGCCACTGTGCCGTATAATCATCCTGACTACCTACAGGCATTAAAGTTCAAACGCGTTAACAAAATTACTGGTTTAGAATTTATTATCCACAGGTCTTTTAATGACCAGGTGGTATATGGGTTATCATAAAAAATTTACTGTGCGAATTGCATAAATCATTCGATATTTTTAACTTATTTTCCATAACTAGCACCGTAAATAACAGATACAAGCAAGATTATGGTTCATGAACAAACCAATCAGACTCAAACTAGTGAGTTCTGGATGTCTGCAAGAAATTCATCCATTTAAATGACACTATAGCTTATATCAGTTCGTGACGAAAACCCAAACTCAACTCCTGACCGTATCTCCAGCCTTTTAGCACTAAATCTGACTTCTAACACTGATCTATAATGCGCTTTTGATTCTAAAAGGTTACCGAGTATTCTAAAAAACACTTTGGCGTCGCATCAAAATCGTCCATAAATTTTAATCGCACCAACACATTTTGGAGAAGACCTGTAAAAGAATCACGATAGCGAAAACGTTTTACTGTATAAGACCACTTTTTATGTATATAATTCGTAACCAAAAACGGGTGTGACATACAGCGACGGAACATAACGGGCAAGAACGTAATAATAATCCACATGTAAGCACAACAGTATAATGCTCTCGCTTTTTCAAAAACTCCGCTCCAAAGGACAAGGTGAAATATTAGATTTTAAAGTAGTAAAAGTGCATTTCTCTTCTAAAGTTTAAAGTTGGATCAATTAATGAAAATCCGTTGTTTATTCAATAAATGAATTGTTCTATGTTTACTTTTTTCCAGGATTATATAAAACTGAGGATTCAGAATCAGCACAGCGTACGTTATGTTTCGAACCAATATTGACACAATTCCCATCATCACCTAACCAATCACTTCGTTCCACTAACAACTTCCAAGCGAAAATCATACTCAGGAAAGGTTAAAATGCTAGTTCATTGCGTTTTTCTTAAGGTATTCAAATTTCCGCCTTTAGACACGATGCCTTAAATGCTTTAATTATATATTTTTTCTTTCTGTCCATTACAGTGTCGTCGTATTTGCATAAATTTCATCAGTGTCCTCAAACCCTCCTTAAAGTAACTAATGGTTTGGGAAGATGTTACATTTAATAGGCTTCTTAATCTCCTGAATTCTCAAACTCTGTATACACCTACTTTTACGATCTGTGAGGTTGACTAGCCACTTGTTTTCTCAAAGTACTGGTCGTCCTTGCAATAAAAATAGACACCATCTCTACAATAATGTCAATCGGCTTCATAATTAATAATAGTAGGGCATTTCTGTAGTCTGGCAAAATACAGTTCAATAACTGAAGCACAATACGAGTTTAAAAATATATCAGAGTAATCCGCATGAATACGTTTCTACCATTCACAGGGATTCCAAATAGACTTATTATAGGATGTCAAATGTAAACTAACTGCAGTTTTTCAATTTTCGACTAGTATCAGCACCAATCTCTGGACGCCAACAGATCTGATGAGCGAGCAATTTCGTTTTCTCTTCTCTCACATGGGCAGAATAAAAGTTGGAAATAACCGCAGGTCTCAGTGTGCGGAGAATGATTACTCTATCGTTAAAGGACAAATACAACTACGGGCTTTGGTGGTAAGTCTTCTCTCCTTTTGTAAAAACCAAGAAACTTACGCGTGCATTAAATGTTTCAACCTCTTTACATGTAATCACGACCGTTCCAGAATACTTACAAGTATCTTCTACCAGTTCTGCTGTATCACTGGATTACAATGATGAAGTCATAAGCCTATTTACTTACTACTTACTTACGCTAGTTGCTCTTCGTGGAGAACTCTAGGCCACACACCAACATTCTCCATCCAATTCTCTCCTGGAAAATCCTTCCCAGTTCTTCCCAGTTGTTATTCATACTTTTCATGTCTGCTTCCGATTCCCGACTCAATATGTTTGTCAGCCTTCAACTTATCACTTCCTTCATCATGCAGTTTGATGATTTCTTCAATGTATGTCCTATCCACCGACAACGTCTTTTCATAATTTCTTCTTGACCTGGAAGTTGGTCTTTTCTCTTCCACCGAAGGCTGCTGCTGATGATATCCGGTCAACGAGTCTTGAGTAGACCACTGATAACAGATACTTGTGTATTTTTGATGATGGTTGTGATAGTTCTAGAGATTTCAGTGCCGTATGGAAGAATTTTCTTGATGTTCGTTTGGTGTCTTCACATCTGCATCAGATCCTCCTTGTTTATCAATAATTCTGTAGTGAACGAGAGCTTCGGTGATGAAAACCATTGTATTATAAGTCGTAATGTTAGTTTGAAAATCATACACTGAACACATCATCTGCACATCTTTTTTTGTGTTGTCCTTTACCTATTCGTTTATTCCTCTGTCTCTGTAGTTATCTTGACTGCTCTCTGATCACCTTTTTGTTCTCTTCAATTAAATTTTCTACTTCTATGCATTCTATTTCCGACTGTTGCCGCGCACTACTTATTCCTGTAAGCATAAGTGGCATACGCTACTTTGCTGTCCAAATACACGGAAGATTCCACCTTTTTCAGAGCTTTTCCGTCAATTGTGATTATGTCGGTGCTCTCTGTTGTATTTTTAGATGTTGCTTTCTCTCTAGTGTATGTTGAGGCCTATCGATGCAGAAGCTGATGCTAAACTGGCTGTCTTCTGCTGTATTTGTTGGTTTATATGAGGTAGGGTAGCTAGGTCACCGGTGCATTTCAAATCGTATAGTTACATGCAGGAAGTTCATTGCATTCCGTGCTTCCCAGCAGCTTTACCGGACTCCGGTTCTTACTTAGAATGAGTCTATCAGCTGTCCTCCACTCACGACATTGAAGTATGGTCCGTCCAATGAACTCTGTATGATTTTAACTAATCTTTCATGTACTACAGTGTGGAAGAAGATATCACAAGGTCTATAAGGAAGTTGATATATGGAAGCGAGTTGTGCTATTACTAATAGCCCTGTCAAATATAACGTGACAAAATCACGAACCAGAACACTGACTTATATGCCTTTTTCCGTATGCTATGATGATGTGTCTACCCCAAATCCTTATTAGTCCTCTGCATAGTATATTCTCGCCTAACCCACTACATTCAGTCCAGAACACAATTATAAACCTTCACTATATGAATCGTATAATTCAGACATACGTGATTTATTTACGAATATACCAAACTGCATCACACTATAAGATAAAATAATGATTATACAAGATTAAGCCAAATGTATCGGTGAGTATTGAGAACTGTAACTAATAAATTGAAAATAAATTAAGAAGGTAAATCTCAAAACAGTTGCCAATAGGTCAAATGGAAGGTGATGATTAGAGTAATATGAATAGGCATATAATCTAATCCCTTAGTAATCACCTGATAAGAATACATGTAACAATTTTCCATAAATAATCCCTAGCTGATAGTATTCACATATTATTCATCTGAATGTGACAAGTTCAATTCAACCGAGTTTCAAACAACGATCTATTTTGATAGGTTAACTGCCGATTCTTAAGTACTCGAAGTTGCGTAGCTAGTGAGTAGTAGTGTGATATTTCTGTGGTTGTTAAATGAAGAAAAACTGTTCACATAAGACGTACACTTATAAAATACGACCGATTTCAAAGTGAGTGATCAGTCCAATATCTGGAAATATCGATGGAGTTATCATGCGAGATGAATAATAATGTGTAGCCATTTTCCTCTGTATTCTTGACACAGTCAATAAATAGCTGAATGTAGTCTTAATGATTGCATACACTGACGACACTTAAATCACATCTGTCAAAAAGATTGGGAAGATGCTTGCTTTTTACTTGAAATGTACGTAAAATCTAATGTCTTCCATATATTACAATTCTTAATCACGATTATTCTCGTCCTGATTAGTGATAAGTCAAATGTTTTCTTTAATCTTTAGTGACCTACTTTTACCAGGAGAACGCGATTGGTTTAATGGAAACAATTATTATTATAATCAATTGTACCAGTGATTGTTTTACTGTGATCGTTTGTTTACAATGTCAACGATCAAAATTGCACAGGCACGTGACTGCCCCCATTGGCAGGTTCGCTACGCCTGATGCTCGCTTCGATCACGTTCATATAGACATTTTGGGACCACTTCCACCATCGCATGGGTATGATCACGTACTCACGTGCATCGATCGTTTTACAAGGTAGCCCGAAGCTATTTCCATCACGTCTATCACGGCGGAGACAGTTGCTCACCGTGGACAACAACTCCAGTCCGCATTATTCTCCTCACCGACCCGGTTGCTTGGTACGGAACGCATACGCATACGGTTTCATCGCCAACCACGGAGCGGTAACGATTTCTGTGAGTCAGACTACGTCCATCGACTGCCTCAATTTATGCGAACACTGTCTCCGGTGTCAACTCAAATACAACATCGACAGGTCGCTCTCCGTCGAGAGTTATCTACCTGTTCAAATGTTTTCATACGGGTAGATTCGGTACGCAAACCTCTGCAACAGCCTTACGAAGGACCTTTTCACGTGATTTCTATTCACGAAAAGACTTTCAAGGCTGATCGACATGGCCGTGTCGAGATCGTCAGCATTGATCGTCTCAAACCAGCACACGTCGATGACAGTGCTTTACCCGATAACTCGAGACGCAATGCTAGACCCATCAAACCTACTAGCAGGATCCTTACATCTACTTCAGGTCCCACGCTAGATACATCAGAGACCTCATTCTCACGTCCCGGTCAACAGCACGTGTCATCTGCACCAATGACGGACGAGGCTTCAGTCTCACGTCCAGATCAGCAGACCACGCCACCCTTGACTTCGGATGAGATTGCTGGCTCACGAAATACGAACGAGACTACCGTCTCACGTTCTGGTCCTCGACAACGCTTACGCGTACGTTTTCGCGACTAACCGTACAATCAACAATGGACACAGTGTAGGACTATTCCTATACTACATGCGTGCAACCCTTTTTCTCTTTTCCTTTGATTTTTTTTGTATCCTGAGCCCATGCCTCCAACCATCGCCTTTTTGGTATCGCCAACTTCAGTCAACCTCGGCGAAAGGTGGTCCGATCGCCCACGCTCTTGCCAACGCACTTAGTCGATATTCTGGTTTCGAATCTGCCTGGCATACGCATGGTCTTGAACCTGGTTGTTACGGTCGCTTCTAGTTTCTTGGCTCAACGTGGTTTCGTCCTACGTCTGCAGTGTTTTCTGGTCCGGACCCCTAGGAACGCAGTCTTCAGATCCTTCATACAAACCACTCTGGTATGATATACTAACTTGAGCAAAAATCACAGCACATTTCTCCTGGTACAGTTCTACGTAAAATACCTTAGGTGCCAACAGGTTTGCTGATCAGTCCCACGAATTAAACCGCTACGTATCGAAAGTGTAAACCCTTTCTAGGAGGGGGCTCCTGTAGTGAACTACTTTTACCAAGAGAACGCAATTGGTTTAATGGAAACAATCAATTGTACGAATTGTACCAGTGATTGTTTTACTGTGCTTGTTTGTTTAACTGTACTAAAGACAGCCACTACTCCTCCATTATTTTTCCGTGAACTGTGGCCTTGTACGCACGTACGCTCGTCCATTGATTCCGTTTGTATTTTCCTTTGGCACGATCTCGGTGTTCTTTCGATACCACGAGATCGCCAACGAGTAAATCCGGTTACAATCTTTTTTCGCCTTCTGATGTTCTGGTACGCGCTCTTCTTGTAGTAGTGTTCATAGTCAACCGCGACTCGACTCCACGCTACAAATCAACGCTGAACAGCAAAAGAACACAACGGATATGACCCCATCTGTTTGTGTCTCAAACTAAGAAAAGACGTTTCGTGTCGTTTTGTTTTTCAACAACTGTCAAAATGTGGAGACTTGTTTTCCATCTCAGTGACTCACCGATATCGTAGCAATTGTGTGAGACTTCAATGGCCTGTAATGGATTCTGTCAGAATAGGTGGACCGGTATTTCTGAGTAGTCCTAAACAGAAAAAAATACATACCCTGTGATTATCGACTTCTGATCTTCCTATAATCAACGTTAGATTATGGTGACATGTATTTTCACCATAGAAGTTTGAAGAATTCATATTAGTGGATCAATATTCGGTATTTTTTACATTTGCGCCAGCATTTCATACAAGTGAATATAACTTGGAATTATAACTTTTGTTCTATCTACTTGTCTAGTTGACTAGCCGTAGAATGACAATAAGTATTACAAGATCGATTTTTACCGTATTTTTTTGTTTCATTCTCTTACTTTACCACTGAACAAGAAGACTAATATTTTTACGGACATTATCATATTATTAACAGTTATCATACATGACTGTCATTTAAAACTAGAAGTAAGTGTTAATATTGTATGTAGATCATTGCTTCAATAAGGTTCATCCACGTGTTTCTATACTTTAAATCTACTTAACACAGCTGAAACTATAGAGTTTATCGATTCAGTCTGAGTTAACTTTGATTAAAGGTAATAGTCGAAAAATATCTTTATTTGGTACCTATTGCTGGAAACAAAAACATACACTACACTAACAATTTATATCTAAGAACTTAGATAGACTGAGTAACCACATTTCATCAAACACTACTGTCAAAAATGCAAAGTCTGACTTTCTAAACTTTTTCAAGTATGATACATTGAACACAGAAATCATTATCAACACCATATCAACAAGTCCTCAGTTTTAATGAAATTATGTAGATTTAATATTCACTGATTACTTTTCTAAATGAAATTGTATAGCTTTCTGAAATAGTTGATATTGGTTAGTTTGTAGCGTGGTGTCGAGTTGAGGTTAACTATGAACACCGCTACAAAGAAACACGTGTAGTGACTCACGTTTATCACGAGAACACGACTGGTTTAATAAAAACAATTATTATTATAACCAACTGTACCAGTGTTTGTTTTAACGTGCTTTTGTTTGACTGTGCTAATGACAGCTATTTTGTGCTTCCATTCCTATACACACACTTTGATTGTAACTTTGCGCAAATTCGGTTACCTTCTGTAACCAAGGTTGTATCCTGGCACGATCTCGGTATCCTTTCGATGCTACGAGATCGCCAGCTAATAAACCTCGACTTGGTCCATTAACTGTCTTCTGATATTTGGCTTCTCGGGGATTTTATGGAGTCATTTGGAACGAGCTTCTTACGCCTTCTGATTCGTTTGGCACGTGTTTCTTGGTAGCGGTGTTCATAGTTAATCACAACTCGACGCCACGCTACAATTGGTAATCCCAATTCGCATACTTACGTGCCAAGTAAATCAGAAGGCGAAGGTTGAACGTAACCAAATAAATCCATAAAATCCACAAGAAGCCAAATATCAGAAGACAGTTAATGGATCAAATCGAGATATGTATTTGCTGGCGATCTCGTGGCATCGAAAGGATACCGAGATCGTGCCAGGATACAACCTTGGTTACAGAAGGTAACCGAATTTGCGCAAAGTTACAATCAAAGTGTGTGTATAGGAATGGAAGCACAAAATAGCTGTCATTAGCACAGTCAAACAAAAGCACATTAAAACAAACACTGGTACAGTTGGTTATAATATTAATTGTTTTTATTAAACCAGTCGTGTTCTCGTGATAAATGTGAGTCACTACAAGTTGTTAATAACTGATGTTTGAGCGAGATGTTCACTCCATAATAAAAGCTGAAACAAATAGCACATGTACTTGAGGGTTATGTATTTTGAAAATGCAAACCATACACATTTGTTGGTTTTCTTTTTACGTTTTTTTGTTTTAAAATCTCATCAAAATAGTGTAGTTGATTCATTGTGAAATTCCTGTCTTCAACAAATATTCAGCCTAGATTATACAACAGATAAGATGTAAAAAGGGAATTCAGGAAAAATAAAATGAAATCATTTATTCTAATCATGTAACATTGGAAAATATTTACTTAAACTGATGATTGAATAATGACTCCTAATTCAGTATAGATGTATTAACTTCTGGTCAAAATTAACAGATTCACGACTTATCCATAAAAATGAGTGAACTCTAGGAATTGTTAGTGTAGCATATTGTAAAAAGTTTGTTAAAAAATGATCACACAAAGCTGACTCCTGTTTCAAATACTCCTGGACTCATCTCAAAAAAGCCCTAAGAAGAGATAAAAGACGAAAGAGGGAAGCGACACAACCTTCAAGAGTTATGGATCGCAAGAGGAATGTGGTAATCAAGTTTCAGGTGGACCCGAGGAAAATGCCCTACACAAAAGACTTTAAAGAGTAGAGGTGCGAGGGTGGCCCACGGGTAAACTTGAGGAAGCTCTAAAAAGCTCTGAAAGAGCCAAAGATATTCCATCTAAACATCTTCTGGAAGAATATTCCAGAATCTTTACGTGTAGCTTCCCTAATGGAAAATGTAGATTGAATGATTATAATGATGATTTCGTTTTTACTAAAAAACTATAAATACCTGAATGTTTTGTAACATGTTTGACACTGTTCGGAACAGTATTCCTTTCGCTTGTCTTCTGTCTTCCTATTTACGAATTAGAGGGTCCTAGTGTTTGAGTGCTCAAATTGTACATGGTATATTAAGAACCAAACCTCTAGATATGACAGTATGTGATAGCAGGTAAATGTGTTTCTCAACAGATTGCAAGGTGACTCATTATTCATTAATATAAATGTGACCTTTTGTCTAAACATGTTTGGTTTATGTTAGATCTAGTGTCACTACCTACCTTAATAGAAGTATGTCAGATGAGACTCTAACCTACCATTCAGTGGCTGATGATTAAATATTGATATGCTACTACTTACTAGCAAAAGACGTCAACATTTTTAAAGCGGAACATGTCTACTTATAACTGAAAACCTAACTCGCTGCAGTTTATGGTCAAAGACGTTATTATTGAGCTTTCCAAATTAAAATTGATACTCTTCATAACCGGTTTAGACATTTAAACTTCCTAGTTTTTATGTCAGCACAAAACTTCACTCATGATAACCTGTAGTGGCGGGCACTATGTCAAGCCCACACAGGTTTTTCTAGCTTTTGAACAAACCAATTTATACATTATTTGCAAGCTATATTTTGACCTTATCGGTTATTAAACCTATTTTTTATACGATCAGATGTGTGTTAAATGATCATCCTATTCATAACTTGTCTGTAATTTATTTTTGTCTAGATACCACGATTGATCAAAACGAGTTGGTTCACACGTCTTTTCCTACGCGAGTCTTTTCCTTTTGCTTCGTTTCTCCGATTGTCCGTTTGAATCATTGAGTATTCGAAATTTATTGTCGTATTTGGCTTATTTTGTTCCGTTATTCTCTAACGCGAATTAAGTCGGTTGGCAGCATGTATATTTTGATAACAACATCGCACGATTTAACTGGAGTCAAATACAGGACCACTAAAAACCATACCGAATCTGGAAAAGTCATACAGGTTTCAAAACTAGTTATTAATGTGTAGTAACCTACTTTTATCAAGAGAACGCGATTGGCGTATTGGAAACAATTATTATTATAACCAATTGTGCCACGGATTGTTTTACTGTACTTGTTTGCTTAACTGTACCAAAACACATACATTCCTCCGTTGATTGTGACCTTGCACGAATTCGGTTACGCTCAGTAACCACACTTGTAACCTGGCACGATCTGAGTATTCTTTCAATACCACGAGATCGCCAACAAATACATATTGACTACAGCTATCAACTGCCTACTGATATTTGGCTTATGGGGGATCTTATCGGTTAACTGGTACTTAGTCTTTCTGTAGTGATGATCATAGTCAACCGCGACTCGACGCTACACTACAAATACACTACCCACGTATTCCATTGTTGCATGGGGCGGAATCTTGGAGAACTACGAAACCCATCATCCAGAAGACACAAGTGTTTATAAACAGTTGTCTACGCAAAATACTTCGGATTCGTTGGTCAGAGACTATCAACAACAACCTACTGTGGGAGAGAACAAAACCAGATCCCACCGTAGCAAGAAATCAGGAAGGAGCTCTAGAAATGGATAGGACATACATTAAGGAAAGCATACAACTGCGTCACAAGTAAAGTCATCACTTCGGATCCTCAAGACCAAAGGAGAACAGGAAGACCGAATAATACATTACGCCGAGAAACGGAGACAGACCTGACAATGATGAACAACAATTGTATAGAACTAGAAAGGAAGGCCAAGGATAGAGTGGGTTTGATAATGCTGGTGGGCGAACTATACTCCATAGGGAGTAACAGGCGTAAGTAAGTTTTGAATCATAAAAAAAAGCTACTAAACTTTGACTTCAATCCCCAATCTAAAGATCAGGTGAGATATTTTACGTTAATACATATCACTAAAATGCACAAAAAGTTAAATCATTCTTCTCCTTTTGATTGTAAAAAGTGAAATAAATAAACAATCAATGAACTTGCCACAAAATCAACTGGATCATCTGGACGTATTTCAGAACATTCCAATAAAGCTTTCGATAATTCAGGCATAATATATTTCATTAAATAATAACGCATTGGTAGTGAATGTGCTTCAGCATACTGATAATTTTGTGTATTCAACAAAGAAAGCCAATTGTTCTAAAAAAACAAAAATTTTATACAATAAGTTTTATCAACTATTAAACTTTAATTTCACAGATTGAAATCATGAGTCAGTTGAAGCCAGTAGGTCCTGGGTTCGAGCCCCGTGTGGTGCGGGATCGTGGATGCGCACTGCTGAGGAGTCCCATACTAGGACGAAACGGCCGTCCAGTGCTTCCAGGTTTTCAATGGCGGTCTAGCTTCAACTGACTCATGATTTCAATCTGTGAAATTTCTAAAAAAAATCTCCACGAAACCCATTCTAATATTAAAGTTTAAGACTGGAAATGAACAAGCACATTGAAACCGATTCAATTTATCAACCAATCTGGAGAAGTCTTCACAAACATAGTAACAAAAATCAAACCAATGGGAGATACAACCAAAACAAAGAAGTAAACAATGACAAGTTTAAAGTCAACAATAACAAATCAACATCGAACTCTACAGGACAAACTGTGAGCTATATGTGGAGAAATTTGAATACTTCACTTATACCTAAAGTTTATGCTAATGATGGCGTTCAGAAGAACGATGAAAGTTCTACGACCAAACCATCCAGCTCAGAGAAAAAAACGCCATCAAAATGATTTTAAATCAATCAGTAACCTTGAAGGATTGTTGAATGTTAATATGTTACTTCATTATAAAGTTTTTTTATTGATGGTTTTGGTTGACAATAAAAGTAGTGTATACTTTACAGTTGGATCATTTAGAGTAGATAGGGCAACAAATTCGTTTGTTATTGTTTACTTGATTCTTCTCATTAATGATAAGGACTGCAATTGATCAATCTTTTACTGAGTGAACATGAACTTTGAGATACAGGTACATTCAGCTGATAAGTCCTGAATAGGACGAAAACGCACATCAAACTGGATTCCATGGCTAGTCACAATCCATCTTTCCTTATCGATAAAGTAACATTTAGAAAATTCTCAATTAGAGTTACATATCTTTATGAATACTTAGACTTGTTTATTTTCATCTAAATTTTTGAATAAATCGTGGCAAGAAGAATTGCTGAATACAATATTTTTCCTAAAATGTTTTCAATGCTTAAGACCTCTTTCTGAATAGACTGTAATTCGAGCAGTTAAGTTCACATTATTTATCTGCTCAGTCGTTCAGTATTCAAATGTCTCAGAACAAAAAAGAATGTAGAAAAGCCATGATCTGGTTGATAATTTATAAACCAGTATCTGGTGGTGATTAACCGTTAATCACTGTTTATTACCATAAGGAATAAGTGTAAATCGATTAATCATTTCATATGGACTTCAAATATTAAACAAATTCGTTACTTGAAAATGTTTATGTGATTGTGCTGAGATTTTTGTATCCATTGAAGATAATTGTGATCATGTCAGTGAAAACCAGGATAAATTGGACAGGGAGCCCCTTCTATTTTGAATACACTCAACGAAGTGTATTATGGAACTTCAAATTTTCATATCAATAAGCCAGTAAGTTGACATTTATTAGCTAACGTCTTCAACATTCGGTGTGACATACATTCTTATCCGCCTCTAAATGCTCTGGTACGGCCGAGAGTGGGGAGAGTCAGCTCCTCCTCTCTAAATGCTCTCACATGGCCATGTGCATACAACCACTGCCACAGGAGTACTACTGACTGCCTTCTCGTGGTGTGAGTGTTCATTACGAAATCGAAAAGACGATAAGCAGATGTCTGGCGCTTTAACCGTTTGGTGGATATGGAGTGCCCACCTAGGGAAGTTGGAAAACTCTGATTCCAAACCAATGGTGCATATATGCTGCAGGATAATGAAGAAACAAATAGCGTATAAACTAAACGTTCGTCACCGATTATCACACGACTGCATCTCCTGACGTTGCTCTACTGTGTTGTGGATCAGACCTTCAGATTGAAGGCTCGGGGGCCTCTAAAAAACCTTCTACTTCACTTTAGGCGTCTGAGCAGTATCCCATCTCTCACATTCATAAGTAAACCTGTTAGGTTCCGATAAGCAATAATGAATAGTATAGTATTGATCTATAATGGATCCCAAAAGTTACCATTCATTATGCTTATCGGAACCAAAGAAAAACCAAAAAAAAGCCAAAACAAAACCAACAGTGAAACAATTCACAAACCCAATCTATTTCAGATTTCTTCAATAAATCAATTTCTTCACATTTTTGTTTTTCTTGTTTTTCTTTAGTTTTTCTTAATTTTTCTAATTTGAATTCATTTAAAATGTTTATTGCTTTCTCTTGAATTTCATATTCATTTTGTTTTAATGGATAAATTTCAATTGAAGGCAATTTAGGCGCTTCACGTTTTCCAATTGCTTTACGTACTTTTTCTAAACAAGCTTCTTGTGGACCATTTAACTTAATTAACTGAAATAAATAAATAAATAAATACAACTACTTATTTTAACCAAAGATGAATAGTGGTCAGCAATAGAGTCCAGGAGACATGTTTCGTCCTACCTAGAACTCGTCAGCTGGATCCACGTGTACTTCACAGTTCATGTTCACTTCAGGACTTGAACCCAGTACCGTCCGCTTCAAACGCCATTGTGTGATCTAATTAGCAACCGAGACTTGATAGCTAACTGCTAGTGCAACGGGATGAAGCTCAAATTCACTTAGTGTTGTTTGTATCTTCCCATTGCTGTTAAGGACTGCAAATGACCAGACTTTTGTTGTTATATGTGCATCATGAGCGGATCGTCTCCATATTATCTTAAGTCACAGGCTTTTTAGGCAAAGATAGATAGTAGCTAGCAATGGAAGCTCAGGCTTGCCTATTGTGATGAACCAATCGAGCTATACTGGCAGGAAAATTCGTTCCTCAAAATTCTACCATGACAAACAGATCGGTTAAAGAACGGTAAGACTAAAAGCAACACACCCAAATTATGAGGGAGGAGTCCTACTACTGGTTGTACAGAGGTGTGATGGCAGTAAGATGTTTCCTTCAGACAACCAGAATAACAGAAATGCTGCCTTCCCACAAGGAGTGGTGGGGTTAGAATAGGTCGACCCTAAAAATGCACACCTCACCTTATCCCATGGATATTCGTCTCCAGTGATAAGGTCTCAACAATTAGGGATCTAACACGAAAATTACTCACTAAAAGGTCGTGTGTGACCAGCCTCAAGTAGTTGTCACTAGTGTACTGCGGTCACGCCCTCAGGTCACTAAAACCATCTTTAATCCAATTTTCTTTTCAGGTACCCTCAGAAAAAACCTTCTGCGGTTTGAGCAACCGGGAAGTGATAACCACCCTCGTACTTCCAACAACACTCAAGTGGAATCTAGGACGCGCATTTCGTCCTATCTAGGACTCGTCAGTAGCTACCTGGATAAATTGATGGCGTTTGAAGTGAACGGTACTGGATTCAAGTCTTGGTGTGAACATCAACTCTGCGATGCAGGTACATCGAGTTGACGAGTACCAAATAGGACTAAACTCGCTTCAAACTGGATTCCACTGCTACCCACTATCGATCTTTGCTTATGATGCTTGTGAATTAAGACAATATAGAGGCAATCTGCACAAGATTCACATATACCAATCAGAGACTGATCAATTGCAATCTTAAACAACAATGGGGAGATACAAGTAAATCTGACTATTTGTTTTCTTGTTTACTAAATCAAAATGAAGAAAATTTGAAATGAAAGTCAATGTATATCGGTGAATATATTGTAGTGAAGAAGAACACGAGTGAGGACAGCCAAATTGTAATTAGGACAAATTACAGAATTACTTGGTAAAATAGAAAAACCATATAGTAAATCGTTAATTTGCAAAATATCATTCTATCATATCAAACCGGGCTGTTGCTGTTGCAAACATCAATCCATTGACTCGCATTTCATTGCTCATGCGATTTCTTACAAATTCCATTGTTTTCTCGCTCTTCTTTTCTTGATCTTCTCCATCTTCTGCTGCCAGACATTACGTTCTTTTGACTCACGTTATATACTACTTATATCAATATAAGTAGCACGCACCACAATATCTTTTCTAGATAATATGGTTCAATGTAAAAGCTTATCACTTTAGTTAAGGACTATTTAGAGAATTATCATTTCATTATTATCTCAAACTATGGAAGGATAACAATTTGGAGTTACTTTTGAAGATTTAATAACTCTTATTTACAACATTAATCACTTCATAATATAGTGTAATATAACAATCAGCTTAACAGATTTTCTATCAATTGACCATTTACATCGACTGTATATTGGAGTAAGTCATAGTTCATATGAAATGTCGTACTCTTTATATTCATAAAGGTCACCATAAATGAGAATAAAAGTTGATTGAATGTGATAGGATAACAGTAATGTAATTAAGTGATAAAAATCTGAAATCAAAACAGTTACAGAGAACGATGGTCAATCATATTGTTGCTGTATCATATCCAACTTTGTAGTGTATCTAAGATGGATGAGAATATATTTCAGTGGACTAATTTTGACCTTATCGATTATTATTGAATGATGAATCCGATGTTATGTAGTTATATTCAACCACTAGTTGTACAACAGAGGTTTTTTATAACTACGCTATATTTCACTGAGTTAAGCAGTGAAGTGATCTCTTACTTTAGATTGTTATATGAACTGAAATGTTATTGTAATACGGAGGTGAGACAACAAAATAAACACTCAATATATTGAATTAATTTTACAGAATACTTACTGGACTAGAATCTTTATCCATATCAATCATAATTGAATGAATTTCTCTTAGATCAAAATAAGTTAAAACATTTTCTTCAGTTTCATCTGGTACTTCAGGTAAAGATGGAATATGTGCTAGTTTTAATTCTAATTCAATTGATTCACTTATTGTTTGATGTTGATTTTCATTGATTTCTTCTTGATTTTGTCTTTCAATTTGTTTAGTTTCTTCAGTTATAATTTCCATTTCATTATCTTTTTTACGGAATTGATTTACTTCATTTTGTTGATTATCTTCTTCTTTCTGATTAGTTTCTTTCATTGATAAAGATTTTGATTTTCCATCTTCAGTTTGATGGATTTTTAATTCTTTCAGTTGATTTGTTCCTTGAACTGTATTTTGATTATCAAAAGAAAAATAGATTTGTTTATATATATATATATATATAGTGTGGTTGGTTGGATGTCATCTATGAAGAATACTGAGTCACTGGTGTACGATGAAAAGTAATTTCGATTGATTTATGAACAGAGTCATGTAGACCAAAACATCCATTACTAGACAATGATTAAAAGATAAATGTTTCTACTTATTAATAAAATTCATACCATCAGTTATTCATCAATCCAGTCAGTCCGAGAACCATGTATCTATTTATATTCGATAATTTTGATGTTTGATTATATTTTCCTTGGAAAAGCTTGGACCAGATTGCCAAGTGAAACGTTGGATTTACTTCAAAATTCATTCGCTGAGATTTTACAAATACATTCTTTCTCTTTGATGTAGAGTCAGTCAGCTACAACGTAAGACCAGGCACATAAGTGCATCGGTTCAAGTTGCCCCACCTCACTCATCATCACAACAAGATTCACAAAAGTACTTAATTCAGTGGTGGTAATATATAAAAGAAAGATTAAATATAAGGATATAGTACAAGAAGAAAGAATTAGTTCGTAGAAACAAAGATAAAAAGCTATTTTAATCTCACCGCTTAAGACAGAAAACAGAGAGTGTATACACCTACACCATTGTGATCAATTCTGATCCATAACACCCAGAGTCATCAACCATTGTTACGATAGTCACGCAGACCCCAACCAAGTAGTCTGCATCTACCAACATGGCTTAGACCAGAGGTTAGTGACTTCAAGCACTGATGCCAAGTTTTAGTTTAACCACCCCTAACTTTCTTCTAACCATCCCCTACACTATTCAGCATTGCGCGTCGTGGTAATCGGTGTTCAGTTATACAAAACACGTGGCCCCAACTATCTCAGTCGATGATGATTCACAACCCCATCAACTAATTTACCATCATAAATACAGTGAAGTTTGTGAATTACCTATTTTTACTGCCGTAGCTGGATCGTTCTTCAAAGTAAAAGAAATGTGATTGAGTGTAGTGTATTTATTTACTTGAAATCTGACTGTTTGTTAACGTTGAATAGAATCATACTTTTCTTTACTGTAAAGATTACTTTAATACTTCAAGAAGAATAAATGATGGCACTGTCGTTTTTTAGTCGGTTCACTTAATCGTAATGCTTCTGATGTCAGTAGTTCTAATCACTTCAATTTCTCATACTGAAGATTTGTGGTACAGGAACAGAAAAGATATTTGGCCATAAGATTTATAGAACAGATAGCTTATAACTAGCATTTGAATTCAGGAAGCTCATTTCGTCAGATTCGGGTGCTTATAACTTGAACTCTATCACAGTATTTATGCTAACATTGGTATTCGAATCCAGTACATTTGCCTTCAAACGCTCACGTGTTGTTCACTAAGCTACTGAGTTCAGGTGACTACTAACGTGAATAATGGGTATAATATTTATATCATTATTTGTGGCTGATGTTCAAGACTGTACAGTTTACTTCGTTATAGGTATGCTAGCACATGATTTGTAGAATGACTGTATTTTTTTCATAATCCTATCTCGATAAAATTAACTTCATAGAGCAGTCATTTTTTCTATATTTAATGTGAAGTTATGTAACTCCATCTACGGAAGTGACTTCACGTCTTTTCATATTACGAATCTTGCTACAGTATATCATTTTGGTTCATAGACAATGAATATGAGATCATATACATGTCAGAATAATAAAAATAACAAGTTTAAGTAATCATGAAACTTAAGTTCATGGTTTTCTAATGATTTAGTTCAGTTATCCAACACTTAACAAAATAAGATAGTGATTGGAGGTAGTCAACAAGAAACCTTGGACCCGAGTTTCGTACGATTTAGCTCTTGTCAGCAAGGTGAACCTATAATCTTGAAGGAACTGATACTTCCTGAAAGATTCGATCATTTGTCACCCAGCTTCACAGTCACAGATATTATCACTGAACTATTCAGGCCCCGACTGACCTCATGAAAGACTGAGATGTATTCACAGGTACACCTTGCTGGCAAGTGTCAAATAGCACAAAACCTAAGTGTAGGGTTCCCTGTCGACTGCATCCAACTACCATATTATGTTTACAAAGTACACAGAATGTCGATACACCTAGACTATTAGCCATAATGCAACTTGGTTGATAGCATTCGAATTGCACTAAGAAGGATTTGACACACATGATTTCAATCGCTACCCAATGATCGATCAATTGTGAACTAAACAAAATGTTTTAATAGTTGAATTCATAAGTCAATTGAAGCTAGACCACCATGGAGAACCTAGAAGCACTGAATGGCCGTTTCGTCCCATCATGAGACTCCTCTGCAATGATTAATCAATCTAGTATATTTGTACTTATTATTTCTATGGTATCATTTCATATCAGTCAGTCAGTTATTCAGCTACAACACAGAACTAGGCACATGTGTGCATCGATCAAGAATGCCATACCTCATTAGCACAACACCGAATTCATAGAAATAGTTAAGTCAATGGTGTTACTATCTTGACGTTTTCGTAGGGCTTGCCTATCATGATGAATCAATCGAGCTATACTGCCTGGAAAAATCGTTCCTCAAAATTCTACCATGACAAACAGGTCGGTTAAAGAACGGTAAGACTAAAAGCATCAAATCCAACGTCTGAGGAAGAAGTCGTACTGATGATTGTATGCAGGCGGCACGGCAGTGAGATGATTCCTTCAGACAACCGGAATAACAGAAATGCTGCCTTCCCACAAGGAGGGGTGGAGTTAGAATGGGTTGACCCTAAAAATGCACACCTCACCTTATCCCATGGATATCCATCTCCGGTGGTAAAGTTTCAACAATTAGGGAGCTAACACGAAAATTACTCACAAGAAGGTCGTGTGTGACCGGCCTCAAGTAGTTGTCGCTTCGGTACTGTGGTCACGCCTTCAGGTTACTAAGATCACCTCTAATACAATTTCCTTTTCAGGTACTTCCAGAAGAACTCTTCCACAGTGTAGGCAACCGGGAAGTGATAACTCCCTTCATTACATCTAACAACACTCAAAATTATTATATTAATTCATCATTATTAGATGAATAAACTTTATTTATTACATAATATTTTTCTTACGTGAATTTGCTTCATCAATAAGTATTTCACGTAAATTTGCTATATTTGGTGCCATTATAGAACGATATTCTTGTACTCTCCTATTAAATCTTTCTTTATATGTTTCAAATTGTTTTAAATTAACCGCTTGTTCAATGTATTGATTTTTATTCAATTCAATTTGTTGACTTGATTGTTGTTTTATTATATTAAAATGTTTCAATAATAAATTCTTATCATTGATTAAATATAATTTCCATGTTGGTAATAGAATTTGTTGTTGTTTTATTGAATTGAATTGTTGAAATGTATATTGTTTATTAAATCTTTCTAATAATAAATGATTACTACCAATTAAATGGATCATATAATTTGGTATAATTAAATGATGAGATTTGAATGATGAATTATTATTATTATTATTGATTGAAATCTCTACACCATCATCATCATCATCATCTGGATCAGCTAAAAGAATAAAAAGAATAAGAATAGAAACAATAATGTTTGATTCAACCGTTGTTGCTACCTTGACGTGGTGGTCGGGCTTGCCTATCGTGATGAAGCAACCGAGCTATACTGGCTGGAACAACTTTTCCTCAAGGTCCTACCATGTCAGACAGGTCGGTTGAAGAGTGGTAAGACTAAAAGCGACAAACCCAAGGTCCGAAGGCGAAGTCGTACTGCTGGCTGTACAGAGGTGTGACAGCAGTAAGGTGTTTCCTTCAGACAACCAGCATGACAGCGATGCTGCCTTCCCACAAGGAGGGGTGGGGTTAGAAAAGGTCGACCCTAAAAATGCACACCTCGCCTTATCCCACGGATATCCGTCTCCGGCGGTAAGGTCTCAATAAGTACGGAGCTAACACAAAAATTACCCATAACAAGGTCGTGTGTGACCGACCTCAAGCAGTTGTCCCTTGGGCACTGCGGTCACGCTCTCAGGTCACTAAGACCACCTTTAATCCAAATTCCTTTTCAGGTACCTCCAGAACAACCCTTCCACGGTGTGGGCAACCGGGAAGTGAAAACCGCCCTCATACCTCTAACAGCACTCAAGACCACTGACTTAATACAGCATAATATATATAATTCTTTCAAGTATTAATAGTCTTGAATACTAGTCAGTCAGTCAGTCAGTCAACAACGTAGAACTTCGTATGTACGTTCATCAGTTCGAGTTGCCATACCACATTAGCACATATATACAATTGTCAACTCGAAACTCATAGGAGTAGAGATAGCAAGAGTATAAGCAGTAATCCGAAAAATTAGGATTTGAAGATGTTATTCAAAGAGTATAATCCAATGAAATTAATTTGGAAGGAGAAAAAATAAGGGACATGAAGAATCTATAAGTTTAGTCTTTCGAAGAACAGAAAGAGTGGATGCATCTACGCTATTGCAAACGATTTTGAACCATGTCATTCAACGTCTTTAACTATCGGTTGTTATCGTCTGGCGGATCCCAACCAGGTAGTCTACACCTATCAACATGACTCAGTCCACTTGTCAGTGACTTCACGGATTTGTGCCATGTTTTGGTCTGGCCGCCCCTAGCTTTCTTCCAACTTACTCCTGAATGTAAGATGGTTGGAGGTTAGAGATAGTCAACAAGAAACCTTGAACCCAGGTTTCATACTATTTGCCACTTGTCAGCAAGGTGTACCTGTAATTTTGAGGGAACTGATACTCCCTGAAAGATTCGATCATTTGTCAACCAGCTTCACAGTCAGAGATGTTATCACTGAGCTATTTGGGCTGCGACTGACCTCCTGTAGGACTGAGATGTATTCACAGGTAATAGTTTACCTATATTAACATATGTATTCGAGCACAGAGAAACATCTAATTCGATGGCGTGGATATTTCGTAAGAATTTCGTACTAGAGAATTCCATATCGCGCATTAGTTACCGACTCTGGGACCAGTTGGAAAGAGCGGAGAGGTACAGAACTGACTTCTGATGGTCTTTCACGACTCTCTGGTTTGCGTTTTAGAGATAGTGTGGCAAAGTGGTCAGAGACGTTATCAGATATGGCCGAGAACAGATCTCTTTCACAGTTTCAATTTTAATGTATGGGAAGTATAAATTTTGGTGCCCATTGACTTAATTACTTACTCACTCACTTAATTACTTACACCCGTTACTCCTAGTGGAGCATAAGTCGCCCACGAGCATTCTCAAACCCACTCTATCCTGGACCTTCCTTTCTCATGTCTGTCTCCATTTTTGGGAGTAATGTGTTCTTTGGTCTTCCTGTTCTCCTTTGGTCTTGACGATTTCCAATGAGGGCTTGCCCTGTGACGCAGTTGCCTGCTTTCCTCAATGTGTGTCCTGTCCACTTCCAGTGCTTCTTCCTGATTTCTTCCTGCAATGGAATCTGGTTTGTTCTCTCCCACAGTAGGTTATTGCTAATAGTGTCTGGTCAACGGATCCGAAGTATTTTATGTAGACAACTGTTTATAAACACCTGTATCTTCTGATGATAACATTTGTAGTATTTCATGTTCCCGCCCCATACAATAGAACAGTTTTGTAATTCGTAATGAAAAATCTGAACTTGATGTTGATTGACAGTTGTTTTGAGATTCAGATATTCTTCAGTTGTGGAAATGCTGTTCTTGTTTTGCCGATCCGCGCCTTTAAATCTGCATCAGATCCATCATGCTCATCAGTGATACTGCCCAAATATGTAGAGCTCCTCCGTCAAGTGTTATTCAACTGTCGCGTGTTGTGTTGTATCAGAGGATCTTGCTTCTCGTGCTTTTCCCCTTGTGCATGTTGAGACCTACTCTTGCTGAGGCTGCTGCTACTGTTACACCGGTCGGCTTCTGCATTTGTTGTAGCGTGTGCGATAGAAGAGCCAGATCATCTGAGAAGTCTGGATCGTCCAGCTGCATCCTCGCTATCCACTGTATCCCATGCTTCCAATCAGATGTTGACGTTTTCATAATCCAGTCGATCACAAGGAGAAAGAGAAAGTGTGAGAGTAAGTAATCTTGCCTGGCACCTCTCTTTACTTCAAACGAGTCTGTCAGTTGTCCTCCATTCACGATTTCGTAGTTTAATACATCATGGAAATTCATTATTATATTCACTATCTTCTCAGGCACGCCGTAGTGTCGAAGAAGCCTCCATATTAGTGCCCATTTATACCAATCTTTATGTGTTAAAATAAAATAAAAAGTCAAGTTATAATATGAATATCAACATTAGAACACAAGTCGTTAGGTTAGGGATAATAAGTGAAAGAGATACAACTCTGACAACTATCCTTCGGAGAATTACGATACATTTTTCTACAGTTTATGTTTACTAAATACTTGGTTTATCATATTTTGATCTTGTTCTAATTATATTCATTCATCTAGGCGATTTACTGTTGGGAAATCTCTCATCGTCCGTAAATTACCCTTACTCACAGCTAAAGAAAAATCAAAATATTCGATAGAAACATGAATGTTTCATTAAATCGTCTGTTAGTGAAGTATGATTTCAAACTGAATGAATAATACATAATTCTTTAACAGTTGAATTCTTAAGTCAATTGAAGCTAAATCACCATGGAAAACCTGGAAGCATTGGATGGCTGTTTCGTCCTAGTATGGAACTCATCAGTAATATTTTACCTGACAGCCACCAACAGAATCCTGTATGTGCATTTCCATTTAATTAGGTTTCATCAACCGAACTAGAAACTAGTCCTGAATGGTTAACAAAGTGATCATACAAATCTTGGTGAAGTTTCATTGTTTGAACTACATAGTTTACTTGTGAAGCCTTCATTGTCCCTCTGAAAAACATTGTCAGTAAAACTTTAAATAGAGGTGAACTATTCGAATTTTTTCATATTTGACTATGAATTAGCTAGACACAACACTAGTTCATGAAGTCATTGACTGTTAAATTGAAACTTGTTTGTGAATACAGATAACCTGGATGGGGTAAATGTGATTAGAATGTTCAATGATTGAAGATATTTAGTTTTATGTCTTAGAATCAGTCACAACAGCATTGATCTATTCACTCTTTGTTTTCCACACATTCTGAGTTTTAAAATTATTTTATAATTTTTATTTCATAAATTCGTACTTTTTTCTCTTTTCCTATTGTCTATACTTAATATTTCTATGGCAACCACTAATACTTTCATGATGAGACTATAATTTATGGACGACCTTTGAGTGACGCTAAAGTGACCTTGGACATGTCCATCAAATAAACCAGCGTGAGATTAAATGGTGGTTGGAGGTAGTCAACAGGAATCCCTGGACTCGGGTTTCGTGCTACTTGGCACTCGTCAGTAAGGTGTACCTGTAATCTTGAGGGAACTGGTGCTCCCTGGCGGATTCGATCGGGTCCAGGGATTCCTGTTGACTACCTCCAACCACCATCTAATCTCAATACATAGTGCCCGCAGTGTCGAGTCACCTAGACTGGTGGCCACATTGCAACATGATCGATAGCATTCGATCTGCACTAATAAGGACTAGACAAGCATGAGATTGATCACCACCCAGTGATCAATCAATTGTGAAACCAGCGTGAGGAATTAGAATTATGATTTACAGTTGATGATTAAGGTTAGAAATTAGATTTAGGGTTTTCATCACAAACTGACATCAGATAAAATGTCAAAACTCTATTTATGGATGAGTGAATTTCGCGCCAGAATCCAAGACCTGTGTATCTTATCATTGATTGGTTCGTCCATAAATTATAATCCCGCCATTTTCACTATTAATACCACTCTAAGATGTATTAATAATGTAATTTCGTTGTGCTTGTGTGTCCTAGCTCATATATATGCCAACAGAACTTACATATGTGCCAGAGTTCTGTGATGGATATGAATGACTGATTATTCACTAGATCACTTGTCATTTTATCAATGATCCGACATTACACTATTAGTGTGTAGCGGTAAATAAATCCCCAAAATAAATAGCTCTAAGTTTTCGACATTGGATGCTGACCACGTGTTTTAGTGGACTCATCTAGCTGAAGGTGCTCGGTCATGCATCCGCACCAGATCACGTGTGGTAACGCCGTGCTCAACATCAACCGCAAACGCTAGCCAGATTAGATCAGAGAATTCCGATATATTGGTCATCGCCAAATATACTCTTCCGATCTCCTCGACTCTGTCTTTTGATTTCTCTGGGTGGGAACGAAATATATTAGAAGGTGTTACTAGTAGAAGCGTTGTCAAACACTGAATACCTGTGACATTCATCAAGTGTGCTCAATTAAAAACGAATTTTGGAAGAACAAAAATACTTATTACATAAACCTACGTCTAAATAAAAGTTCAGCTTGTTGTAACGTTTTTGGGAATCCATCTAAAATGAATCCTTGATTTTGACATGGTTTAGATAACAACTTTTGAACTAATAATCTACAAATTTAAAAAAAAAAAACAAAGAAGAGAAACAGTAATAAAGTCGGTCAATGACTAATAGTAGAATTCAGAATGCATGTTTCCTCCTATTTGGGACTAGTCAACTGGATATATCTTCATACCAATGTTCATGTCCATTTCAGATCCCAATCCATTATCTAATCAGTTACAGAGTTCAGGCAGCTATTCGATTGCGCAACGGGTATGAAGTTTATTTGTAAGGGTTTGTATTTTTCCGTCGTTAGTGTTAACTAAACAGGGTTATATTTTAAACAGAAATGAATGGTGATCAGAAGTGGAATCTAGGACGCTCATTTCTTTCGACTTGGGACTTGTCAGATATTGATGTCAACTTCAGATGTTGAAACCAGTTCAGTTAGCTACAAACGCCATCACGTTATTCACTTAGCTACTGAGTCCAGATAGCCACTGGGTTGTGCAATGAGGTGAATTTTAATTCATATATATTGGCTGTTTGGATCTCGCCATTAGTGTTTGAGACTGCAATTGATCAGGGCTAAATTTCAGTTAAAATACACAAGCAATTGGAAGATACTGGTTTTTTGTACGTCATTCACACGCTGATGAAATTCACATTTAACAATTAAATTCATGAGTCAATCTGAGCTAGCTCACCATTGAAAACCTGGAAGAAATGGACGACCGTTTTGTCCCAGTATAAGACTTCTCAGTATTGAGCAGCCCTGATTCGGTACGTGGGACTCGGGCCCAGAACCTTCAGTCTTGCATGCGAACGCTTAACCTCCAGGCCATTGAGGAGTCCCATAATGGGTCGGAACGGCCGTCCACCACTTCCAGATTTTCAATGGTGGTCTAGCTTATATCGACTCATGAATTTAACTGATAAATGAATACAATCTTCATAAATCTCCATTCTAATCATGATCAAGTTTAACTTTCTATTTCAAATGGATTCTAAACCTGACTAAAAGCCTCATTCAATCACTCAGTTCAACAGTCTACTCAAACCAACTTTTGCAATCAATTTTAAATTGATGGACATAGTCTTGAAGAGATTTGAACTATAGTGTAAGTGATTTTCACAACTTCTAAATTTGTTATTAATGAGTAATGCTAAGATATTACATTCAGTCAGTCACTCAGCTGCAACGTAGGACCAGGCACATATTTACATCGGTCCAAGTTGCCATACCTCATAAGAACAACACCGAATTCATAGAAGTAGTTAATTCAATGGTGTTGCTATCTTGACTTTTTCGTAGGGCTTGCCTATCATGATGAATCAATCGAGCTATACTGCCTGGAAACATCGTTCATCAAAATTCTACCATGCCTGGCAAGTCGGTTAAAGAGCGGTAAGACTAAAAGCAGCAAATCCAATGTCCGAGGGAGGAGTCCTACTACTGGCTGTACAGAGGTGTGATGGCAGTAAGATGTTTCCTTCAGACAACCAGAATAACAGAGATGCTGCCTTCCCACAAGAGGGGTGGGGTTAGAATAGGTCGACCCTAAAAATGCACACCTCACCTTATCCCATGGATATTCGTCTCCGGTGGTAAGGTCTCAACACTTAGGGATCTAACACGAAAATTACTCACAAAACGATCGTGTGTGACCGGCTCCAAGTAGTTGTCGCTTGGGTACTGCAGTCAAGCTCTCGCGTCACTAAAACCATCTTTAAACCAATTTCCTTTTCAGGTACCTTCAGACTTTAAATTCATCATAATTAAATGATTATATCAAATTTAATATTATCATTATCTACAGATATTTATATTAGATTACCGTATCAGTGTTTCATCGTTCAGTTTACCAAATTCATTACAATTCTCTTTTAATTGTTCTAAACGTTCTTGACAATCATTGACAAGCATTTCTAATTCATCTTCGGAATTCCAAGTTGGTAATGGACTAAGTGGATAATATTCTAAATCATTTAATTCATTATTATCCCCAAGATTTGGTTTCCTGTCAGAAGTGACATTCTCTAGATTATACAAAAGTAGAAAGGACAAGGAAAAAACTCACTAATTGTTTTAAAAATTAAAGAGGACACTCTTAGATTGTAGATTCTTGATCATAGGTATGTTCTAAGAGTTGCATGTCTATCATGGAACATCGGAGGGAGCTATATTAAGGTTAGACATAGTGTACTAAGTAAAGATGGACCATTGGTTGATAAGTTATGAATCTCCATCAATTGAGGTGGACATGACATACGTTGAGTGAATCTGATCACCGCTTACCTCGACAGTTGTTGTTTACAGGTGTAGAAGAAAGTCGGAAGAAAGCTAGGTGTGGGGAAATTAAGACAAACCATCATTCCATGAAGCTGCTGATTCTTGATCTGAGTCATGTTGTTAAATAGATGTTACCTGGTTGGGATGCGCGCGATAACGGTGATCAATAGTTGGAGACTGAATGAAATGGCTATGAATAGTTCATAGTGACGTATATGCATTAGCTTTTTTGTGTTCCTTCATATATACCTATCCACTCTGTCTTTCAGAAATCTATTCTCAATGCTTAGTTATAATCATTGTCATTTTTACTGCATTATTTCATTTTCGTCTTCTATAAATCTTGTTAATTTCATCTATTTATACTAATGTGATACCGTAACGTTGGCTTAACTCATTTATGTGCTGATCTCTATACTAATTGTTGGTTGTTTTCCTTAAAAATTGAGATAATTTATCTGATTATTATAAAGTATAGATAAGGTATTTACTTGAATGTAGCATTATGATACATATCGTTTCGATGTCGGCTTTAGTTAGTTGATTCTATGCTTAACTCTGATAGTCATCTATGTAAAATATAATGTGTGATTTAAGTTATTTCTCCTGTCCCCTGTTGGATGCTACTTAAGAGTAATCAACCCAATCATACAGGTGTTGATCAATGTTACTTAAGCAGATCTACTGTAAAAATACTAATGAGTATACTTACAGCTCATGCACAACATCTAATTAGGTGGCTGAAGTGAACTAAACAAAGTCAAATAAGAAGAAACTTTGACTAGGTTAATAGTTTACGTAAATATAATAGACGCTTTTGTTCGCAGCTCACTTTTTATGCGAACTTGGGATATTGTGAAGTCTGCTTAATTTTTATTCTGTGTTTCAGTTAAAAGTTTAATTAGAAATATCCTCTCAGTATTACTCACTCAAAGCAAAACAAGCGGGTGAGTAATAATTGGGGTTAACTGTTGATCATCAGCTTAAAATAATCAGTTGTTTAACATGGTTCGCTAACATTTTGTCGACTTTGATGATTTTGAATCGCATTACCCATAGCAATGAACCGCTAACTATATATTCTGTACCGGATAGCATAGATGTTGGTTCAAATAATTCTGAAGGGTACCAAACTAAGATATTGCACCAGTTAATCAATCCACTAACAGTTGAGCTGAAGCCTGTAGACTGGTACAAACAACATGATCAAGGTCCATATGATAACAGCAGTCTGTGATCTTCAATCACCATCTATTTAATTTGTGATCGATAAATATTACATAGTTAGGTTCATCATTTATCTTTCTGTAGATCATCAGCACAGAATTACTTTACAATGTTCATTGTTTGATTTGATTCGCATATAATTTTTTCTACTGAAACTAAAACTATATTGGTGTGTTTTTTGACAGTTTTCTTCTCCTTATTGCAACCTTTGACCTAACCACTCCTATGAATCCGGTGTTCATCTTGCTGTGCTAATGAGGTATGGCAACCTGGACCGATGCACATATGTGCCTGGTCCTACGTTGTAGCTGACTGACTGAGTGACTGACTGATATTCTTAACTTCCACCTTCTGTTGATCTTCAGTGTTGAGTAAATTAATGTATGATTAACGGTCAAAAGTTATATAAACCAAATAATTGTTAAAATTATAAACAAAGATGGGTAGTGGCTAGAAGTGGAATCCAGTTTGACACGCGTTTTGACATATTTAGGACTCGTCAGCTAGATGTACCTGCCACCAAGTTAATATGGAGGCAATAAGCACAGGATGCACATATGCGATTAAGAGGCTGATCAATTGCAGTCCTAGACATCAATGCGACGATTCAAGTAAACAATATCAAGTGATTGTTAAAATTACTTTGATCTACATTACTTGATAAATCCACATGTGTTATTATTTACCAAACACACCACAAATCCCAAACCATAACTGATAGAGTTCAGCTATGTACGGAAGAGAGCTTTTTAACGCTAACCAAATCAACTATAGTGGTATGTATATATTAGCTTATGACTTAAACTATGAAACAAGACAAAAATGAATGTATCAAATGCTTTCATTTTACCTTCAGTCATCATGTTTTCATTATCTTCATCATCATTAGAATCTAATAGTTCATTCATTGGTTCAAGTAATTTTGTTGAATAATCTGATGATAAATTGACATTCAATGAATTTATAACATCAGTAGTCGATTCATTTGTCTCATTATCATCTAACAACAATTGATCAACTTGTGAATTATGTTTCAATAACATTTTTCCATTAGATTCAGAATTCATTTCAGCTGCAGAACGTTCTTTATCACGAATATACAATAAATGTTCATAGGCTTTAATTGGTTCAAGCTTGAATAATAATGAAAGATAATGTATATATATAGAATTTTGATGTAAAAGGTAGTGAATAAGTTTTCAGGTGAAGCGTTTATGTAATTATCTGTGGAGATTATTAAGTTTTTGATTTAGATCATGAGCCGATTGAAGTTAGACCACCATTGAAAACTTGGAAGAGAGACAGGTATCTCACTCAGTACAATGGATGTTCGCCCAGTTTCGTGGATAAGTTGATGCTAGACATGAACAACGTTGGATACCGGCCAGCTCAGTGGTCTGGAGGTTAAGCGTTCGCGCACAAGACTAAAGACCCTGAGTTTGAATCCTGCCAGCAAGATCGTGGATGCACACTACTGAGGAGTCCCACAATAGAACGAAACGGTCGTTCAGTGCTTCCAGGTTTTCGATGGTGGTCTAACAGTAATCGGGTCATGATCTCTATTTTATAAATTTTGGTAAAACAACGTATTCACCAATAAGAAACTGTTCATAATTTTAAATAATTTGTCAGCTACTATCAATGGTATTCAGGAGATTTGCTCTTCTTAAAGTTCAACGATTATTCATCGAATTGTAATCTATCCTCTGATAACCAAAGTAACACAGAATGCAAGTCTGCCGAAATTTTGCATTGTGTATCTATTTCATGATTTCATATCATTTTAAAATAATAATTTCAATTTATGGTTTTATAACATTCGTTGACTTTAACTAGATAACAGCTGAAAATGAGGAAGAACTGGATAGATTTTTCATATTAGTGTAGGACCCCTTAAAACTAGGCAAAAATGATTCCACTATGGGTCAAATTGAACGCTTTCAGGTTTTATAATTGAATGATCATTGGATGGTGATCAATGTCATGTGTTTCATTGTTCTTCTTAGTGCAGACCGAATCCTATCGATCAAGTGACTCGATAATGCATGCAATATGTTGACATAAGATGGTGGTTGAAGGTAGTTAACAGGAAACCATGGATCTAGCTTTCATATTATTTGGCACTCGTCAGCAAGGTGTATCTGTAATCTTGAGGGAACTATTAATTAAAATGCTTGTGACTTAAGGCTATATCGAGGCAATACGCATAATATGCACATATGTCAATAGCAGACTGGTCAACTGCTGTCCTAAATAACAATGGGGAGATACAAATAAAACATCACCAATTGAATTTAGTAGTGTAGTGAACAAGAACACGGTTGGAACAATCGACTGTATTCAGCACAAAGATTACAGACTATCTGAATAAAATATGAATACCATAAAGTCAATCGTCAATTTGCAAAATATCATTCCATCATATCAAACTGTACTGTTCCCGTTGCAAACACTAATCCATTGTCTCTCATTCCATTGTACATGTGTTTTCTTACAATTCCATTGTGCTCTTGCTCTTCCTTTCTTGATCTTCGCCATCTTCTGTTGCCGGACCTTACGTTTATTTAACGCACGTTATATACTACTTATATGAATATAAGTAGCTCACACCAGTAGTATTAAAGGTCTATAATTTTTCGTAGATTAACTGAGAACATGATTAACTTTCACTTATATGGTTAATAATATCAAACAACTGATATCTGATATTTGGTTAATCACAGTCAAGAAGTTTGGAAAACGTCTAATGACTTACCAAATTTCGAATATACTCATATAGTAGACCTTTCAAGTGTATATGATGTAAACGATAAATTTTACAAAGTTCTTTAGCAAGTGTAGTTTTACCAATATATGGTGGACCAAGAATACATATACGTAATGGCTAACAGTAATGTAATAAAAGTATTAAATAAAGGAAATTTAAAAAAAAAAAGATTCTAGATTGGATGAAATCAAGTTTCAACATAGTTTTCTATAGTCAACAAAATAAAGATGACGTAACGTAGATAATCAACTTCCGCTGGAGCCCCCATCGGTTTATTGCCGATCCAAAACCCGGATAAAGGAGGAGGGTTGGGCATAGGGTTAGCGACCCCATCTCGTAGAAAACTAACTCGCTAAAAAACGCTAACCAGAAAAAATCATTTAAACTCTGTTATGGGAGTTAGAAGGTTTTCATTTAGAAGCGTTATGACACCTCATGGTGAAAGTCGAGTTCCTTCGGAAGTCACGAGGCTGATGCCATTTTTGACAACTAGGGCAACTATTGATTGAGGTACATAGGATCGTAACATTGATAATCGAAGAGGAACCAAGAGATGGTTTCTTTTCTATTCTAAAATACGATCGAACTGATGTAGTTCAACTACAGTTGATGTATGACTCACATTTGACAATATAAAACAATAGGAAATTTACTGATACTGGGAATTTGGATGAATGAATTCTAATGCACCATTGTTGTTCTTTTGAAGTCTAAAGATTCTATATTTTATTCAATGTAGAATCATGAATGCACATAGATGAATAATCTAGAACTAAGTCAAATAAGTATAAAATACTTTCTGCTTATTTAATGACTCTTCAACCTATCTATGGTTTTGAGGTAAAAACTAACTTAATTTTGAACAATGTTTCCACAATACCGTTATTTATAATTAGAGAGGGTTTTTTTGGATATTATAGTCGTTTGATAGTTGAATTCATGAGTCAATTGAACCTAGACCACCAAAGGAAACCTGGAAACGTTCGCGCACGAGACCAACAGGTTCTGAGTTCGAGTCTCACGAGGCGGGATCGTAGTTGCGCACTGCTGAGGATGGTCATAATGATGCTGAATCAATCACATTAGATGAAATCTATGGTAATGTCTAGAATACAATACAAGTTTGATAAGTACACAATTCACTCTCCTCCACTTTTCAATTGAGTTTTATTATATACAATAAAGTATTACTACTAGCAAGGTTTAATAGAAATTAGCACTTAGTGTATATTCAAAAATAGTTTTGTTTATAAAAACTTAGACATCATCAACATGAAACTTGACATGAATATGTACTGGTTCAAGTTGTCATACTGTGGTGTATGATACTGATGTCGACAGATAAAAGTAGCATGTATCATTATCAATCGAAAGTGAAATGTCAGATAGCAGAAGGTTAGGAAGACCAAAGAAAAGAGAACGAGAACAGAGAATGATTGGTCTAGAAACAAAGGGACAATCATGTCTGAGACGACTGATTGACATTCGGCAAATGCTTTCTCGTAGTCAATGAAGTTGATGTAGAGTGGTGAATTCCATTCAATTGATTACTCCACAATGATCCGTAGAGTTGCGATTCTGTCAGTACACAATTGATCCTTACTGAACCCAACCCAATGGTCACGAAGTTGGGCGTCTACGGAGTCCTTCATTCTGTTTGACAATACCCTGTTGAAGACTTTTCCTGGTATTGAGAGAAGAGTGATGCATCTGTAGTTCTCACACTTGGATTGTCCAAAACAGAGGATGCTGGTGATTGACCTATGCTTCTCCATCAGGGGTAAAAGAAGTATGTTAGTAATTACTATACATGTATAAATACCTATAAATTTTACCTTTAATTGATGTTCTTCAATAAATTCATTGATTAATTGTGATATATTAGTTGGTATGCCAGAATCAGAAATCCATGGAAATTGCATATCTTCTTTAATTGTACTCGGTTCAATACGAAGATTCATCGTTAAAATATCAGTTATTTGTGCCTTTAATAATAGAAACAAAAGAAATAATATGAAATGGCAGTTAGCAGTGAGATCTAATATGTGCGTTACATCCTGTATGAAATTGATCAAATGGAAATAGACGCCTCCCAGTGTTGATTAGTCCACTAAGGTCACATCACAGTTCTCATCACCTCACTTACTAAGCTATTGAGTCACTGCATTATATAACGTAGCTGTTGAGAAAGCGCTTAATATATAAGATTATTTGTTCATTTTGCAGTTATAAGTACTGCAGCGAACGAGAACACTAGCGGGGACAACCATAGACATCTTAATACAACATTACAGAATATCTTGGTAAAATCTGAGAACCATACAGTAAATAATTCATTTGCAAAATATCCATCAATTGTCTCAGATTTGGTTATTTCTTCATTTCCATACTAATCACTCTCTGTTCTCTATCTCTTCTCTTCGATCTTCATAACCTTCTGCTACCAGACATTTCACTTTTGACTGGTGATACATACTACTTATATCTGTCGATATCAGTAGCTTACACCGTAATACCAAATCTAATACTTAAATATTTTCAGCATCTCATAAGTTTTTATTGGTTATTTGCTGAACCAGCAAAACTATAACTAAATTAATTTCAAAATGAAACTAGCAAAAATACTTTATTTATTGTTCAATGAATATGTATCATCAAATTTAACAAGGCTACTGTAGACCACTTATGCTATTTTAATAGGACTCAGTTTGAAGTGGCTTTTGCAGACTGATTTATTTGTTAAGCTGTATTTATTACGAATTCCTCTCGTTTGGGGTACCACTGAGAAACAGAGGGTAAAGAATAGATGTTTCGTCTTAGTATAGGACACCTCAGCAGTGAGCAACCACAACTCCAGAAGGGATCAAGCTGATGATCTTCAGTTCTAGCGATGAATACTTAATCATAAAAACTGCTGGGTCATTGACCACTGGTACAACATCAACTTTAAATATATACCAGGCTATGATGAATACAGCCTATAAATAAACAAGATCAATAACAAACAGTTGAACTAAATATATATCTGATTCGTCTCTATACTGTGAAAAGATACATCGCATAACCATATGGATTTTACTTATAGGATCTGAATACACCAATAGAAACTGATCCGGGTTAACTAACCATTATTAACTGAGATCGTGTTATAAACAGTGATTGACTTATTAATTACATATTCCAACTAATAACAAGTTACTCATACTGATCATATCTAACATTTCAGTTGATTTACTAAATGTTCATAGAATAAGATAAGGATCACTTATTTGATCACATCAGCTTTTAAATAACCCTATATCCAGAAATAGAAAAGTATATAAATTGTTTGGGATTATTTGACTAACTCATTGCATACTAACCGGTATTTCTAGTGATTTTATGTCTTCTTCGTTGTATACTCTTGTAACTCCATTGGATAATCCCGATGAGATAGCCTAAAATAAGAGTACAATAAGACACAACTATATATACATAAATATACATATGCATGTAACTCCTACTGTAGCTCTTCTAGAGTTAATGCCTGTCACAAGCCCACACAATAGAGGCGGGTTAGGTATGGGGTCGGCAACCCAGTCCCGAAGAAAAAAACCGTGATAAAAAATTCTAACCAGATTAAACACATTGAACCATTTAAACTATATCCTCCGAGTTGAAGGGAGAATTATGACGCCTCATGATGAAAGTTGAGATTTATCGGAACTCACGAGGCTGATGCCCCTTCAAACAACCAGAGTAACTGTCAATATATGAACATGAAATGTCCGGACAATGTGGGATACTGGAAGGACTAGTCAAATAGCAACATAAATACGGAGATATAACTTGACAGTACTCGGATACTTGGTATTATTTGCTTGTATCTTCCCAATGTTGTTAAGGACTGCAATTGACCAGTCTCTTGTTGGCTTATGGGCATCCTATGCGTACAGTCTCAATATTGCCTTAAGTAACAAGCATTATAAGCAAAGATGGAAAGTAACTGGAAGTGGAATCCAGTTTGACACACGTTTTATCATATTTGGGACTCGTCATCTGGCTGTACCTGCATTCCAGAGTTGATGTTCATTCCGAGACTCGAACTCATTACCGTTCGTTTCAAACGTCATCACGTTATCCACTTAGCTCTTGAGTCCTGATAGCCAACTGCCAGTGTAATGACCCATCTATTTACTTTTTGATTAGATCATTAGCTTGGAAAGTTTAATGTAAGTATAAAATCATATCACTGAAGTTAATTAAGTGTCATTCATTAGTTATCTATTTCTGTATGTACATACTCTATTGATATTTATCAATCATTGTACATAGAACGAAAAAGATTAACATAATCATTCACTAACTTTTACAATTTCCGACAAAGTAAATTGACCATCATCTCGGACAACAATGTAACGTTGTTTAGGAGGATCATTAATTATGCATTGGATTATCCTATATTAATAGTGACAAGATTAATTAAAACAATACATTATTATTATTATTATTCCATGGTGGTCTCGCTTCAATTGACTCATGATCTCAACCATTGACATAACTATAATATCCAAAAAACCCTTCTGATATGAATCAACATATGCTCACCAGTGACTGGCTCTAAGAGGTACTTCCTGGAGCTCTCATAAGAAGCAGTGACCAGTGGAGTTCAACCACGTCTGTTGTGAGATAGTAACTCACTGAAGACAATGATGGATGTGTCGCTCAATTTGGTGGATTGGTTGAAGTTAGACAATAACATCTTTAGATACCGGCTAGCTCGGTGGTATAGAGGTTAAGCATTCACGTTCGAGTTCGATAGATCCTGGGTTTGAAACTCGAGAGGCGGGATGGTGGATGCGCACCGCTGAGGATTCCTACAGTAGGACGAGACGGCCGTTCAGTGCTTCCAGGTTTTAGATGGTGGTCTAGCTTCAATTGACTAATGATCTCAGCCACTGGTATTACTATTTGTTCATTAATTATTATTCTTTGAATATGAAGTCTGGTTATTATTGTTTCTATGACAATTTGGAGGCTCTTGTGGAAACTTTTTAAAATTTGAAAGTTAACATTATGAACTGACATCAAACCAAGAAAACGCCGAGAATTCAAAATAAGTATTTTTGGTCAAGCTCAAGGATTCACAATACTGTGTTCAGAAAATTTCACATAGAACTATTATGAGACCTCAAGGCGTTAGGTCCAACCAAATTTATGTCCACACTACAAAAAGAGTAACACACTTGAATGAAATAGTTGATTTAAGCTCCTTGATCCTCAACAGTTCTACAGTTAATTACTATTTTCTTAATTGTATAGTGAAGAAAGGAATCACTGATGATCGATGTACGCAACATCATTAGGTAACCTTAATGCAAATCTGGCAAAATAGTTACTTGAATTTTAGACAATGATCATTCAATAATAGTGAAGTTCATTGTAACTAATTGTAGTATTACATCATAGATTTTATTAAGTTCTATTTGCAGACATGTACCTAAATTAATGGTTATTTTGTTTGTCAGAAGAAGCATCAGCCTCGTGACTTCCGAAGGAAATCGGCTTTCATCATGAGGCGTCATAACTCCTCTAAATGAAAACCTTCTAATTCCCAGAACAGAGTTTAAATGGTTTGAATTATTTTCTTCCGTTTAGCACTTTTTTAGCGAGTTAGTTTTATATGGGATGGTGTCAGTAACCCTATGCCCAAACCGCCGCATTTACCCGGGCTTTGGACCGACAGTAGACCTAGAGAGACTCCAGGCGCTGGAAGTCGATAGAACACACATTGAGGAAAGCACACAACTGCGTCACAAGGCAAGTCCTTATTTGGGATCCTCAAGGTCAAAGGAGAAGAGAAAGAACAAAGAACACATTACTCCCAAAAATGGAGAAAGTCATGAGAAGAATGAACAAAAATTGGATAGAACTAGAAAGCAAGGCCCAGGATAGGGTGGGTTTGAGAATGCCGGTCGGCGACCTATGCTTCATTGGGAGTAACAGGCATAAGTAATTAATTTACAGGTATGTAAACTGTTAACTTTCCATGACAATCATCCCATTTTATCAGTGTATAACTAAAATTGTTATTGATAAGAAACAATAGTGATTATGATGATTGAATATTGAAAACTTAATGAACTGATTTAACTGATAATCATACTTAAAATTCGTTTCACTGATTCATTGCTTTGATTCAATATCATGTGTTGAAATATAAAGCAACTAATTACAATTTGGTTTGTTATCACTGTGAATAGAACATAAGGCCATTGATTTATTGTTACTGATTTAATTTATGCGTTCACGCATAACTCCTTTCTGACTTTGCTATGTTTGAAGAGAATACGAGAACATCTAAATCGGAGGATGTAATGAAGACTCAGAGACACAAGGACAAGATAAGCTAACTATTCTGATGCGCCCCAGCCCTGCTATCTAGAGGGAGAAGTCCAGGTTCAGACGTCAGTCATTTACTAACAACTTAGAACTTCGTACGTACGTACATCAGTTCAAGTTTCCATACCACATTAGCAAACTGATACAATTGTCAGTTCAAATCCCATATTGGTAGAGGTAGTAAAAGTATAGGCATTAATTGGAAAGATTAAGGTTGGGAGGTATTATTCAAGGAGTATAATCCAGTAAGGGGAAAAAAGGGATATAAAGAATTCAGAAGATTAGAATTTAGGAGAACACAAAGAGTGGATCCACCTGCGCTATTGCAAACAATTAGGCTTAGATTAAGAAAATCATATTCTACAAGCAGTCAAAAGCATCAGAGAACAACAAGCACAACTCAAGCACATGTATACAGTATAAAAATGTTCTTGGGAAACGTTACAAAATAGCATATTAAAAGAAACAACGGACCAATAACATTTAAGGCGCGAAAACAAGAGATTCAAATTTCCAAAATAAAATTACAAAAATAAAACGTTTGCCAAGTGATTTCTAGGAATCTAACATATTCAAAAGCCTAATTTATCATTATCATCTCTTTTTATGTACATTTATTGAACAATAATAGTAATATATTTGTAATGATATTACCTGGCTAAATCAAGTATATGAACAGTTGGCAATATATTTTCTCCATTTAAATAAACTGGCAATTCATTTTGTGTTGACCAAGCATCCTAAAATTAATTGAAATGAAAAGATTGACTATGAAACATACTTTTATGTCTCATCATACTACTGAATTCACACCCCCCCCTTGAAATAAGAATGTGAATCCATGGAAAACAATTAAATTACAATGGAATAAACGGACAGAAACCACCAAGTTTTACAGTTGTTGAAGTTCAACCTGATATTATGGATCTTTTGATGCTAAATAATGGTCATCTCAGTTAGTCAGTCAGTCAGCTACAACTTAGGACCAGGCATATATGTGCATCCGTACAAGTTTCAATACCTCATTAGCACAACAACATGAACACCAAATTCATAGAAGTACTTAATTCAGTGGTGAAAATATATAAAAGACAGATTACATATAAGGATGTAGTATATGAGGAAAGAAGCAGTTCACCGTTTAAGGAAAGACAGGGAGTGTATACACCTACACCATTGTGATCGATTCTGAGCCATGTCACACACACTCTCCAACCATTCGTTACGATAGTCACGCAGACCCCAACCAAGTCGTCAGCATCTAACAACATGGCTAAGACTAGAAGTTAGTAACTAAAAGGGCTGATAACACATTTGGTTTGACCGCCCCTAACTTTCTTCCGACCATTACCAATACCAGTCAGCATTGCGCGTCGTGATGATCGGTGTTCAGGGACACGTAAGACGTGACCCGAACATCTCAGTAGATGAGTAGTCACAACGTCATCAACTGATTTATCATCATTCCCTAATACCCTGGTTACTGTTGATTTCTTTTTGCTAACAGGAATGTGAATCTATCTTCATTTACTTTAGTTTGACCATCCCGGTAATATCATCGCCTCACAAATAAACAATGAAGTTAAGAGTTAAGTGTACAAATCCACACTTAATTACTAGTTCACATTTTGATGATCAAGTTAAATTTCTGTTCCATTGTGTTATTTGGGCAGAAACTTGGAGAACTATGAATACCATCATCCAGAAGATGCAAGTGTTTATTAACAATTGTCTACACAAAATACTTCGGATCCGTTGGTTGGTCAGACACCATCAGCAACAACCTACTGTTGTAGGAGAGAACAAACCAGATTCCAGTGGAGCAAGAAATCAGAAATAAGTGTTGGAAGTGAAAACACATTATGCAAGAATGGAATAGACATGAAAGAGTGAACAACAATTGTACAGAACTAGATGGAAGGTCCAGGATAGAGTGTGTGGAGAAGCTAGTGGGCGACCTATGCTTGAGAGTATTCGATAAATGCTATGACTGTTTACTTATCGATATAATTGTTTTCATGTTTAGTGGTAGTAAGTTGGAGACTAGAAACAAGAAGCTTTGAATCAATATTTTATGGAAGTTCGCTTGTGGTAAAAGACATTATTCCAATATTATAGAGTGGAGGATCGATACACTAACAGTAATAAAAACCTACTTTTCCCATTCTTACATTGAGTGATGTTTTACTACTGACAACTGTAGTATAAAACCAATCAGGTTGGTTGTTAAATCATAAAAATGGTCTGTGGAACTCGATTAATACTAATCACTAGGTAATATAAAGTTGGCTGTGCCTTGCTGGCCGGTTAATCATTGTAGAAGTCAAACTATGATGCTGTTGGTAGAGAAATTCAGTTTTTTTTAAAGAATACTGTATATTCTTACAAACCTATTCTAGTGTCGTTCAACGAACGCATTTAGTGAAAGAAGCATCATCAAAAGTACAGCTTTACCGACAAAATAACTACAAACCATCCATAGGAATCACAATTGAAAGAATGGGTAGTCAAAGAGTAAAGATTCTTGATTTAAACGACCATTCAGTTCACAATAGACATACAGACCAAGTGAAACTTAATTAAGTAGGTTAACTTGAATGATAATGACTAAATTGTTGAGAAGATCGAGAAAACTCGAAAAAGTCAAGAAAGGCTCTGAGAACACTGAGAAGCATCTTATTCAATCAGCATTCACTAGAAGTTTTGCCAGAAACATCTAGAAGTTGGAAAGTCACATTTCGAGTTTCTGATTAGATGATTACTACATTGCTACTACGTTTAGTAGCATTCTAGAATCTTCGGGAGAACTCAAGGACATCCAAAACACTATAAAATCCTCATACTTTTTGTACATCAATGAATTTTCGGAGTAAAGTGTTTGTTACGTACTTTGCATCTTTTCTCTCGTGTTCATGTCGCTGTGTCGTTCTAGCTTGAGGGTTACTAGAAGAGCTTAGAAACCGAATGTAGCGTTTAATTAGTAAGACTTATCACAATACATAGAATGCGTGAATATTATCGTCGTTTGTTTATTGTAATAATATTATGCTGATTATCTGTATTATATAGTGAGTTTTTTAACACCAGTACGTGAAGGGTTTATAAAATTCACATAGTAAATATCAAATATATCTCTTAGACTTTTTCATGACTGCCAATCCCTAATACTAAATCCGCCTGTAGCTCTTCTGCAGTTACTGCCGTCCCAAGCCCTGGTAAAGGAGGAGGATTGGGCATGGGGTCTTCAACCCGATCCCGTAGAAAAAAGTCTTGCTAAAAAAAACGCCAAACCGATTAAACAAATTAAATCATTTTAACTCTGCCCTGGGAGTTAAAGGAATAATTATGAATGAATAACAACTGGAGTGGATTGCCCAGGACAATGTTGGATAGAGAGTGTTGATGGGCGGTCTATGCTCCTCCACGAGGAGTAACAGGTGTAAGTAAGTAATTAAGTAAGTAATCCCTTAATACTACCGAGTCCCCAGGTTACATCACTCAGTGTTAACAATTAAATCTTTACAATTATGAATGAATTTAAACAATATAAGATAAGCACTTACTTTAAATAAATGTCGAAAAAGATATTCACCACATCCATAGAATACTCCACATGCTAATACATAAGTTACAAATTTCTTTTTATGCTGTTAATTAAAATTAGAAAAGATTTTCTCTTGGTGATCAAATCAATGGATTTATAGTTAAAATTGTAGTAGCTTTGCTTCATTCACCCATCACCTACGTAACCGTTATGATATAAATTTCAACGGTGTTTAAAATTAGAAGGCAATGAGAAGCGGTAATTATAGTTCATTAGCAGATATCTCAGATCATAAAGCTACAAGCACATCAAACGTATTTGAATTGGAGAGGTGAACAAGTTGTGCGGGATTAACATAATAATAACCAACAGTGCAGAATATTCAAAAAGTTGACTCCTGTTGTTTAATACATACCATAATAATTTAATAAAATTTCAGTTAGTCAGTCAGTCAGTCAGTCAATCAGCTACAACGTAGGACCAAGCACATATGTGCATCGATTCAAGTTGTCACACTTCATAAGGACAACAAGATGAACACCGAATTTATAGAAGTAGTTAATTCAGTGGTGGTAATATATAAAAGAAAGATTGTGTATAAAGACATAGCATATATGTAAGTTCAAACCTATTTGTAGTATAGAGGAGTAATCTATGCGTTCTATAAATAGTTCCAAAGTGAAATAAAGCAATTAACCATGGTTATTTGATTTTCAGTTGTCTAATTTATTTCAATTTAGTGACGGGACGTATTTTCATCTTGAAAGAACGAACAAGTCACAGATAATTCCCCGTGTCATCACAACAACATCGGTATGTAGTCAAATGTAAATCTTATATTTTAACTTACTAATTAGAAGTGATTGAATCAAACTTGTTTTAGTACTTTATGTTTTTTTAGTGTTCGCAAAAGAAGGTTCACTTTTGAATCGTCTAACAACTGAACCAGGAAGATATTATACCAAATATTCGATAATTATTGACATTCAATCACACTATCACTCAATCGGTTTCTTGGGTTTCCCATCAAATATCCTCAACATTAATATCTAAATAATGACTAATCCCAAATGGGACGAAACGCACGTCAAACTGGATTCCATTGCTAACCACTATCCATATTTGCTTTGAAAAAATGCTTATGACTTAAGGCAATATCGAGGCAATTCGCACAGGATGCATGTATGCCAACATGAGGACTGATCGATTGCAGTCCTAAATAACAATGGAAAAATTCAAGTAAAACAACACCTAGTGAATTTGAACTTCACCCCATTGCACAAGCAGGTGGCTATCAGAACTCAATAGTTAAATGGATAACATGATGACGTTTGAAGCGAACGGTACTGGGTTCTAGTCTCGGAGTGAACATCAACTCTGAGATACAGGTTTATCCAGCTGACGAGTCCCAAATAGGATGAAACGAGCGTCCTGGATTCCACTGCTAGCCGATATTCATCATAGGAAATTAGATAGTAATGATAAGATCCATGGTGTAGGGATAGAATTCTATCATAAATTACAGGATGAAATGCTGACGTATTCGTTTAACAATATTACATCATCTCAATAATTACTGTAATTACGAAATCGACCAATAAAAGGGGATAGCCCCATCTTTAAAAGCCGTAATCAGTTTAAACAAAGAATTTAATGCATAACTGAATTTATATAATCCCCTTACATCTCATGTTTTGATTTATCTTTTATTTCCTAACATTATTAATCGTAAATGAATTCAAGAAGATGCTTCACTTTTGTTGAACTAAACTTTGAAGGATCTTCTTTTTTATATTTTTTTCACAAAGAATCTGGTATATTATGATCACTTAATACTTATAAAGTCAGTAGTGAATCGTCAGTTACCTAGTCAGTAGTCTAAATTGCTTTTCAGTAATATCTAAAATTGATTAATTAATTGACTAGATGACTGATTAATTAAATAACTGAATACACTTCTCATTAAGTCTATACAAAATGAGCAAATTCTATTTCAGCTAGAAAAATATTAAAACGGTATCTCAAAAGCAAAACCTTGTAGAGGATCTTGAGGTAGGGCCAAGGGTGAGAAGAGTCAGCTTTTTCTCTCCAAATGCTCTCACATGGACTCGTGCATAAAACCACTGACAAGGAAGTTCTACTCACCGCCTTCTCGTGGCATTACTGTTGTTTACGAAATGAAGAGGATGGAAAGCGAATGTTCGGTGCTTTAACCGGGTTGGTGGATATGGAAGATTCAACTAGAGAAGTTGGAAAACCTTCATAACAAACCAATGGTGCATATGAGCTCCAGTATCCTGAGGGAACTAATCGCTTGTCACCGACTATCATAGGACTGCATCTCCTGACGTTGATCCACTGCCTTGTGGATCAGACTTTTAGGTCAAAGGCTCTAGGTGTGACACCTTAAGAAAACCACCTGCTTCGGTTCGAGCACCTAAGCAGTATCACAGCCCGCATAAAAATCAAACAACTTGTGTGATATATATGTATTTGGTGCTCCTTTGTACCAATATTTATGTGCTCAAATAAATATATAATAAATCTGGAGGTTATTGGGTTCAACTTCTGTTATCATGTTTGGTAACGGATAAAGCATCTAAAGAAAACTACATACAAAACCATGAGGAATAGAAAATCAATATACATCTATGTCCCAACAAATTCTTTTTTTATATACTCACCTTTTTACCTAACTTCAAAATAGATTTTTCACATTCTAAATATTCTTTAAATTTTGGATGTGGTTTACGACGTTTATATTCGGATTCCACAAATCCTGGATCATCCTATAAAATCATTTATAAACCATAATAAAACATTATGGTTATATTCGTTTGAAAAATACTTTGGAAATTTATAAACCTCTCACAATACATCGTTGTATATAAGGTAGATTCTCGATAAACAATACAATACAGGCACTGCTGAAGAGTCCAATAATAGGACGAAACGGTCTTTCAGTGCTTTCAAGTCTTCAATGGTGGTTTAACATCAATCGGTTCATGATCTCTAGTACTATTTCAAACTCACGTAGTTTATTCTAGCCTTTAGACAGATCAATCTGTTCATATTACTTAAACCACATTTTTACTTACATACTTACTTACTTACGCTTGTTACTCCCAATGAAGCATAGGTCGCCCACTAGCATTCTCCAACACACTCTATCCTGGACCTTCCTATCTAGTTCTGTACAATTGTTGTTCACTCTTCTCATGTCTATCTCCACTTCTTAGCATAATGTGTTTTTTGGTCTTCCTCTTCTCTTTTGACGTAGAGGATTTCAAGTGATGACTTGTCTTGTGACGCAGTTGTGTGCCTTCCTCAATGTGTGTACTCTCCACTTCCAACACTTATTTCTGATTTCTTACTCCACTGGAATCTGGTTTGTTCTCTCCTACAACAGTCTGTTGTTGCTGATGGTGTCTGACCAACCAACGGATCCGAAGTATTTTGTGTAGACAACTGTTAATAAACACTTGTATCTTCTGGATGATGGTATTCATAGTTTTCCAAGTTTCCACACCATACAGTAGAACTGTATTGGCATTCGTATTGAAAATCCTGACATTGGTGTTCATTGACAGTTGTTTTGAGTTCTAAATGTTCTTCAGTTGTAGATATGCTGCTCATTTTTTGCCGATCTGCACCTTCAATTCTGCATTAGATCCACCTTGTTCATCAAGTATGCTGCCCAGATATGTAGAAGTTTTCACATCTTTCAAAGCTTCTGCGTCAACCGTGATTCGATTGGTGCGTGTTTCGTCGTATCAGAGGGTCTTGCTTTTCCCTTTTTGTATGTTGAGACCTACTGCTACTGAGGCTGCTGCTACACTAGTCGTCTTCTGCTGAATTTGTTGTTGCGTGTGCTACAGAAGAGCCAGATCATCTATGAAGTCTATATCGTCTAGCTTCATCCTAGCTGTCCACTGTATACCACGCTTCCTTCCACATGTTGAAGTCTTCATAATCCAACTGATCACTTATTCGCTTACTAATTCTGACTGTTTTTATATGTCCATGTGTACGTATATTACTTAACCTATTCATTACATATCTAACGTTTTTTGTCTGACTACAAATATTAATTCAAGCTTGGTTAAACCGAGTCGTCTAACACGCCTTTTTCATCGCAAATTATTTCGTTTTGCTTTGCTATCTTGGCTTCGCTCCAACCGTCTGTCCAAGTCAATTAGTGTACAAAATAAATGTATTCAAACCTCATTCTCGTGTTGGACTTATTTAATTCCGTTATTCACTATTGCAAGGCAAGTTGATAATTATATACTAGGATTGGTAAGATGTACATTTCGACAGCAATCATTCTTCCGATCTACCTGGAGTCAGATCTTCGGCCTCTAAAATAGTATGTGTGAGTCTGATAGAACGCGCAAGTCTGCACCTCAATATTTATCTATTCTTCGATTGGTCGCTAATACAGATAATCAATAACTTACACATAAAGGATTAACATGCATAAAATACTATAGATATTTCGACTTTTTACTTAATACATTTCTTATTTTGCTTGCATCTTTCGTGCCTGTGGATTTTATTAATTATTAACAATACACTCGCCCAACAACTGGTGTTCTGACTTTAGAATATTCTCAAGTAAATGCATAATACTACTAGGGGAATCAGCCTGATAAAACGCTCAGTTAACGGGACATCATATATTAGAGTCACAAATGGAGAGAAATTAACCTCAACAAGCTAAAATTCACTCACAGTGTTTATTATCCTCTGAATGTTAGTTAATGTGATTGTAAATTCAGTCATAATAAGCATAGAATTGAGCATGAATATGGATCGAAATGAAGTCAAATCAGAAATGGAAAAATAGCATTGAAAATCCCAAAAGACCCGTATAATATTAGCATTGATAATGGCAAAAAATCCAACGTGTAAACAGTAGTTTTAAAAATAATGGAGGAATTCAATAATATGGAGCATGGATCAAGATTTTGAAGACAAAGAATATGTGCATCTGTCGCTGAAATCAATTTTGAACCAAACTGCCCAACGTACCTGACTATACAACATCATGAGCTTGTGGACCTTGACTAGGATATTGGTACCTCTCAAGATGACTTAGGACTTAGTTAGTGGTTTTATGAACGAATGTCACTTGGTTTGATTTCCCCTAATGCTTTATAGGTCTTCTACTCTGCTGGTCATAAAAAGATGCCAAGATGGGGGTGGCGATAGATCATTAACAACCTAAAGAGATCATGTACTTTTATAGAATGAAATTCATATTCTTAAAGCGGTACATAGTAAATTGAAAGTTCTCATATAAGAACGTTTAATGGCAGATAGACATACATTGTTGTATCATTTTAGGTTTGACAGTTGCTTTCATCATGAACAAAAAATCACCAACTGAAGAATTGATAAGGTTGAGAAAAATGCTGAACATCTAATTATAGTCTTTGATAAAATACTGATGTTCAGATTGACCACATCTTTACAAAAATCGCCCCACTTAATATAGTGTCTCAAAATGAAAATACATAGTGTCTGGTGATATGTGACGCTATGGTTTTACCAAGTTAGTAATGATAACAAATTTCGATCGATAAAATTAAAAGGTGATCTTTGACGGTTGGCAAGTGATTAAAGTTGGGAATGGAGGGTGGATTTTTGAAACTCAAACAACAGAACATTTTCATGTGTTCACTTTGGTTAAGTATTAGAAGTGCAAAATACCGAAGAAATATATGTTATAAAAATTATTATCCACTTGGTTTTAGATATTTAACAATTCTGTGGCTAAATTCAGTCACTTCATTGGCAAATAAATCTTTCATCCGACTGAATGCTGACAACATCAAACTGTGTTATTAATAAGGATCTGGTCCACTTCAGATGACAGTCTCCAAAGTAAACAGTTATGTCGTTTGAATAATGGTTTTACTTTGCGGATAACAAGACTGAAAAAACTTACGTATTATCGAAAATGATCTTAGAAACATTTCCGTGCAATTTTTAAAAGTCACCTAGCTGAATTTATCAAATTTATAAGACTCAACTAACTAAATAAGCAGTTAGTAAAATTGTTTTGGTAAAACATTTAAGGTCTTCCAGTATTTCAAGCATTTTTATTTAACTAACAAAATTGACTTACAATGGGTTGTAGCATGGATGTAATCAATGATCAGTTTATCTAAGTACAATAAACAAAATCTGCTGCAATAGTAAATCAGACATCTGACTAAGACCTACAGTTGACTTCATAAAAACCCCTAAATATTCGTTATCTAAATATCTGAGCAGCATATTGGCACCACTTTAATGAAACCTACGTAATATAATTAGGAATTCTAATGAATTCAAGTCCAAAATGTCAAACATTAATTTTTGAAAAGAATGGAACCATGAAAAGCTATGATGTATCTGTGTACACTGGTATTCCAATTGATAGATGCTTAGAATTTACTAGTGGTTTACCAGAGAATGATCAAACTTCATCTGGCAGCTATCGTTTAAAGATTAGTTGAATCATGACCGCCTTGAAACTATGTTTAGATTTAATCTTATTTACTCCCAACGGGACATTGAACAAATAAACAAATGGAATGGCCATCGGGTTTCCTGTGTCCTAGTTTGTAGCTAACCTAATTATGTTACACACAAAATCAAATATTCTTGCCAATAATGTTAGATGGCGAATCTGGTGTAGATATATGAATGGTAGTTTTGTCGTTATGAAAAGAACTTCTTAAGAACGATCTTATTCAACATTAAATATAATGACAAAAAAGAAAATTAACTGTCAATTTTGTTTCGTTTGGTGGGCCTCCAAGTCTAACCACGCGCTGTAAAGCAACACACTGATCGCTATATTGACCTCCGTTCCGTGAAAAAATCTCTCATGCTCTAAATCCCTTTAAGAGGGTGAACAAGATTACATTTGAACAGGGTAAGCAAAAGGAATATAGCCCTATAACTAATACGATAAAATCTGATAATTTCCTTAAGAACATTATTAAAAATATACTTAAATGAAATAATTTATTACTATGTGGCTGTTTGAAGGAAATATCATGAATTGATACTGTAATTTAGAGTACCGTCATGGTACTTAAAACGACAGAGTTAATGCAACCTACGAAGTAGCCAAAACCCTGTAGTTCTCATGAGGGATCAGATCCACCTTATGCTGAAACAAAACAGTGTTTACAGATTAGAGTATGTTGATTGGGATTCTTCTCATGTTGAAGAGTTGTCGTTACTACGAGGCTTAATTCCGGTGTTAATCCAATAATACTATTACCTTAGCTCATTTGTGCCTATTCATCTATAACATTCTTCTGGAGGTAACATTCATTAGTCTCTGAATCTCAAAACCTCCCTATACTCTGTCTTCACCGCTACTAATAATACTGTTACTTTTTTTACTAGTATGAGATAAGTCTCGAGGAGCTTATCTTCCTATGTTTATATAGTATGACGACTTAAACCGACGCACATTTGTCAAATTCTTCGTTGCATATTACTCACTGAATCATTGGTATATAGGCTGATGAGAGCCTATACTCATCAATTCAATTAATTAGCAGTGTCTGATTTCATGAATTAAACGGCAATTCGACTTTTACGTATCAATAAGATAAAATTCCTGTGCATATGATCAAAACTAAGAGAATAACCACAGAAATTATCCAATAAAATAGGTTGATCCTCATAATCAAATTGGTGCAGTCTAGAGAACATTCTTTATCCATTAAGACAGGTTAGTTTGTTTTCAATTGGTCCTCATAGCTTCAAAGGGTCCCTTTTTGTAATTTAACCCTAAGTGTCAAAAGAAAAAAAGGTGAAATAAAGGGGAATTTTGACGAAAATTCATGGGGGAGGTCGGTGTGAATATGGGCAACAAAGCAGCAAAGTGTCACATTTTCCCGAGCATGGGGTAAGTATTGCAAACTCTCCCCAAAGTTTCCGTGTTCAGGTGAAATATCCTGAAATAAACCCCTTTACTTTCCCTAAAATTAATAACGATTTGTCTTTTTTCCATCAAATGCATAATGAATTGACCACTTTTCTCCTAAAAAAACATATGTTTATGACCCAAAATATGAGTTAAGTGTATTATTACACTTGATGACGCATTTTATACTAACCGGATCATTTGGTTTAGTTGATACCCAACTCATCAAATTTGTAACCAGAATAAGCGTCTTCTTGGAAACAAATTCATCTGAATTCTTCTCCAGACTCTCGCCAAGCCATACTACTTCCTTCATTTGTTCAGGATTGACCGTGATGTCGTATATGATAACGTCGAAAGTTGCCACGTGCTCCAAAAATTTGTTACGATCATCATACTATAGACAAGCGTTTTTAATAGACCTCAGTTAATGGTAGATTACATCTAAAATATCCTTTGCAAAAGGAGGTTTGTCTGAGTCACAATAGCGCAGTGTTCCATTTATTACGAAGCAGTTTTTCTTGGGGGGAGAAGGTCCACCTGGTTCCCACTTGTCGTTTGATAAGTCTGCATCCTGTTTCTCATCTTCTACTCCAGATCCAGGGATCTGTGTTGCTAAGTGCTACATTATTCATCAATCAAAAATATAGAGAAACTAACCTTTCCAATATTTTTACCAACAAAGCAATCTATCTCACTGATAAATATGTTTTTTGATTTAGGAGATTCATCCTCATTCATAATTGGCTCTAGTGTCACTATAACAACGGACACTCCAAGCACTTCATATCTCGTTTCAAGGCCATTAGGGTATCCAATGTTTTTCATTTGTAAGAAATTCTAGTGGGTTGCCTCTAGGAGTGCAATGGTGCGGACCTGGTTAGATATTGGTGTCGCGGTGACCTAGTGTACTTAGTATGTTATGTGAGGTAATAGATCATCCCTCATCACTCTGTAGCCCATGGAAAATAACATCTAATCAGGGTCTATCTTCAAATGATTTACTTCTCAGAACTATCATACTGTGGTTCGTCGGAACTGAAATTGTCAATATACAAATAACACTCCAAAGTAACACACAAACTATACTAAACAGTCAGAAGCATCACTTACTGTTTCCGAAGGTGATGTAATGATGAATGGAACAGTAAACAGGTATCTAATTTATTTGGGTGAGATCTTATAAAAACACTAAAATTAGTGGATCCATCCATTAACAACATTTGCAGCAGAATCAGAACTGATAACTCACCAGAAGAAAACGAGCAGAATGACGTGGCTGATGGACAACGCCATGTAGTTGCAGAAAGACTGGGAGAAGGCACGAAGCATTAGTAACCCCCAGATCTGGATCTACTCTCGTTTATCGACCTAAAAGATCTCTGTCTTTGGCAACCTCCCCAATTGTTGAACAGGAACTAGAACGGCTTCATAAAATGGGTGTAATTGGATCTGTAAACTTCCCATATTAGGCTGCGCTGATATTGGGAGTCAAAACATCCGACGGCAGCATTCGCTTATGTGCGATTTACTCCGATAGGTTAAATTAAGCTCCATAATCCTGTCGGTATCTCTTACCTTGACCTGAAGATCTTTTTGCCAAGATGAACAGTAGCATGTATTCTGCAGGAGTGGATTTATCAGACTCATATTTACAAATTCCAGAAGCTGATGAAAGTAAAGCTTTCGAGAAAATCAGGCGACTTTTATCCTCTAATCCTTTTTTAAGCATTGTGATCCTTCTTTACCTATTATGGTTGCCTCAGTTGCCTTAAATTATGATACTGGGGCAGTTATCTCCCATATTTTTGTAGATGGATCTAAAGACGATCTTCCATGCAAACAGGTCATTGACAACGACAGGACGAAATCATGGTTCAAACATAAACCATTACTTGCCGTATTTGGATCAGAGAATTGGGTCTTTGGTCATACAGCTAACCGGCTACAACAGTGAGAAACTATACTTCTAGGCAATTTCGCAGTGGTTACTTTGGGATAAAATGTAATCCTTTGCTCGAACTTATGTTAATAGGCTCTCAGTGGATAGGGATGTCGAATACAAGTGTCAAAACTGTCCATCTTGCCTGCATGGTGTCAGAATCCCTCCAGAATGCGGACCACAGCAGTGATATAAGCTTGCTAGACTCTGGGAGAGACGTCAAGCAGATTATGGCGATCCAGTAAAAATGGAAAGTTTCTGGTTATTGTAAATGCGGAAAAGCCGGAAATATATACTATGCCCAACTTACAGCCGCAGAAACGACCAACGAATTGTCAACTTCGTTTGCTTGTTTTGGAGTTACGGTAACCCTCTTGACTGACAGTGGCTCTCAATTGATTTCGGATTCATTAAACACATTTTTAGTACAAATGGAATAGCGGATCTCTTCTCTCCACCCTATCATCTCCAACAGAATTGAGAAGCATACCGCCTTATGGAAACATTCAAAAGAGCATTACTGGAAGGAGGAGACGAGAGACAACTACCAAATAATCACAGATTCTTAATAGCCAACAGAACTACTTCCAATACTACGATCCTTGGTGGAGAGCTCCCTGCCGAAGTCCTTTTAAAAAAGTATTCGTACTACTAACGTTTTGCTGCCACATAAAACAGTAGATGGGCACCGATGAGATCCGAAAACCCGACGTTTTAACGTGGGCGATAGAGTGATCTTTAGTTCACATTTCGGTAAAAATCGACGGGATTCGGAGATAATTAGGCGAAGAATTAAGAGTGTTTCGTATTGGATCCGAGGAATATTTCGAAAAAGCATTATATACACGAACCGAATTTATAAAGATGAAAAGACAATGCATCGTATTCTTCCATAACCAGATAGAGGACGTAACCTTTTACATCTACTTTCTTATGATACTCTGCATGAAGTTTCTGTTAAGAAGTAAAACCACTTTCGAAACATGATTTTGTAAAATACGTTCTGGTTTCTTTTCTTGGTTAAAAATATTTGGCAGTCTAATATCATCAACAATTAACTCAAGTAATGTTTCTGAATTAACCGAATCATTAGCGAAATTAAAACCACCCTTTTTGTTCCTGAAGACACATTTCGCCTTATTCCTGAAATAGCTGATTTGGGTCTCATAAGAATGTTTATTTTGCTAATGGTTTCTACTTTCTGGTGGCTTGCAACTGCTTACACATTCACTTCTCGTGAGAAAAATGCAGATACTTCCTGTCGGTTTTACTTTTTCTGTGTAAGTAGATGCAGACATTTTGGTTGGGGTCCGCGTGACTATCGTAACCAATGGTTATAGACTGAGTGGTATAGCTCATAATTGATCATAATGAAGTAGGTGTATACACTCTCTGTTTTCCTATATACCGTGAGATTACTTTATGCCTTTCTTTCTACGAACCATTTCTTTCTCCCTGTATCATATCCCTATATGCTATCTTTCTTTGATATATTACTTCCATTAAAGTAAATGCTTCTATGGATTTTTGTGTTCATCTTGTTGTGCTAATGAGATATGTCAACTTTGACCGATGCACATATGTGCCTAAACCTACGTTATAGCTGGCTGACACAAGTCTCACCTCGTCTGACAACACCTTTAAATTTATCTTTTAATTCACTGATGAGCCCGAACTAATATTCTGTGTCACTGTTGAAATGCTAAGGTGAAAGTATGGATCTGAGATTTGCAAATATATTAAGACATCTTGCAAACGCAGTGTATAAACAGCTCTGGAGAGTCGCAAAATCAGTCTATTGCATAGCCTGTAACTGCATGATTTTTCGTGATGAATCATGAAGATATATGTACCCATTTTTAAGTTTATCAGTCTGTATGGACTGAAATTTATGCGCTCTTCCAAAAGAACATGAAGATGGGGTAGATGCTGTTAACATAACCATAAGGTAATTGCAACACACGTGGCCGTTTGGTATGAGTGTTATTTTGACAACTACAGCCTTATAACTATGATTTACATCACAGTAGAAACTGTCTGAGCTAAGTATACTCGGTTTTGTATAAATATTTTTTTGTGCATATCATTCGGTGACTACTTTCACCATTGTCATTACTTGTCCAAGACCTCCGAGGAGAGAGACCTAGGTCATTTGATCATGGGAAGCTGAAACCTTAGCACCAACCGTCCAGGGTAAAAGGCCGCTTTCCTATACATTCAAAAGTAACCAGGCTTGTCGACTCATGGAATCCTTACCATCCAAGAACTGCACCTAGCCACATTTTGAAACCCATGATGCTGTCTCAGTGGCTTCTTGTTTATAGGGGTGATGAGTCTCCCTGAACAAGTACAGGGGCTTGCAACAAAGTGGGTCTTAAGTCAAAGGGTCAGATATAATGAGTACAATCATCACTTGATTTTGCACTGACTGGTCAACAGGAGACTAAGAGTGAACTTATCATAATCTAAAACTTCCTAGGCGCTTTTGTCCCCTCCCAATAAACGTGCCCCATTCAAACCTTAACACTTTACTTCACGAGAAGACCTATGACGACTTGCATATCAAAGAGCTGTCACGAAGGCAACACCGCACATCTCACTGCGGATCTCCTCTATCTGGAACGCTTTCCAGAACTATATGATCACAACGCTGTCCTTGATAATTAGGGTGAGAGACTAGATAACTTGTGGGGCCCTTTATTTTGTCACCACTTTGATCGGACGATGTTGTCGAAGGGCTCCTCACTTTAGTGGCTCGGGATCAGACTTCAATTTGATCGCGTGAATGGTTGTTATTGAATCGTATATGTTGCCTAACCTCGTATGTCTGTATCGACTTAATCCACGTTCAGAGAATAACGGAACAGTTAAATAACGAGAATGGACTTTTGAATACATATATTTTGTATATGAAGCGAGTAGAATAGAGAGAAGCGAAACGACGCGCAGTGGAGACGGGAGTAAGCCAACTCCCATTTAACCAAGCGTTAATCAATATTTATAGTGACACGAAAGTAAGTTACAGACATGTGATAAGAAGTGTACACACACCTACGCGCTCATATAAAAACAGTCAACATTGGTAAGCGAATAATTAACAAGGTTAGAATGTGTCTAAAGTAGGATGAACAGATTGAGCTGTCCGAAAGCTAGAATAAGTATATGGGCTTAACATAATAACGGACACTACAAACTAAGTACGTACACATGGTTTATCTTTCACATGCTTATCTGTTTTCTTTGTTCATTATTGTAAGAATCACACTAGATGACCTCATCTCTTATCATCTTCGTTCGTTTGATATTTTCATATATTTTAATAATTTATATTCCTACCTAATTAATAAATTAATAGATTGATCAATTTATTCGCCTCTTCCACTGCCTCCTCACTGCTTATTTCTGTTGAAAGTTTCAAATCTTGGATACTGCGACCAGTCAGTAGACCGACTTTTAACATGATAGCTGGTAATTTAGGTTATTGAGAACAAATCCATTTATACTGAAAATTCCTTAACAGTCAACTTCACTAGGATTTGTACAGCCGGTAAGTCATACCGTCTAAACTGAAAGACACCAGTCGACTTTAACTGTAGCTTAACATCAGGAGACGAACACAAAGAAATCAATCAGTTTATATTAACTCGACACAAAGATATGGGATATCGAACAAACGACTAGAATATCAAAGCAATTCATATAATCATTGTTGATGGAAGTTTTTAGAGAAGAACTAAGTTCTCTTGTGACTGCATGCTATGAGGATTAATTCACATCAAACGACTATTTTTCATCACAAAACTCTAAAGTTTGGGAATCTTAAGTTTGAAAGAAACCTGTTGTAAATAGTCAAAGTTTGTAATTATACACGCTAAAGAACTCTTGGGAAACTAAATATCTCGAATAATTGTCTAAGTTTCCCCAAATAGATAAAATGATATCTGAATATGGTTTGAAGGACACCAACCGTCCTTGGGCATCTTTCCCGTTTGATTTTTGTGCGTGTTGATACAAATCCTATTGACCTTTTTCTGTGTTTGTTCATTCATTTCTTCAGCCCGTCAAATTGTGACGGTAATAGTTCATCATACTTCATGACTGTTTGTCTGAAAATCATCTGAACTCCGTAAGTAGTTCTCAGTGATTTTTTTCTGCTTATTTTCTGTTAACTCCTTCAGCACAACTATAGTTTTGTCTTATGTTTTGTGGAAGCTTATGGCTCTTCATATGTTTCTTAAAAAGGGTGTGTTTGCGGAGGCTGTATATGAGCTTTTTACCAAGTAGCTGTAATAGATCTAGTAGTGCCCCCAAATGCCCTGGTGCGGCCGAGAGGGGGGGGGGAGAGTCCACTCTCCCTATCGAAATGCTCTCACATGGCCACGCGTATATAGCCTCTGCCAGGGAAGTCCTACTCACTGCCTTCTCGTGGCATTACTGTTGTTTACGAAATTGAGAGGACGAAAAGCGAATGTCCGGCGCTTTAACCGGATTCCAAATCAATGGTGCACATGGGCTCCAGTATCCCGCGGGAACAGATGGCGTATGAACGAATTGTTGGTCACCGGCTACCACGAGACTGCGTCTCCTTACGATGCCCCACTGCCTTGTGGATCAGACCTTCAGGTCGAAGGCTCAAGGAGTGGCCCCCTAAGAAAACCACCTGCTTCGGTTTGGGCACCCGGCTAGTATCACAGCCCTCACACATATCGAATGAGATTTGTGTGGCGCATATGTATTTGTTGCCTCATTGTACCTGAGTTTACAACAACGTTAACATGCTATTAGGACTCACTGATTCAATTCGGTCCACAGCCTAACATATTCACTAGTACTGTTTTTTAAGTTATTAATACTGCACTAGTATCGCTCATCCTAGACCGGGTGTTATTTGGATAGAGAAAATTACGTATAAATTTCACCAGATTATGAATTATATATTGCATGGGACGACAAGAAGTCCCTGATCTGTTACTTATGTAGATGTAAAGATATATATAAAATATATTTATAGTTAACATACTGATTAAAATCCGGCACCAGCGAATGTATCCACAGATCAACTGGTTGTTGTTGCTAAACGAATTCCCCAAACGATGAACGAAATAACTCACCTAAAGAGTTGGTTGAGACAGGGTAGTTACAGCTGTAAAAAAGCAGCATTTAAATTGTATCACATACATCATAGTACTAACTAAGTCCTTCAAGCTTGGGTGTGTTTCAGAACGAAAGGTATCAGTAGTGTTCACTTGGGCTCTATCACTGGAATTTCTAACGCCATTTTAATAGCTAAAATTCTATTTATTCGTTTTCATAGACATCCTTTACTCATTGTGATAAGTCGCCAGATAATGGAAGCCCCATTATGTTAATTTTTTATCCCATTAACTGTATCTGACTTTTCGTCAAAGTCATGTGTTTGAGTGGACAATTTTTGAAAGTAGTTGTGCACAAATCACTCAATCTACTTGTTACAACAATTCAGTGGTTACTGTCCTCTTAATATAATTGGAACTACAGCTCAGTAGCTAAACCAGTGGACCATCACTTGATTGGTGATATGGTCGAGCCCCTCCACTTCGGTTTGTTAACAGTATTTATTGGTGTTTGTTAGTAGTGGTTATGATAGCAGAACCCCTGAAAGAAAGTGTGGTTCACTCACTCATATTCAGTGTAGAGCCTGGTACAGATGCACGTTGGGTCAGTTTGTCGTAACATGTTAACACAAGATGAACATAACCAGACGAATTGCAAGAGCTAGGGGTAATGTAGTGGCTGTAATAGTAGAAAAGACTGAATATTGAGAATACTGTTCGATAAGACAAAGTGGAGAGGTTTGTATAAACAAATACTGAAATGCAGGCTCTAACGTGGTATACGAAATGAACACACCTTTTCTGTTGTGATCGATTGTGAACCATGTTACGAATATTGTCCAAATAGAATAAATCAAGTTGAGGGATAGGAAGTATAAAGTAAGGGTAAAACATAAGGTCAAGTGAAAGACAAATAATTTTTGTACGCCACTACAGCTCACTTTGGCCCATGTCACCTAACTTTTCCAGGAAGTCTGGACCTCGTACCACAATTCTGATCGGCGGTCAATAACTCCATGCTAATATTTATGGGGGTTTGTGGTGTGGTTGTCTAGTGGTCACAGCACTTGACTTTCGGGCGCTCCCAGGTTCGAACTGCTCTCCACCTACTTCGGTTTGGGCAACCGGCTAGTATCACTATCCCTCACATTTAGTGTGGTTCATGTGCAAGTACCTGGTAATCAGTTAACTTTTTCTAATGATAATGATTATATATATATAACGTTTGCTTGTTAATGAAGATCGACTATATTGTCATTAGCGTGTCACTTTCTGTTTTATTTTTGTTTTCTAAGCGATGTCTGAGGAATCTGAAACAAATGAGAGATATATGTCATACTCTCCAGAGGATAATTATCCTACAACCTCTAACAGTAATTCGGATGGTATGTCAGTCCTATGTACTATTATCTCACTGCACCTTTTTGCTTTATTTTACTCAATAATATTGAGTTCGGAGCTTGGGAACGAAAACACTAGGCCATGTTTAGATAATTGATTTACTGTTATTAATAGGAACATTTTGCATATTGGATCGTTGCTGCTAGTTGTTAATAGAAAGTTTTGCTTAACTTAGACTGTACTTGTTTAAATACTCTTTTGTAAACTATTTTTTGGTACTTGAGGAAGCTGACATCTGACCAAGTAGCTGAATATGCATTATTCATTGAATTCCTTTGTCTGTTGACTGCCTTCTGTAAGACTGGAGTTTGAAGTTTAGTTACTGAAAAGCAACTTGTTTCATATTGTCTACATTTTCCTTCCGACGGGATTTATTTGATAATTAAATTTGGTGATTCAAATCTCTCAATCTACTAACCTTCCATTCATATTTCAAAAAATGCAATCAATTTTTTGAACACCTATAAACAAAAGCAGACGAAACAAAATAGGAACTGCGTTAAATTTATACATAAAACTCTGAGTTGGCATATTTTTTATTGGTTCACTGTGAGAAAATCAATGACATTGGAAGTACAAGGCTAATATTAGTGAAGGCAACTGTAGTGTGTGACAGAAGCAATAAAAACCGAAAGAAAATAAGTAAAGATAAATTGACGGTTGATATAGATTAGTATAGTGTTACGAATATAGCAACGACTTTCGAAACATTACTTGCTGACCCCGTCGAGAAATCCTGCACCTTCTTATGCCACTGAAATCAACAATTAGTGAATCTATGGATCAATGTCATATTTCAGACACAAATCACATACCTCAACTAGCTAATATTAAAAAACAATGGACGAACACAGAACTAAGTGCTGTGACGCCGGGAAATGATCAGTAGTCGATCAAGAAGGGGGAGAAGTAAATACAAGGAGGGCTCTATAGTTTTGTCACGCTAATATGAAGTCGTTGTTAAAGACAATTCTTATCATTAGTCAGACAACAATTAAAATTTGTGGAGTGTTGATACTTATTTCTCTTATTCTGTAACCCTTCAAATATACAGTGTGAATTCATGTATGGTAATCGTCCTAAGAAGATATTTTAGCAAACTGATTCGATTTCAACTTCATTCAGTATAGTACAAACTATCAATTATCTTCCATCTGTCTATCGATTGGTTATTGATAAGTTTAATTGATAGATCACATGACAGCATGAAACATCTCCACATGTGTTAAGTTGATGTTTGGTTATGAGATTGGTTGTCTTTCAAATTGTCGGGAACTTCGTCTAGTTGGTGGTGAGCATTAGCTCATTCTGATAAACGTACCGATCAAAGTATTATCTCTATAGTTTCCTAATAATTAGGAGTCAATGAGTGAGGTTCTGTTGTGTCATTTTAAACATGATCTTCAAAAGTTAGTAACTGTTCATCAATTGGCTTTTCTCGATCAACAGCTTGTGTGACAAAAGTAATCTTCAGGCTGTACAAATTTCTTCATAAAATGCAGTTTGCGGTAACCGTTTACATCCAATCGGGCAACTTGCTGCAAAATAGACTTCCCGAAGTTTCCTATGGGACACCGTAACTGATAACGTCAACCAAGGGCAGCAGTCACTTAAGGTTTCGGTTTATATTACTAATTGCTTAATTCAAAAGTTTAGACTATTGTGTTTCGCCTCACCATGGGAATCACAGTTCTGTAATTGATCTTGTATGTGGACAATCCTGCGGAGTTTTAGGCTGAGATGAAATAGCTGTCCAGTGCCCCTTTGATTTTATTGGTTCTTCAGTAGATGTTAGTGGTAATTTCTTGCCAAATATCATTTTCACACTCTTTACATTATCAAAGATTTAATATAAATTGAACTTTACGCCAAAATTAAATAATGAATTTACAAGCTGTTTACATAGTTAAGGAGTTTTTCTTCATTTATAATAATAACAAAGTTTCTTCTGGATACTATTCAGCTGGAAATATTGATTAAATATTATTGACTTGTTTTTTTTATGTCGATGTAATTTATTAATTTCTTTTTCACAATATTGTAGACCACACAAATCATCATCCTGATGAGATTTCATATAAAGTTGAAACGTCCAGTTCATCACCTCTTGGTAGTTTTACAAATGTCACACGTGAGCTTCCAAAACCTCGTAAACAACGAGTACCAAATAGTGCAATGGATGAAGCTACTTTGATTGGTAGGATCCTAAAATACCTCTCCATTTACAAGTATTTTATTATTTGTTATGTTGCAAAATCGGTATATTCATGAGCTAAGCTACTATTTCCTAACTCTTACTTCAATATGTTGAACGAGACTATTACTATCCTCCTCTTTCCTGCTTTGCTAGTTATAGTAAGAAGTTAAGTTGTTGTTTAGAAGCTTTATTAATCAAGACCCAGTAGAATTTAGAATATATTTACGATAATTATATATAGATGACAACGATTATGATTCAGTAACCGAGTAATCGTGAATCAACACAAATCACAGAGAAAAAACCCATTGAAATTCCACGAACAGAATTCATACTGAATAGATTTATCTCTAATCAATATTGATTTTCTTCCTTCTAATTTTTAGTCGGCAATTCCACATTCTTAACAAATATGTATATATCTGTGAGTATATTGTTCTTTGTGTGTATTCAGTTTAAATACTAAGTCGACTACTATATGGATTTCTTGAGGTGGGTTTTAAAAATCAACCAAGATTGCTAGTCATTTTGTGTAAAAGTGATACGAAAGAACTCAGTTATTCACTCCATAATGTTTATTTTAAGTACTTTTTCCTATGTGCATTTATATAATTATCTTCAGAATGGGTTTTGTGGAGAATTTTAGAAATTTCACAGGTTGAAATCATGAGTCAGTTGAAGCTAGACCACCATTGAAAACCTGGAAGCACTGGACGGCCATTTCGTCCTGATATGGGACTCCTCAGCAGTGCGCATCCACGATCCCGCACCACGCGGGGCTCGAACCCAGGACCTACTGGCTTCGCGCGCGAGCACTTAACCACTAGACCACTGAGCCGGCATCCAACGGTGTTAATGTCTAACTTCAACCAATCCACGAAGTTGCGCCACTGTACACCATTGCCTTCAGTGAGTTGTTATCTCACAACAGACCGGTTGAACTCCACTGGTAACGGCTTCTCACTAGAACTCCACTGGTTTTTCCTGAAGTCAGTCACTAGTGAGCAGTGCTCGCGCGCGAAGCCAGTAGGTCCTGGGTTCGAGCCCCGCGTGGTGCGGGATCGTGGATGCGCACTGCTGAGGAGTCCCGTATCAGGACGAAACGGCCGTCCAGTGCTTCCAGGTTTTCAATGGTGGTCTAGCTTCAACTGACTCATGATTTCAACCTGTGATATAATTATCTGTTAATCTAGTTATATATTTGTGTTATGTAGTCGACGGTTATAATGAAAGTCAAAGTTGGGTAATTCACTTGATTTTTATTTAATAGTCAACTCTCATTTATTTACAAATATGTAAAGGTAATAAGAAGAGTTGAAGCACGAAAAGTTAGATTAACTCTAATTAATCCCATGCTAATCTGAATGGGGCATGAAAAATAATAGTCACAGTGGTCGTTAACATAACATGTGAATTTGACTTTTTTCTGCCCAATTTGCCATACTTCATTTCAGGATAGCCAGAGCGGAGACTACGAAGATAAAAAAAAAGGCAATAGAAGTTAAAGATAATGCAAAACGCAATAAAAAAAGTCAACCATCCGAAACATAATTTAAAAGAAACGAATGAGATCAAAAAATGAAAAGTGTAGAACTACACTAAAGGTTTAGAGGAAGACAGCTGATGAGTACAATTACTCCACTGGAATGAATTTTAGATCTAGTAATTCAGGGTCGTACTCAGTGGTAGATTACGAGTCCCAATATGGAAGTCTGGGTATACCAGGACGCTAGTGAGACTTGCAACCAGTGGCCTGATAAAATTACTGACTGTCGGACTAAGCTGTGCAGACTACCTAGTTGAGATTTGCGTGACTTGTAGGTAATGGTTAGAGAAGTTGGGTAATTTGACTCAGAATCGATCACAATAGCACAGACGCATTCACAATTTGTCTCCGCCTAGATCTTGTGTTTAAAAATAATCTTGAACTTCCTGTCCCGGATATTCATGTTTCTCGATTCATATTTTCCGTCTAATCTTTACTTTACTGATATTATTAAAACTTTTACTACTCCTGTGTTCTCGTTAATTTCATCTCATTGTGCTGATATAGTGTGATAACTTGAACTGACGTACGTATGTGCCAAGTTCTACATTGATTATGATTAACTGACTATGGAATTTCATATTATAAGTGAAATTTACTGTTTTCACTTACGTATGATTCCCTTCTCTAATGATAATAACTATTTAATCGTTCAGTTGTACTCATTATTTCATATTTCAGCTCTTAGACCATTCAAATGTGATGAATGTGGTAAACGATTGGAAAAGGCTCGAACATTAAGACTACATAAACTATCAGTACATGAAGGTAAGTTGAAAAAAAGGCTTTTCAAAAATTCGATACACTGACCTTTCCTGAATAAATAGGTCTAGAATTTGTATTGGAAAGTATATTGTAGTGAATTATCTTCGAGATAATGACTTACGAAATAAATCTCAACTTTCTATGAATTTCAGAAGACGATATAAAGCGTCGACCACAGTTTATTGTTGAACAGCGCAGACCATTAAGCCCGAAACACACAAAGTGAATTCGAGCATAAATGTGAGTGCGAGTGAGCAAGCAAATATAGGGGCGAATTAAGAGTCGAATCGATGAGATTCAAGCACCTATACATAGGAAGGTGAATGATTCCTCGATCTATTTGAGCCAGTAAGATGGATATGTACGTAGTCTGTAACACGTGGTCAAGCATACAGACATGATAATAATCATATAAAGATATAGACAAATTGTTACTGTTCGGATGACACTGTCATATATGTTAATTGTAAGGCTTGACAAAATTAAACAAATATCATTAAGTTTAGGTGAGGTGTTATAACGTCATCAAACTATATAACTCAAGTTACTGCAGGACTACCATCAAAAACAAGGGAGCAAACCATATCTGCATCTATTTCATCAGTTTGTATGTTTTTCCCCCGACTACATTTCTACCTTGACACGTGGTGACCGGGCTTACATATTGTAACTTTCCCAATCAAGTTATGTTGGCGAAAACACCTATTCAGATCCTATCGTCCCAGTTATATAGGTTAAAGGACGTTAAGACTGAAAGAATAAATTAGGAAAATGGAGTCGTACTACTGACTGTACTGCGGTATGATCACAGTAATGTGTCTCTCCGAAAATCGGCTTCTGTGGCGATTTCTCCTCACAGTAGAAGGGAGGAATCAAAGTACGTTGACCTTTAAAATTTCCCTCTGCTTTCCTCTTGGGTTTTCATACCTAGTGATAAGGCCTTTTGAGTATGGTACTAACACAGAGAACTACTCGCAAGAGACCTTGGATGATGATCTTCAAATAGTTGTCCCTTTGGCTCTGTGGTCGGTCTCTTAGGTAGACGAAACTATTGATAATCCAGTTTCTGCACCAAGCACCTCAAGAACGGGTGTTCTTCCACGGTGTGTGGAGACTGAGAGTGTCAGGTGTCAACATATTTCCAACACCGCTTGACTGTACTTGCTAAAGACGACGTTAATTTTATTTCGCCCTTGGTTAGGAATGTAATTGTCTATTTTCCTAGTTTTAAACAAATCATAACCTGACAATGTCACCGGTAGACCCCAATCCCTATTTATGACTTAGCTGGGCTTACTAGTCGCTTTTTCATCTAGAACCTTTGGAAATCTATTCTAAGTAGGGATTCATAAATAATCATTCACTTGATAATAAATACATCTTTTTGTTATATCCCAATGAGTAGAAAAACTGTATTTCTGACGTTTCGTGACTTAAGGTAAGTAAATAAATGACCAAATTAAATTAAATTGTGTTAATTTAATTCGGTTATTTATTTACTCTGAAGAAGTGGGTTACATTAAGTCACGAAACATCAGAAATACAGTTTTTTGCTCATTGGGATAGAACAGAAAATATATTTATTACTAACTTTCTACATAATGCTCAATTTATTTGAAACTATCAAGAACTCTTAAGAAGTGAACAATTCAGAATACCCGTTTTGTATCATTTCAAAGTTATGTACAGCGTAGAGCCTGATACTTGTGCATCGAGTCAAGTAACACCGCCTCAGAGCTGTTCAGTTGTAAACAAACGTCAATCCGATTAGATGTATTCGCATTTTATTTATCTCGAAAGGTCTCGTAATCTGTTTCATCTCTTTCGAGACTCGACCTTTGATGTAATGCTAAAAGAGTAAAAGGTTTTGTCTTCTGATACGAAGTACGATAATACTAGATTGAGTGATAGACTGGGCAAACTAGATCACGTCATACGCTGGTAAGCAACTCCGTCTAACGGTTGAGAACCAGATTATCGACCAGACACTGATTTTATTCACATAAATACAAGCAGTTAACACGGTGTAACTCAGGTAAGAAATCAGAGTTACGACATAAAACCGTTATTTGCATGACAAATTATAGACGGGCTCTCTGTCTTCGCTCAGTAACCAGTCACAACTCAGTTTCATCTGATATATAGTACACTTGGTATACCTGCATTCGTGTTGATTTTCCCGCGGAGATTGATACTCAATACTCATAGCTTCAAGCTCCAAAGCTACTGAGCTGCGATGATCTGATAGATAACTCTATATTGTGATATTGGTCATCTACGCAAAAAAACGTTGATAGGTTTTGGATTGAACTTAGAACTTTCGGTCATTGTTGATTGGATATTCACTCTTATTAGTTCATTTACCGAAATTAAGTAAATGTTGATTTTATTTCACATTATTTAGGTCGTAGACCATTTGCCTGTGATATATGCAATGCTTGTTTTACACAAAATGGCCATCTGAAACAACATATTCAAACAGTTCATAAAGGTAATTTATTAAACACAAGTATATTGTTTTACTAATTTTCCATGATAAATAAATCCATTTTTATTAAATTTATTATAGCTAATGTGAAGTTTGTTTCTTCAGTGCGTTTTAGTATACGATTGATGTAATACAACTTAGTCAGTCGGTCAGCTACAACGTAGAACCAGGCACTTATGTGCATCGGTCAAAGTTGCCATACCTCATTAGCACAACAAGATGAACATCGGATTCATAGAAGTAGTTAATTCAGTGGTGATAATATATAAAAGAAAGATTGCATATAAGGATATAGTACATGAAGAAATAATTAGTTGGTAGAAAGAAGGATACGAAGCGATTTTAATATCATAGTTGAAGGGAAAACAAAAAGTCTATACACTGACGGCATTGTGATCTATTCTGAGCCATGAACCAGATTTCTTGATATAAAGCCAGCCCAAACTAGAGTCGATGTTTCAGACTTATGACATAATAGTATAAAGTCGTATGGTTTGATATGTAAGCTGTTGATTTACCACTAGTTCGTTCAGTTTATCCAATTTCATAAAGAAGATTTACTGCATTCATGTCATATTTTGTTTTCTAAAGTTAGGCATTCCATAACTGCTATTGATCCGATAACAAACGATCGTTTTCATACTTTAAAAGGACTTAGCACTTTTCATTCATTTGTACCAGCTCTATCCATAGCTTTAAATCTCTTACGGGCTACAACAAGTGACAATAGTTAATGCGTTGGTAATACATTTGTAGACTAAAATAATATATTCACAGCTCCGACTTCATTGAAGTGAACAAAACTACTTCTATCCTTTTCTTCCCTGCTTCATTAATTAGCGAGTGAAATCCTAATCGTAATGAAAGCTTTGTTGGTGGTGATCACCAGTGATGAAGTTGCATAAGATTACTTATCGTAGGTTGTTTTTTTTAGTTCATTGATAGGATCGTAAATTGATCTCTTAAGAAAATCAAATACTTTAGTTCATTTCGGTGAAGTATATTGTAATATTCATGTAATTAATGAGCAAACAGGTAAGATTGGAATATTCAACTCATTGATCGGATCTATGAGTGTGTATACTGATTTACATTTTGTTCATTTAATTACTTAAACCGTACATACTATTGTATACCGAATGACACCTTTTCTATCTCTATTCAGGATTACGACCGTATAGTTGTGATGTTTGTAATAAACGTTTCACTAAAGCCCGTTCATTGAGGCGGCATAATTGTGAAAAAAGTGGTCGTAAGTTGCCTTTTCGGTGTAATATTTTTATTTCATTGTGAGTTTCATTTAGTGTTATGCATACGCATAAAACAGGGTTATTTGTAATTGTTGCCGTCCATATGCTTCTAGTAATACTCTTGTTTGATAATAATTCTCTTCATTATTCTTTAAACTCTCATCCATCCATTATAATTCTTTGTTTTCTTCTGTCATCATGTTCCTCATGTACAAACAGTTCTGACAATTTAACCGTAAAAAATATGTTTAACGTTAATGGGCTTTATAGTAATGAATCTCTCATGCATTCTTGTCTCAATACTGATCAAAGTCTACTAGCTCGATTAAACTATTGAAGGATATAAGTAAGGAACTTGGGGAAATCCGAGAGTTTTTACAATTACATTTGGAGATTAAGCCAAAAGTTTCCAAAATAGAGTTGTACTTGCTCAACAAAAATGCTAATTATTCACAGAAGATTATATTGTTGTTGCTACCTTGACGTGGTGGTCGGGCTTGCCTATCGTGATGAAGCAACCGAGCTATACTGGCTGGAACAACCGTTCCTCAAGGTCCTACCATGTCAGACAGGTCGGTTGAAGAGCGGTAAGACTAAAAGCAACAAACCCAAGGTCCGAAGGCGAAGTCGTACTGCTGACTGTATAGAGGTGTGACAACAGTAAGGTGTTTCCTTCAGACAACCAGCATGACAGCGATGCTGCCTTCCCACAAGGAGGGGTGGGGTTAGAAAAGGTCGACCCTAAAAATGCACATCTTGCCTTATCCCACGGATATCCGTCTCCGGCGGTAAGGTCTCAATAAGTACGGAGCTAACACAAAAATTACCCATAACAAGGTCGTGTGTGACCGACCTCAAGCAGTTGTCCCTTGGGCACTGCGGTCACGCTCTCAGGTCACTAAGACCACCTTTAATCCAAATTCCTTTTCAGGTACCTCCAGAAGAACCCTTCCACGGTGTGGGCAACCGGGAAGTGAAAACCGCCCTCATACCTCTAACAGCACTCAAGACCACTGTATTCATAATCAACCTTCCTCTTCAATTCCTATTATTCCTCCTACATCGACTTTACATTGTTCACACATTGTTAGTCGTAAGATATATGGCAGTTGACCGTACGGTTAATAAACTGAAGTTTAGGCTTACAGTATTTATCCCCTTTTTCAATGACTAACTTGTGTCTATAACAGAAATTGTTACTTTAACTATTCTCAATGAGTTTAATTGAGTTTATTTAAATCATCCATATTGTTATGTATTTATAATTCTTAGAGCTCTTAGAGCTCATGTGATTGAACCGACTAATAATCTGAAACAGCTGAATATTCAAATCTATTTATCAATTATTTCGCTTATTGTCTATAGAACCAATGACCTTCTCTAGATCAGTCACTCAATAACCATGACTTTGATGTATATCATCAGCTCACGAGTTACTTTTATCCCAGTGTAAAATCAAAAGACGAAGCTAACAAACCAAGTCATTCTATTATCTTATTGTTTTAAAAACTCAAATTTGTATACATTAATTACTTAGTCAGACAATCTTACAAATAGGAAGTTATAATATATATACAACGGAGCTATAAGTGATATAAAAACGGAGGAATAGGGAAATGACTAATTAAGTTTTTGGCTGAGATCATGGATCGATTGATGTTAGATTACTATTGAAAACCTGGAAGCACTGGGACTCCCCAGCAGTGCGCATCCGCGATCCCGCACGCGAGACTCGAACCCAGGGACCTAAGTCTCGCGCGCGAACGCTTAACCTCTAGACCACTGAGCCGGCCGGCTTCCAACGCTGTTAATGTCTAACTCCAACCAATTCACGGAATCGCGCGATCATCTTCCATTGTACTGAGGTAGATGCAGTCTCTAACAATAATTTAGGAATGATGAAACTTATCATAACAGTTTATGCATTAAATGAAAGTTTATAAAATGTGATAATATTGAAGTACCATAATCCATGTATTTAGTAGTTACACTGTGGTGTATGCTACTTATATCTGTCGACATAAATAGTATATAAGACCAATCGGCTGTAGAAACTCTGGCAACAGGAAGCTAAGAATTGTGAACTGGAAGAACCATACAGAATGTAAAGGAAAAATGATGGAGATTTTCAAAAATTTACCCTTTCTCAATCTCACTTCGATATAACACCTTTTTTAAAAAAGCCATTTCTGATGTAACATGTACGTTTCATACTTATCAGTAAACTGATACACATCAATAATTCGATGATTTTTTTCTCTCTCTCTCTTCCAATACTTCTTCATATTTCAGCATTAAAACCTTTTGTTTGTGATGTATGCGGTCGTGGTTTCTCACATATGCACACAATGAAAACTCATCGTGCTTCAATTCATGAAGGTTTGTTAAATTAAGAATCGCGACTAGTTTATTTCAATTCAATATGAATCATTATTTTTATCAGATCAATTATTTTTACCAATAAATGTGGGTCGTGAAGTAGTGATATGATGCAGATAGATGAATCTTATATCTTCTGTATTAGATCTTGAGTTCCAGTATTGTTTCATGCTGTTTTCTTTCGCAAATTTATTCCTCCTCTTTGAGCTATTTTCTCCAATATTTAGTTTTTATTTTTTTACCACTGATACTAGTGTTGTTTCAGCTCCTTTGGTAGTTATCTTGTTAAGTTCACCTCATCATCCTGATATAATGTAACAACTAGGGCGGATTTGTATTCCTGTCTCATCTTGTGTTGATTATGATGGACTGGCTGAAGTGTGCCCTCAAAATTCCCTGGTACGGCCGAGAGTGGGGACAGTCAGCTCTCCCTCCAAATGCTCTCATATGGATACGTGCATACAACCACTGCCAGGGAAGTCCTGCTCACTACCTTCTCGTGGCATTTCTGTTGTTTACGAAATTGAGAGGACGAAAAGCGAATGTCCAGCTCTTTGACCGGGTTGGTGGACATGGAGAGTCCACCTAAGGGAGTCGGAAAACCGTGATTCCAAACCAATGGTGTACATGGACTCTAGGATTCTGAAGGAACGAATGGCGTATGAACCAATCGTTGGTCACTGGTTACCGTGGGACTGTATCTCCTGAAGTTGCTCCACTGCCTTGTCGATTAGACCTTTAGGTCGAAGGCTCCGGGTGTGGTCCCTTAAGAAAACCATCTGCTTCGGTTTGGGCACCCGGGCAGTATCCCAACCCTCCCATAAATCGAATGATTTGTGTGATGTATATATATTTGGTGCCTCCGTGTACCAATATTTATGTGTTTAAATAAATTAAAAACTGAAGTTTATTTGGCAATAATAAAAAAATGCTGACCAGTAGTTTCATTATATAACGATTGTTGAATTTACCAACAACACCAAGTTTTATCATCGGAGTATATTTTTCGGGAGCTATACTCACCGACTATAGATACATAGTGTTACACGCTTTGTCAATTAGTGACCATACTTGATTTTCAAACAATTGATTCACTCTATCACATTATTATTATCTGAACACAAATATTGGTACAAGGGGGCATCAGATACATATGCGCCACACAAATCTCATTTGATTTGTGTAAGGGCTGTGATACTGCCCGAGTACCCAAACCGAAGCAGATGGTTTTCTTAGGGGGCCACACCCGGAGCCTTCGATCTGAAGGTTTGATCCACAAGGCAGTGGGGCAACTTCAGGAGATACAGTCCCACGGTAACCAGTGACCAACGATTGGTTCATACGCCATTCGTTCCTTCAGAATCCTAGAGTCCATGTACACCATTGGTTTGGAATCACGGTTTTCCGACTCCCCTAGGTGGACTCTCCATGTCCACCAACCCGGTCAAAGAGCTGGACATTTACTCTATCACAGATAGCGCTGGTCGAAATTCTCAAATCTCATATAATCACGGTGATATTTAAAATTAATATGGGTTAATCTTAATGAGGTTAAATAATTGTATCCTTTCAAATAGAAATGTAACTACAATTCAAGTAGAAAAAATGAAATAGATGAATATGAAATGGGAAGTCTAACACTTAAGGGGACGGAAATCATGAATCTATCTCCATTACTGCTCCTGTTTATAAATCATTCCAAACAACATAGTAAACCATACATTACTGTTATATTTTGGCCTCACAACCAGGTGTTATACATCTCTTTACGTAGAAAAAATAGCAATCCTCTTGTAGTAAGCATAAATGGAATCAGTCTGATTAACATGGTGTTTAAGATATTACATCCCATTTGTTTTATCGTCTAACGCAACTGTAGCTAAAGAATAGCGAATCCCCTTTCCTGAAAAATGCCAAATTTTTAAAACATATCCGTGGATATTTATACAGATCAAATATATGTACACCATTCATCTGATTTTTTGATCATTAGCAAACCTGTCGACTGTTTATTCATTGTTTACTTTCGATTTTCAAACTGCACAATATTAAACTTAATTATCAGTGTTTTTTTTTAAATGTAAAGTTCACCAATTGTAATCATTTCTGTGATAGCATTTTTGCTTTCAGATTAATTGATTTCCAATTATATTTGGATATATCATCTGTCAAATCAGATGGAGTGGTTGCTTAGTGGTTAAACCTTTCGACATTCAATCACTAAGTTGTAGGTTTGGTTCTCGTCCCATGTTCTTCGGTTCAGGCAACCGGATAGTATCATTAGTCTTCATACTTAGATTTTGGTTAGAAATCAAACACAGATCTACCTAGTAAATAAGTTATTAACAAATTCGGTTAATCCGTCAGTTGAACTGTGAAAACGCTAAATTCATCATTTTTTCCTTAAACATCGATAAATCTCTTCGATCTTATTACTTATTACGTTAACAGTAATCATTATTATCAACTCATCAACCAGGTACAGATTCATATACTTGGCTTTGAATCATTCTCTAAGTTTGAGGCATAGGGATGCTACCTTGTTACTCAAACCGAAGTAGGTAGGTTAGGTCCGAACTTGAAACTTAGTGATTATAAGTTAAACAGTCTGACTAGTATGCTACCATCCCACTTCTTTCACGCCACCTGTCAGCTTAGTGACGACAATTCACAATCTACCACCACTATATAGTAAGTTCGAAACTCTCTTCATTTACTTCAGTTAAGACAATCAGATAGTATCATTAGTCCTGATGCTTGTTATGAGTATCTGAAAGCCAAGTACATATACATTTTCTTGTTTTTAAATGAGTTGAATTGGAATTAGGCGGATAATTCTCCATAATCAGTTTATCATGGCAAATACATTTAAGCGATGTGAAAACTTATTATTTAGTGTGAATAAACTCTGAGAAGCCTATCCAAGTGTTTGCCAAGACAAAAAATCTAATTTATTGTAGAACACAATCTATCACTAGTCATATTCAAATGGTATTAGTACTTAGTATCGTTATGTACTTCTCTATATGTTAGAGCTTAGGGTTTTTTATTTATCGTGTCGGTTATCGTTCATTTCTGAAATGTCAAGAGATTGGGAGTAATTGGCACCAGAATACTGCAACTAAGTTTCGTGCTGGTTGGGACTCGTCAGCAAGACATAATTGCAATCTCAAAGTCACTGATGTTCCCTGTGGGATTCAAACCCGCGTCATCCAGCTTTACAGTCTCAGACATAACCACTAAGCTATCTAGGCCGTTTATTTCTATTGGACGAATAAAAACAGTAAATATAAACCTGATCACCTCATGTGTAGTCGTGTTTTTCCTCTTTTCTATCAGTACAATAGTTCCATTTGTTTTAGCGATTTCAAATAAAAAAAAACCACTTTAGATTGTTTTCTTTTATGATTCTATTAGGTTGTCTTCCTTTCGCTTGTGGAATTTGTGGTGCTCGTTTTCGTGAATCTTCTGAATTACAAAAACATAGACGTACATTTCATGCAGGTAAATAAAGTGACCTATTCGTGCATGAAACATCACTACATTTATTGTGTTAATCTAAGTTTGGATTCGCTATTTTCCATACTTTTATTCAATCACCAAATTCTTCTCTTTTGTTTATATTCAGGTGAAATTAGTTATAATTGTGGTGTTTGTGGAATCGCATTCCAACACGCTGCTGATATGCGTCAACATAGAGCTACTGTTCATAATTGTAAGTATTTGCAAAAATAAGTTTTTTTATTATTCAGTCGTAGACGTTTTTCGCAATCTAGTAAACATATGTCTTCAAGTTGTCTCATCTAATTTCCGCGTAGAATTAACATACTATGATAACGTCACACATAGTGCTAAAGATAGAGGATTTATATTGATCGATCATTAGTCTATTTCCTTTACGCCGATCAGATTCCATCAATTTTGTCTCAATGTGACCACTAGTCCAAATAAATTGGTATTGCATAAACTATTCTTTTTATCTAAGACTGTTGAAAGTAGCTGACAAAAAACCCTGCTTGATTTTCGTTTCGTACAACCTGGCACTTGTTAGCAAAACTTACCTGAAATACTACAGGAATTAATGTTCTCTGTGGGATGCAAGCCGGCGTTTTATTTTTTCAGTGGAGCAGTATTTCTAAGTGGTAACTTCTCAAACAGTAAAAGAGGGTGAACCGGGTTCTATGGGTCCAGGAATCATATTTGTTGTGCATTCGTGTATTACAGGTACATATTTTCTTTCATTTTCTTAGTCCAATCTACTCGGTCATTATTTTTTTGACAAGACCATGTTTGTTTTTAAATCAATGTTTCCAATGTACAATTAGCTGAAAGACCTCATGTGTGCGATATTTGTGGGAAATGTTTCGGACAGGCAAGTAAATTACTTCATCATAAATCTGCCGTTCATGAAGGTAAGTAACAATATTAGTAAAAGTTGTATTATTGGCTGATAAGTTTGGTTCTTTAACTGTTTTCTTTTTCCATAATCACTTGACTCTCTGTAAATGAGTAAATAGGCACTGATGATGCAGTCGTCAGAAATATGAAAACCACTATTCCTAATTATCTAGTACTTAATAATGTAAACCTATTCAGAACCCTGATTGTTTCTGCACTCAATTTCTACAACTGTATTCATTGTCCAATAATTTGGCATACTATGCTAATGTATTAACTTCTAATTCAGATACCAACACTGAACGTCTTTAAATCCTTTAGCCATCATATATAAATAGACTTATTAATTCAACTGACATAATTATAAATATACCCTGCATGAGCCTAGTTTTACATTAGTTTTCAAGATAATCAGACATGATTCACGCTTTTACATTAAGACCTAAATAGCACAATTATGTCCTGTGGCTCAATAACACAGGTCCCAAGAACTTATTAATAATCAATTAGTGATTGATTCTTAATCTAATAGCTTAAACATTTAATTTTTACTCACTAACGTTTTAAGCATTTGTTTTAAATTTCTTGGTTGATTAAATTACTGTCGGTTATGATTTATTCTTCTTATAAATTTTTTTTGAATGGAAGTCGGATTAAAAATTACCTTACTGATGACCTTCAGTCAGTCAGTGATCTTGAGTGCTGTTAGAGGTATGAGGTCGATTATCACTTCCCGGTCGCCCACACCGTGAAAGGGTTCTTCTGGAGGTACCTGACAAGGAAATTGGGTTAAAAATGTCTTAGTGACCTGAGAACGTGACCGTAGTACCCAAGGGACAACTGCTTGAAGTCGGTCACACACGACCTTTTTGTGAGTAATAATCGTGTTAGCTCCGTAATTGTTGAGACCTTACCACTGGAGGCGGATATTCTTGGGATTAGGTGAGGTGTGTCTTTTTATGGTCAACCTTTTCTAACTCCACCCCTCCTTGTGGGAAGGCAGCACCGCTGTTATTCTGGTTGTCCGAAGGAAACGCCTTACTGCTGTCACACCTCTATACAGTCATCAGTACGAATTCTCCCTCCGACGTTGGGTTTGCTGCCTTTAGTCCTATAGACCTGTTTGGCATGGTAAGACCTTGAGGAACGGTTGTTCCAGCCAGTATAGCTCGGTTGATTCATCACGATAGACAAACCTGACCATCACGTCAAGGTAGCAACAATGGTCGGGATGACCTTCAGTAACACTTAAAATGACTTTGAGAAACTAATGCATTACTTTTTTGACAATCAGAATGTTGTTCATCGAAATGATGGGTTTTTTTTACAACGAAACTTGAAAAATAGATTACATTGGGCTTATGATTAGGAGTTTAGATTAGGCTAGAATGTAATAGTAATAGTTAAGAATAGAATGGTAGAATGCTGTTATAACCATATAGATAAATATGGGTATCCATATCAATGTTGGACTTGATAGTTTTGAATAAATTGAGCATTGGGTAAAGAGTTAATAATAAATATATTATTTGTTGTATCCTTATGAGTAGAATGCTTGTATTTCTGACGATGTTTCGTGATTTAATATACTCCACTTCTTCAAAGTAAGTAGATAACCAACATTAAATTAACACAATTTTACTTATTTACTCTGAAGAAGTATAAGTTACTTTTGGGTGTTTTAATCTACATTCCTAATCACTATCACATGTCTACTACTACTCGTCATTCATTTAACATTCATTGGTTTATTTCTGTATGTTTTTTTGTTTCTTACACTCTACGAAATTATAAAATAAATTATCATCTTTTAGGGAAACGTCCACATTTATGCGATATCTGTGGTGCTCGTTTCACACAAAGTGTTCATCTGAAACAGCATAAAGCATCAGTTCACGAAGGTAAATACACCTTTTGGTGTTGTTGATTGTATCATGAATTATTATGGCAGTATATATATATGATGTTAGTTGATATGGAGTCCCAATCAGAAGTAGCTTAATGAAAGTGTCAAAATGGGTCAATCTCCTAAAGGATGGACTGGTATACATATATTTTATTCGGTAGTCCAATACACTTTCTCGCTCAAGTATTCAGTTTGTGAGGTTAGCGCATAGCATACCGTGTATCAATATCAGATTTCGGAAAGCGCACGTCACAACAGTAATCCAGAAAAAGGTTGGTATGCTGCGAATTGATAACTACGACACAGTATTAACAAGTATTTGTTTACATGGCTTAGATGATAACGTATGGTTGTTCAATTCATACCATTTATTATTCCCTCTCATAGTTCACCAATCCAAGTGAATTTCTATGATAAAAATCAATGGATAATGCATATATCTAGCGGATACATTTTTTCAGCTTGACCAACTATTTCATGACAATATCAGAAGACAACACTACTTGTAATTGATACAAATTGAAATTTATTAAAGATACATCTCTCTTTAGTCGTTTCTGGGTCAATTTAAAAGTACAATAGAAAGTTAATTGAAAAGTTTTACGGTCATTGATCCAACAATGAAATCACCTAAGTAACTGGATTTTTCATATCTCATTAAGTATCATGAATTAAAATCTGAAATGAACAATTTTCGACATCATCATTTGATAGTCTAATGGTTTATTATCTAGTTCAATTCTTCATTACTACCTGTTCCTGCCATCTAGATATTTCAACAAGTTATCTATTGTTGTTTGTTTTAATATATCATTATGTTTATTAATCGCATAACCTATTCTGCTGCGTTTCTGAAAAGTGTACAACCTTTCGTTGTCAAAGTTACAGAAAACTCAATAAGAGACAATATGGTTGCTGGCAATGTACAACGAAAAGAATGTACATTATTCAGTTGTTCACTCACTGAAGTGCTAACATCTAACTGGCGATTCCTCAATATTTATCGCCATGACCGACCAAGAAGAAAGAAACGGAAACTTGTTGAAATACTTTGCGCTGAGAATTCTATATTGTACCAAAATTATAATATTGAATAAAGCTAATAATAATAATAATAAGTACCATTAAATGTGTAACTTAAACTTACTACTCTATTTGCATCTACGTTCTGAACTGTTATTACCCATTCTTTTTTCTTTAAAATAACAACCAACTATCAGTTTGATAATTGTTAATATTTCCGTTTTTCTTTTCATTTATTTATTGTTGTGGTTAATTCAGGTAAAAAACCTTATCAATGCAATTTTTGCCAGCGAAGATTCACTCAACTTGGACATGTCCGTGTTCATAAGTGTGTTGTAGATCAAGGTAAAGTAGAAGTGTTTTATATATCAACCTCATTGGTATGTTTTTATTTGTTGATTGTTAATCAATCAACAAAAATCAGCGTAAAGATTCTTTAAAATCAATCTGTTGTCTGTCCATTGTTTATCTCTTTCCTTCCTAATGTTTTCATGTTTAACATTACACTACTTAATAATACGTAGTAGTTTCAGTTTTGTTAAATCGTGTTTACAGTTTTGGCGAATGACACAGAATTGCACTGATATTGTCCAAAGAAATACAAAAAACCCTCATAAAGTGGGAAACTCATGGCTCCAGTGTAGTCAACCCATCCTTCAAACGAAAAATGGAAGTTATTGCGGTAAATTTCATGAAGTGCTACGAACTCACCGATGATAGACCAGTTTTATGTGAGGCTGCAGTCCACCGTATAGAAATCCCAAGGAACAAACCTTATCATCCTTATGGTAGATTTAAACACCAAAATAAGGATAGACAACGCTAGATGTGAATTTATTATTTAGTGACATGAACTAGAAGAAAGAAACGAAAATGATGAGAGACTGGTATATCTGCGGGCTTTCAATAACGTAGTTATTGACGTCGGCACTTCGCCTACAAAGTTAATTGAGTTTCATTAGACCACACAACGAGAAATATGATCGATCATATCTAGTTGAATAAAAAAAGTTCATAAGGTCCATTAAAGACATAAGAACAAAGAGTGCAGCCAATGTACTCTCAGATCTCTACATAATAGTGGCCGAGCTAAACAAGCAATGAACACTCAGCATTACAAAGTTTAATTTAGCCTTCCTTCGAGACGTTAGCAATCTCAACGAGTTCAAAATAACTCTCGGTAAACAGTTACAAAAAAAGCAATATCTTCAGTACCCTAGGATTTGCTGGGTCCAGAAAACATTAGAATAAAGAATGAATCTGTGTAGACAGCCTGAAGAAAGAAAAAAAACAGGAAAATAGTAATCAACAAAAGCAGAGAAATCCAAGACTCAGGCTGAATAAACAAACACTAGAACTGGTAAGCTGAAATATGAAAAATACTTTCTAAATACAGGAGAAAAAATTGTTAGAAAAGGAAGTATGAACGTCTTATACCATACAATCAAGACGTTAGAAGAGAAACATATTAGACAGGAGCAATCAGTTAGAATCAAAGAAGGAAAACCGATCTCTGGGATTCTGGAGCACTATAGAGAACTTTAAGGTAGATATTTCTCTGATGAACCGCTGGATATCGAAGCAGCACACGCAAACCTCCTCATAGATGTTACCGCATCAACAATGTAAGCAAGGTCATCCGACAAGTCAAGAATGTCAAACGATAGGACCAGACAAAATAACACCTAAGACAACTTAGAATCAAATACAACTGCAAAGATGTTCTATGTTCTCTTCGCAAATTTGTGGGGGGATGAACAAGTATGAGGTATACCAAAGGGAAGAACTACAAAAGAATCATATTACTGTTAGTATCAGGCAAGGTTTCCAACATTTTCAGTGAACTGAATAAAAAACTCAGTAGACTCTGGCTACCCTCATCTCTTCTCTCTTTTTCTATGCTATCCCAACATGGGCAAACATTCTAAGTAATTAAGATTGTGTTCATAGAATAATCTATCCGATTCGAAGGCCATCGAAGTTCACTTTTAGCGTGACGACTAGATTTGAGTGTGTGTATCTGTGTGTGTAACATTTATTTGTTCTCCCAAATTTTTAAACTCAATTTCATTTAAACTACTTGTACTGTGAAAGGTTCTTTATTACTAAATAGAGACCGGTATTTATTCAGTCGTTCAGTCCTTATAGAGATCAGTTCCGCCTGTAATGATCGACACTTCGACAAATCTATTGTGTCATATGACTAATTTACACATCATTGTTTTTTTCGTAAACTTACTTTTAGCAATATTTCTGTTTGCCTCACAATGGAAAACAACCTTCCCTATTTAGCCAGGTTCGCAGAGAAATAACCCATTAACTATCGGTATTTCATAGATATTCATATCTTGTTATTCACTAATCCATTTTCCAGAACTATTTATTTGAAATTCTTTAGAAAGATAGTGAAAAAAGTTTTAGTTTTTGTTATATATAGAGCTTAGTTTCTTATTATACCGCGTACAACTAGAACACTCAAATGCCAGAACCCTCCAAGTCGCAAATAAGAAGACAGAAGACAAGTGAAAGGAATGCTATTCCAAAACAGTGGTACAATGGTACAAAACTCCCAGGTATTTTTATTTTTTAGTACAAACGAAATCACCATTATAATCCTCCAATCCGTATACAGAGGGTTATTAGCATTTGTCCAATGGGGAGGGTACACATAGGGATTCTGGAATATTCTTCCGAAAGATGATTGGGTGGAATATCTTCGTTTCTTTCTGAGCTCCCTCGAATTCACCCATGAGCCGTCCTCACAGTTTGAACTTAAAATGATGTTTTATCTTATTTTTCTTTGGGATTTTTGTTAATGTTTGTTCATGGAAGTTTCTTTTTGTTTGACTAAAAAAACTGTGAGATCTTGGAGATCAAATCAATTTTCTATAAGTTCTTTAGTTATCTTTTCTTGTAATTCTTTTCCTTCAAAGGTTTCAAACGTCACACCTGTGATGTATGCGGTAAACAGTTTACACAGTTAGGTACTTTGAAGAAACATATTGCTGGTGTACATGAAAGTAAGTTTAAAATTATTTATGTATTTTTATTATTTATTTATTTGAACACATAAATATTGGTACAAGAGAGCGCCAATATATATGCGCCACACAAAACAACGGGAATTCGAAGAGAAGTAGAAAGAAGAAAAAAAAAACTAAGGAACGCAAAAGAAAAGGAGAGTAATGACGAAGAGGTACAATCAGAAGAAATCTTTCAGTTAAGGAAGACAACCACTTTTTATGAAGAAAGTAAAAGGTTACAGCAGGATCGCCACTGGCTTCTATTCTAAGCCATATCTGATAATGTCTCTAGCCACTGTGTAGCACCATCTCTCGGACCCCAACCAGGGAGTCGTGAAGGACCGACACAAGCCAGTCCTTTGCAGCTTTCTTTCATGCCACGACACCATGTCATGCACTGACCACCTCTCCGCTTCTTCCAACCAGTCCCAGAGTCGGCAAATAATGCACGACGTGGAATTCTCTGGGACGACATTCGGAGAACATGTCCAAGCCACCGAAGTCGGTGTTTCAAGATGGTGACACCAATTGAGTTATCATCTCTGTGCCCGAACACACGATGCCGAACCTCTGCATTACTCACATGGTGTTGCCACTGAATGTCAGCAATCCTTCGGAGACAGCGATGATCAAACACAGAGAGACGTCTAACGTCCTCAACTCGGAGAGGCCAGGTTTCACAAGCATAGAGCAAAACTGCTCTCACCGACGCGTTGTAGATCCGGCCTTTTACAGCCAGACTAACATCACGAAGGCGCCAAAGGTGGCCCAGATTGGCATAAGCCGCTCTGGCTTTCACTATTCGTGCATTGATCTCATCACTCACACCCCCACCAGCACTTATGCAGCTACCCAGATACACGAACTTCTCAACTACGTCTATCTGCTCACCGTCCAGGGTGAGTACAGGATTAGAATCCTGCCAGTCTTGTAGAAGTACTTTGCACTTCGAAGGTGCAAAGCACATACCATACCTACGGACACTGATTGCCAACTGATTAAGTGCGGATTGCATGCCTTGGGCATTATCGCACAGTAAGACAATATTGTCCGCATACTCAAGGTCGAGAAGTCTTTCTCCAGGCAACAGATCCACACCACCATTACTTACATTCATCAGAGCTGTTTCCAGAATGTCATCGATGGCAAAGTTGAAGAGGAATGGTGAGATTGGGCAACCCTGCCTAACCCCACTGCTCGAATGGAACAATGGAGAGAGGTGGTTGTATGCCCTCACTCTGCCTGAGGTGTTTTTATACAGGGCTTTTAGGATGTTAATAAACTTCTCAGGCACACCCTTCTTCAATAGACAATCCCAGAGAACAGTCCTATCCAACGAATCGAAGGCAGCCCTGATGTCAAGAAACACTACGATTGTTGGCCTTTGAAAAGTATGGCGGTGTTCTAACATTTGGCGGAGGGTGAAGATATGATCAATACATCCTCGACCAGAACGAAACCCAGCCTGCTCCTCGCGAGTCAATCTTTCTCGGGTTTTGAACAACCTACGAAGTATGACGGAAGCCAATAGCTTGGACGCAATCGGAAGTAAACTTATCCCCCGGTAGTTGTTACAGGAACGACGTGAACCCTTTTTAAAGATAGGGACAACTATCGACTCATTCCATGACGTTGGCACACTCTCTAGTTCCCAAACCTTTGTGAACAACGTCGTCAATTCCTTAGTCAAAAAGTCACCACCATCTTTAAAAAGAGCCGGAGGTAAGTCATCTGGGCCAGGTGATTTGTAACGCTTCAAGAGTTGGAGTTCCTTGCGGACTTCCTCCTCATTTGGTGGATCAGTCGTCACCGGCCATGGAGGGCAGGACAGTCTGACCGATGTTGCCGGAGCAGCAGGCCAGTTGAACTGCCCTTCGAAAAATTCTGCCCATCGTCCAAGACGTCGATGGATGTTAGTGATTGGCATCCCATCATCCTCGCAGATTGTTTCACTCACACCAGACTTCTTGCTTGGAATCCGGTTAAAGCGCCGGACATTCGCTTTTCGTCCTCTCATTTTCGTAAACAACACCCCCGCCACGAGAAGGCAATGAGTAGGACTTCCCTGGCAGAGGCTGTATACGCGTGGCCGTGTGAGAGTATTTCGAGAGGGAGAGCGGACTCTCCCCACTCTCGGCCGTACCAGGGCATTCAGGGGGCCCCCTGAATTCTTTATGAATAATATTTCTAATGTTATTATCCTCGCGGTTTTGAATTTAATATGACAGTTTACATAGATCTGTTACATTTGAACTCTCTGAATTTAACACCGATGACTTGTTTCAATGTTTAAGCCACCTATTTTTTCAACCATCATTATATCTCTACAAGTTACCATTTTTTGTTGTTTTTATGTGTCATTCATGTCAGTTAAACATTTAACTTTTTCATACGCTTACATCCATTGATATACGAAGCCCCATCACCTTCCAAAGTACAGTAACATTTACTCTGTGACATTTCAACGGTTAATAAAACTCATTAAAAAGAATGAAAACTAAATCAATTCCTTTTCGTGGATTATCTAGTTTTAACTCTATATCACTAATAAGAATGTCGCGAACGAGAACACAATTGGGAACAACCAAACGTATTTGAATACAAGATGACAGAATATCTTAGTAAAATCTATGAACCATACTTCATTCGCAAAATGTCAATCAATTGTCTCAGACTTGATTGCCCCTTCGTTTCCACACCAATCACTTTCTGTTCTCGTTCTCTTCTCTTTGAGCTTTTTAACCTTCCGTCGCTAGGCATTTCAATTGATGATACATACTACTTATATCTGTCGACATCAGTAGCACACACCACAGGAATGGTAAATTATCTTTAATTGTTAGTAAACCTACACATGTATTATAATTGTCGTGTGATCTAAATTCAAGAATCCTGGTTAACGGATTTACATAATGATAATATAATTTCGCTACATAGTTTCAAGACTGATCATCAGAAACGTTCAAGCAATAGGAAAAGGTGTGTTGATGATGCAATCACATTTATAAGTGTGAAATTGTGTCAATCTAGATACGTGTATTTAAAGAATACACATTCTTACTAGATATGGAGAGATAACTTTGGAAACTATTCAGCGGAAAGCATCCAAAATCTAAAAACCATGTTTCCGTTGACAAACTGAAATTTATTTAAAAGTATTTCATTGGAAAACTCAATCATTCTTATTTCTCGTTACCTTAAATTCTACTTTATTGTTCGTTGTATCAGTGAAATAGTTTTTATAAGATTCGATTGGTTTCACCTTCTAACAGCTAAAAGGATTATGGAGAGGAAAAACAAATCTATTGAAGTTCAATGGCTAAATTTCCTGATAAGCCAGAGAATTCAAACACTTCAGTTTAATATATTCTCGAAAAACTCAATTCAGTCGAATATATGGTACCTATACTTCTTTTATCCAACAGTTGTCTCTCACAGATCACAGTATAACTAACTGTAATTAACTTTCAAAATGTATTATACATCGATAGCTAACAGATTTCTATGTATTAAACTGCATCTAATGTTTTAAAGCATGTTGACATTCCATTCTTACCAATTATATTTGTATATAATTCATCAATGTTTCGGATGAATTTTATCACCGTTAATTATATTGCTAAATAATTCCATACAAGTTCTTCGTCTATTGAACAATAAACATTTACTTTTGGTTAGTCGGTCAATTCTTACCTATTTCCTAAAACCTAGCGTCAAAGTCACTACTCGATTTATACTATATTCTGTCATGTTTCAATATTTATTTGTTTGAACACATTAATATTGGTACAAAGGGGCACCAAAGAAATATGTGCCACACAAGTCACTTGATTTGTGTGTGGATTGTAATACTGCACTGGTGCCAAGACCGAAGTAGGTGGATTTCTGAGGGGGCCACACCCGGAGACTTCGACCTAAAGGTCTAATCGACAAGGAAGTAGAGCAACGTCAGGAGATGCTGTCTCATGGTAGCAGGTGACCAACGATTGGTTCATACGCCATTTATTTCTTTAGGATCATGAAGCTCATGTACATCATTGGTTTAGAATTAGGGTTTACTAACTCACCTAGGTGGATCTTCCTTATCCACCAACCTCGTTTATGAATCGAACATTCGCTTTTCGTCCTCTCAATTTCGTAAACAACAGTTATTCCACGAGAACGTAATGAGTAGGATTTCCCTGGCAGTAGTTGTATGCGCATAGCCACTTGAGATCATTAGGAGAGGGAGAGCTAACTCTCTCCAGCATCGATCGGTCCAAGGACATTTTAGGGCGGTTATAGTAAATAGAGCTCATGCTTCATGTATTTTATTCTTGTGTATACATCTAACCACGAAATTTATAATGTTCTTGATCAGTAAAGACTGGTGGTTTTGACTGTTAATGTACTCGAATTCCAATCCTTGAACGATAAAACTTCACCCAGTGTGTCAGTTAAGGGATAACATTGCTAGCCATCATATCGAATTTATGGTTCGCAAAATTCAGTACACAAATCTGGTTTTGATAAGATTCACTCCTTAATGTATAATATCATTAACTTACTTACTTACGCCTGTTACTCCTCGTGAAGGAGCATAGGCCGCTCACCAGCATTTACCATCCAACCCTGTCCTGGGTAATCCTTTCGAGCTTATTCTAATTGTTGTTCATCCTTTTCATATCTGCTTCTACTTCCCGACGTAATGTGTTCTTAGGCCTTCCTCTTTTCCGCCTTCTTTCAGGATTCTAAGTTAGTGCTTGTCTAGTGATGCAGTTTGAAGATTTGCGTAGTGTATGTCCTATCCATTTCCATCGTCTTTTCCTAATTTCCTCTTCAGTCGGAAGCTGGTTTGTTCTCTCCCACAAAGGGCTGTTGCTGATGGTATGCGGCCAATGGATGTTGAGGATCTTGCGTAAACAGCTATTTATAAATACTTGCACCTTCTTGATGATGGCTGTTGTAGTTCTCCAAGTTTCAGCTCCGTACACTAGAACTGCCTTCACATTCGTATTGAAGATTGTGACTTTGATATTGGTTGAAAGTTATTTGGAGTTCCATATGTTCTTCAACTGAAGGAATGCGGCCCTTGCTTTGTCGATCCTCGCTTTTACGTCTGCATCTGATCCCCCTTTTTCATCGATTATGCTTCCCAGATATGTGAAGGATTCTACATCTTCCAGATTTTCGCCATCAAGAGTGATTGGATTGCTGTTCTCCATGTTTGAATTGAGTGGAACTCGTCACTGTACATCAACTTCATTGATTATGAAAAGGCATCTGACAGTGTGGATAGGAAAACGTTATGGAAACTTCTTCGACACTATGGAGTTCCTGAGAAGATTGTCAATATTATCCGGAACTCATATGACGGACTACAGTGCAAGGTCGTGCATGGAGGACAGATGACAGATGCACTCCAAGTAAACACCGTAGTCAGACAAGGCTGTCTACTCTCTCCCTTCCTCTTTCTTCTGGTGGTCGACTGGATTATGAAGACCTTAACATCTGAGGGAAAACGCGGAATACAATAATATCATTAAGCTTATTATTATATCTAGAACTTGTGTTCTTGCTATACCGCGTACAACGTGAGCACACGAACGTTAAAACCATTCAAGTCTCAAGTTAGAAGAAAGAAGGCAAGTAAGAAAAAATCTTATTCCAAACAGTGTGAAATATGATACAAAACACTCAGGTATTTCTAGTTTTTAGTAAAAGTGAAATCATCATTTCGGTCATCCAATCCGTATGCAGTGGTTTTTAGCATTTGTCCAATCGGGTAGCTACACATCAAGATTCTGGAATGTTCTTCCAAAAGATGATTAGATGGAGTGTCTTTGGCTCTTTCAGAGTTTCCTTGAGTTCACTTTGGGCGGTCCCTACACTTACCTTTTAATGCTTGTCATTGAAAGAGTTAACCAACTATTGGCGAAATACTTGGGTGATATTGTCCTACTGTCTTACTTTTATTTAACTTACTATCACTGTTTATTTTGGTGTCATTAATTCAATCAATTATTTTCTCAATATTTTTCACTGTTTTTTTTGTATTACACTTCTCTACAGAATTACGTCCTTATCAATGTGAATCTTGTCCTAGTGCCTTTGGTACAACTAGTGAATTACGTCGACACAAAGAAAATGTTCATGAGGGTGAGTTTATGTTGTGGTACGCTGTCGATTACTGTTTAAGCTCTGTATTCGTTCTTTCATTGATATTGTTGATGTGTCAACTTGAACCGATCCTCATATGTTTTACGCTTCACGTTGCGTATGATTAACTGACTGACTACTTTTAGACACTTGATTATCTCTTCGCATTACTTTAATCTTATTTGAGTACTTTTTTTCTATAAATAGACCAATTTTTACAGGAAACAATAATGAATTAACTAGTAAGTTATAGTCAACTAAATTAATGAATATTGGGTTAAATTTTATATTTTCAACTTTGATATTTTCTTCACTTGATATTAGTTGGCTTGTATCTTCCCATTGAGATTTAAGATTGCAATTGATCAGTCTGTTTTCGGCATATGTGCATACTCAGTAGCTAAGTGGATAACGCAATGGCGTTTGAAGCGAATGGTACTGGATCGAACGAGTCCCAAATAGGACGAAACGCGCGTCAAACTGGATTCCACTGCTAGCCACTATCCATTATTGCTTACAAAATGTTTGATATTCTCTTCTAGTTTCCATAAATTGTATTGTTATCCATTTGATTCTGTTAATTTTAAGATTTTTCCTACATATATATTTATTTCTAGGTAGAAATGCTCGAAAGTGTCGTTATTGCAATGAACTATTCAATACAGTTGATAATTTGAAGCAACACATAACTTTGAAACATTCCGGTAGTTATTTCACTTACAAATATATGTATCTATTTACTAGTTGAATTCATGAGTTAATTTAAGCTAGATCACCATGATAAACTTGGAAGCACTGGATAACCGTCCGAGTCCTGCGTGTGGGATCGTGGCTATTCACTGCTGAAGAGTCCCATACTAGAACGAAACGGCCGTCCAGTGCTTCCAGGTTTTCCATGGTGTGTTCTAACTTGAATCAACTCATGAATTTAACCGTTGAATTACTACAATCTCCATAAACTCCCATTCTGATAATGTGTTTGTATGTATTTGTTTATTTCTATCCTCGTTTGTTTAGCGACATATTTTTAAGATATTACTAACAGATTCATTTAATTGTACTGTTGATAAAGGTTTGTAATATTTAGTTGTCAATATTTAGGACTGCCATCGATCAGTTTCTGTGTACCCTGAACAGATCGCTTCGACATAACGTCCTTACGCCTTTTTAATATATTTTAACTAGTGGTATAATTTAAAACACAGGTTTCCTCCTTTATGGGACTCGTCATTTCAATATACCTGCATCCTAGTGTTGATGTTCACATCGTATTCGTTGAGTAATTTAACGTCTATCTTGACTCAGTAGTTCAGTGGATAAGGCGTTGACATTTAGAGCGAAAGGTATTAGGTCTTAGTCTCAGTTTAAAAATTGACACTAGAATGCAACTCACGAGTCCCAAATGGAACAACAATCCTGTCCAGATTCCACTATTAGTAATATACTGAATATGCAGTTACTATATGTATATTTTTCTAAATGCCAGTTCTTTGAAAACACTCATATCATTTAGTGGTATTGTAAAATATTGCGATCTACCATATTAGTTTTGTTGTGTGCTCTGATCCGATTGAGTTGAAATACATGCATAACCCTAATCAGCTATGCAGAATAAAAAGATTAAAAGTGGTAAGAAGCTTTATTTTCAAATTGCGTCTGTGAATGCACTCGTACTTATCACAAATTTATCTTCGTTGTATTATAAATAGACCAACTAAACTGCTGATGAGAGAGATGTAAGTTAGTGTTATCGTTTCATTTTGATTTGATTTACTACTAAAGGAACATACATTAATGAGTCATAGAATTCACTAACGATACTTCTTCGGAACCCAACCTTTCTCAGAAGTCAAAAATTGTGTAGATTATTCCTATGTTGTGTTTTTCTTACTTAACTCTTAGGACAAAAACAAATAATGATTATGTTTACATTATTGTAACCAATTCTTATCCATATCATCTAGTTTCTTCACAGATTAATCACTTCAGTCAAGTTCTAAGCTATCATTCAAGTAATAAATTATGTGTTCTATCATGTTTATTCACTTCTTTTTACGTAGAGAGAAAAGAATTCACTTGTGAATTATGTGGTGATCGTTTCAGTCGACAAGTTGCTATGACTCGTCATATGATCACTACACATGCCGGTAATGAAACTGTCTTTGAATTTTTATTTACATATTATGCATACAGTATTGTTTATTCCAACTGATGAATAGAAATTTATGGGTTTGTACTTTAGTTATACTAACATGATCCTTATGCCTAAAGTCTAACTGTTGTTGGTTTCAGTAATATTATGGATCAACGTTTTGTATCCTTACGTATTAATTCCTGGTAAAGCTTTATTTAACCCAATCATTGTATACTTATAATTATTGACAGAGAAATAAGTATGAAGTTTAACCAAATGATATAATGAAATACTATCCTTGTTGTTCCGTTGTACTATTTAAACTTGAATTAATTTTGATTCGGTTATTTATTCTCTGAAGAAGTGGTTAACACTGAGTTACGAAACGTCAAAAAGTCTAATTTTTCTACTCATTAGGATATTGCAAATATATAATATCCACAATACTCTTTCTGATATTAATCAACATATGCTCATTAGTGATTGGCTTCAAGAGGTATGTCCTGGAGTTCTAGTGAAAAGCAGTGACCAGTGGAGTTCAACTGGGTCCTTTGCGAGATAGTAACTCACTGAAGACAATAATGGGTGTGTCGCTCAATTCGGTAAATTACTTGAAGTTAGACATTAACACCGCTGGATGACGTCCAGCCCAGTGGTCTAGAGGCTAAGCGCTGAAGCGCGAGACTGATAGGTCCTAGGTTGGAATCTCACGAGGTGTGATCGTGGATGCACACTGCTGAGAAGTATCACAGTAGGACGAGACGGCCGTTCAGTGCTTCTAGGTTTTCCATTTTGGTCTGGCCTCAATTGACTCATGATCTCAACTATTAAAATTATTACAAATATATTATCTATTTAAAATGATACAATTTTTAAAATATGGGTACAATTTTGACTTGAAGATGATATTTATACTGTTTCTTCTTCACCTTTTAAAATTTAGGTACTGTGGTTATTACAACATTTAGATGTGTTATGTTCGACTTCGTTAACCATTGTAGATACATACTACTGATAAGTCAAGACACATTAAAATAGTTCTCTAAAACTGTAACGCAGCTGAGTATGTGAATTGTAACACTATGAATATATATCATCAGTCATAGTCGCTATTTTACTTGATACAAATATGCGCTACTCTATGTTGAGATGAAGTTTATAAGGTGATTAACGAACAAACCGTAATAATTATAGTTCAAATTAATGTCAGTGGTGATTCTAGAATGTGGAATGAGATTCGAATGAAAGAACTGAAGATCTATAACGAGATAGAAGGTACATGAATCTACAATATTGTGACCGATTCTTAACTATATTATCAAACGTCTCCAACCACTGATGAGATTTATTACGTGGACCACAACCAGTTGGTACGCACTTACCAACAAGGCTTAGTTGAACAATCAATGACTCATCAGTATAGAGTTAGGTAGTTTGTTAAGTTTTTTATAGAGATCATGAATCAATCGATGTTAGATCACCATTTAGAACTTGAAAGCATTGTACTACCGTTTCGATCTAGTATTGGACTCCTCAGCAGTGCGCATCCACGATCCCACACGTGAGATCCGAACCCAGGACTCTCGGTCTCGCGCGTGAAGGCTTAACCTCTAGACCACTGAGCTGGCCAGCATCCAACGGTGTAAATGTTTAATTTCCAGGCTCTCAATTGTTATCTAACATCATTTGATTTATGATCTCAATCAAAAATTCAATGACTTCACTGACTGATATCATGTCTTGTTTTATCTTTCCTGGTCTTCTTCCAACCTATTTCTACACCAACCAATATAGCACATGAAAGCACTCAGTGGTGAAGCATACGTAACATATACCCCAATCAGGTCCGTCGATGAAAATTCACAATCTCATCAGCAAATTTTCGATCCCTACATAGTATCTGCATCTAAAATCAGCATTGGTCATTCACTGGTTCCGTAAATTTAGAAAAATTCTTTGAAAGCCTACAAATCTTTTACATCAGTCTTAAGATATCAATCGTTTATACACTTGTTTTACAATACGGTGTGAATCACTCGTCCAAATGACTTCATTATTACTTACTTACGCCTGTTACCCCCAATGGAGCATAGGCCGCTGACCAGCATTCTCCAACACACTCTGTCCTGGGCCTTCCTTTCTAGTTCTGTCTCCATTTTTTGGCGTAATATGTTCTTTGGCCTTAAGGATCCCATGTGAGGGCTTACCTTGTGATGCAGTTGGGTGCTTTCCTCAATGACTTCATTATACACATTTTATCATTTTAGATGAGAAACCCAGACAATGTGGTATATGTGGTGTTTCATTTTCATCGCTAGCGCAATGGAAATCTCATTCAACATTGTGTAGTAATGGTAAGAATTCGTTTCAATTTTTTCTAGTTTTGATTGACATTAGTACTTATTTATATTTATTAATTTTTATCCATGTTCATTGTTTCGGTTAGTTGTAAATAATGCAGGTTCTAGCGCAGAAATGTGTATTAAGACAAGTTGTCACGTTTCATATAACCATTTAAAGAGAAAAAAAGAGGTTGAAAGCAAAAACGTTCTGTTAGGAATCTGAAGCATGTCGAGAATAATTCATTATTATCAGAAGGGGTTTTTGTGGATATTAAAGTAATTTAATAGTTGAGTTCATGAGTTAATTGAAGCTAGACCGTCGTAATCTGGGACTCCTCAGCAGTGCGCGCCCACGATCCCTCTTTGTGTACCTTTAGCAGCAAGGAGTAGGGTTGTTATGAAGAAGGATTTTATGAGAGAAGTTCCTAATGTCAGAATGAAAGAAGAGCATACTGATCGGTTAATAATAAGCAATGATGTAGCCAAGTGATGACTGTTCAGAAGACCAAATTTTTGGCATCAGTCTCCAAATAGTTTATGATCAACCATAAAACCACTAATCCGAAGAATCATTTTTTATGTACTACAAATATTACCATAAACAAGAACCTAATAAAATATAATAGTTGGATAAGTAAACTGATTCCGTAGGTCATTCACTCTTCCCTTTTATATCCAGGGGTTAGTTATACTATCAATTCAGCATTTCTTTAAAATAATAATTTACTTTTGATTTTAGATGCATTTAAACACGTATGTCAATTGTGTGGCGATCGTTTTACCACTGTCATTCATTTACGTTATCACAAACGAACTGTGCATCAGAGTAAGTTGTTCTTAGTAAAGTGAAACTTTTTATTTAGATATTTAGAGAAAGACGAAAAGAATGAAGAACTAATTGTTTTAATTGATCTTTTGTTTACTATCAATTATGTTTTGGATCGAAATGATTGGCATTAGTCGATCATATGAGCTTGAAGGACTGTTGGAAGTCATGAGTTACTAACCTCTTATTTCATCCTAATTTTAGACTTCTTGAAACATTGCGCACTCAAAACTTTAGATAAAGTCAAGCTGCAAAACTTTTAGATTTCGTGGTGAACTGTCACGTTTTTGCTAATTGTTTCTTGTTTGTTTTTTATTGACTTTGATTTTTCATTAACATAATTCATAGGTGTCTTCGAAGCATTGCTCTTATATCCTGGGACCACCGAGTAAGTAATGCAGTTGTTAAGAAACGGGTACTAGGTAAGGATGGCAAATCAATTGATGAAGTAGTGAAACTTCATCAGTTGAGATGGCTGGGACATGTGTTACGTTCGCCCAACCACCGACTGCCCCGACATGCGATGTTTCATGGTGTAGGAGTAGGTTGGAAAAAAGCTAGGAGCGGCCAGACCAAAACATGGCACAAATCCATGAAGTCACTGATAAGTGGACTAAGCCATGTTGGTAGGTGTGGACTACCTGGTTGGGATCCGCCAGACGATAACAACCGATGGTTAAAGACTTTGAATGACATGGTTCAAAATCTTTTGCGATGGTTCAGGTGCATCCACTCTTTGTGTTCTTCAAAATTCTGATCTTCTGTATTCTTCATGTCCTTTTTTCTCTCTTTCCAAATTTATTTCACCGGATTATACTCCTTGAATAACATCTTCAGACCCTAATATTTCCGATTACTGCTTATACTTTTACTTCCTCTACCCCTATGAGATTTGAATTGACAATTGTATATTTGTGCTAATGTGGTTTGGCAACTCGAACTGATGTACGTATGTACGTAGTTCTACGTTGTTGATGACTGACTAACTGACTGATATTAACATAATATTTAAGTTACACGAAAGCTTTACAAAACCACTATCCCTTATCTGCTATTTTAAAACTACACCTAAATTCAACATTATGACGCTTGTATATTGGTGATTCTAAATTTATGAAAAAGCTTTGCAACTAAATTAATTGGTTTTTGTGTTTTTGAATACTGTGAACTAGACTGTTTGATTCTGATACTTTTATTACTATTCTAGGCAACATTATTATAGTTTACTTTGTAAACAACTAAGCTTCTTAGTTATTTCACAAGAATTAAATCATTTTGTTCTGGTGTCTTTTCATTTGTCATTTGTGTTCCATTTATGTGTTGTCCTCAATATTGTCCTATTCATATCTATATCTATTTTCATCATTGTTGTGGATGCGGAGGAATAGACGGGATTTGAATCGACAAGTGCATCTCTGTGCTAATGTGGTGTGGCAACTCGAACTGATGTACGTACGTACGAAGTTCTACGTTGTTACTGACTGACTGACTGGAGGAATAGACCAATCATTATCATGTTAAGTCCAATGGTGTCCTTGGACTTTAAATGGACATTTCCTATTGGTCGATATCTGTTCAATTGTTGAATATTGTACAAAATGTTGTTTTCTATTTTTATGGTACGATGTGGTCTGCTTGATTGGTATATAAACAAAGTATGTTTGAAATATAATGATTCATATCTCCGAGGCTGTGACTTGTGTTCTGGGCTCAACTGACTGGGCCAGACAGGGAAGTGGGACCAATCGAGACTCTAGGCCGTCCGTTCGTGTTTACGTGTCACTGTAATCGATCGATAACACAGGGTAAAAATCGACCTCAACTTAAAGCCATAACAATCATCAGATGGTGTTTTAACTTTGAAAGAACATGAAATAGACTATCGTCCTAATCAATATTCGATTCCATGGAACTCAAATAAATAAAATGATTGTTTCCTTCATAATTATTATTATTTATAATTTTACTTTTTTCAGAGACTCGAACATATGACTGTACACAATGTGGACAAAGTTTTCTTCGTCTCAACAGTTTCAAATATCATTGTTGTATAGAAAGTAAGAGTACTAAAATAAAAGAGGTTGAAATTATTCTTTTTTTCTGTAATGATAATTAACTTCTGAGGAAACAAATTCAGAGTAATAATCAGTGTAACTCGATTTTGAGGCCCGCAAATGCTCTGGTACGGCCGAGAGTTGTGAAAGTTAGCTTTGCCTCTCGAAACGCCCTCACATCGCCACGCCTATACAGTCACTGTCAGGGAAATCCTACTCATTGCCTTCTCGTGGTTCGTTTGTTGTTTGCGAAATTAAGAGGATGAAAAGCGAATGTTCGGTTTATAAACCAGGTTGGTGGATACGGAGGATCGACCTAGGGGAGTTAGTAAACCCTAATTCTAATCTAATGATGTACATGAGCTTCATGATCCTAAGGAACCAAATGGCGTATGAACCAATCGTTGGTCATCCGTTTCCTTGAGACTGCATCTCCTGACGTTGCTCCACTGCCTTCTCAATTAGACCTTTAGGTCGAAGTCTCCGAGTGTGGTCCCCTCAGAAATCCACCTACTTCGGTCTGGGCACCTGTGCAGTATCACAGTCCACGCACAAATCAAGTGACTTGTGTGGTGCATATTACTTTACTACTGAGTCCTGATAGCCGCTTGTTTGTGCAATGGAATGAAGTTTAAATTCACTTGATATTGTTTACTTGTATCTTCCCATTTTTATTTAGCACTGCAAGTGAACAGTCTCTTATTGGCATACATGCATCCTGTGCGGATTGCCTCGATATAACCTTAAGTCACAATTGGAAGATACAAGTAAACAATACCAAGTGAATTTATTCAATGTATGGTTTTGATATTTTACGAAGATATTCTGTAATTTTCTATTGAATAGTAAATTGGTCATCCCCATTTGAGTTCTCGTTCATTACTATAGCAACAAATATCAGGTTAGAAATATGAGTTCAAACAAAGTTACCACAGTCTTCTTTATACATTAGAATTTCTGTTTATTATGAGTCTATGAAAGATCTGACAATTTTAGATCCTTCTTACAGAATTAAATATTAAACTATTCTATTATAATTTTATTTATTTTTTTGATGTTGTTAAGATGTTTATTTGTTCCGTAAGACTAGAATTAATGATTATGTTTTGTTTTGTCAGATAAATCGACCAGTGTGAAAACCGATGATAACTCCGTATCATCATCATCATTATTATCAACCTCAAATCAACTATCTACACTTCAATCACCTGTCACTACTCAACAATCAACAACATCATCGGATTTGCCTACACCTTTATTAGGTATTGTGCCACCAGGGTCATCAAATAATCCAAATCTTACAGCTATTGCAGTTCTATCAGCTGTAGTCTCAAGTTTTGGTCTATCAGCATTGTCTTCAACTTCTGAATTTACGGCTAATTCACACAAGTCTACCGACAATACAAACAATACAGATCCTAATTGTGGTAAGATTGGATTATTTCAAACGAATTTAAGTATTCATTAGTAGTTATTGTCTTTTTTAATCTAATCAAATAGACTAGTGTGTATATTGCATAATTTACTGTTTTAATTTCACTTTTAACACCAATTCTAAACAGTTATTTGAAAAGATTTTACTCCAACTTTCTGAACAACTCTTCACGGTGAGACTATAATTTATGGACAAACCAATCAGGGATAAGATAATATGTCATGGATTTTGGCGCGAAATTCACTCATCCATTTGGATAAATTGAGTTTTGACATTATAGCTTATGTCGATGCGTGATGAAAACCCTAAATCTAATTCCTAACCTTAACCATCAACTGTAAATCATAACTCTAATTCCTCACACTGGTTTATAACCCCCATTCGGTCCTAGATATTAAGTGGACACTCTCATGATCACTTTAGCGTCGCTCAAAGGTCGTCCATAAATTATAGTCTCAACCGATTCACTCATATTGCATGAATTTTCACAACATAATAGCATCAAATTAACAATTAAATAGTAAATGTTAATGATTATAACGTTCTATTTTTAACTAGTGCCTCGTAGATTCAAATCCTGCATAAACTATTTCGAATTAGATAGCTGAGTAGTATTGTGGTGTATGCTAATTATGTCGACATAAGTAGTATATAACACCAATTAGAAATAGAATGTCCGGCAACAGAATGTTAGGAAGATCGAATCGAAGAGAACGGGAACAAATATTGGTTGTCATGGTGATGGATGTACTTTTCAATCGGAAGCTTGGAAAGTAACAACGTTATTTCTCTGATTTTGTGAATAAGCACCAGAAAGTATTCTTTCAAGTAACTTCCTTACATTAGCCGGTCTCGCGCCAGTAACTATAGCCATCTTACAAATTATATACGTGGGTAGAATAATAGAGTGATTACCTCCACTCACAATATCACAACAGTGTATAGTGTTACTTACTTACGCCTGTTACCTCTCGTGGAGGAGCATAGGCCGCCCACCAGCATTCGACATCAACTTCTGTCCTGGGAAATCCCTTCCATTTGTTATTCATCCTGTTGATGTCTGTTTCCAATTCCCGACTCACTGTATTCTTCGGCATTCCTCTTTCCCGTTTCCCTTCATGGTTCCAAGTTAGCGCTTGTCTCAATGTGTGTGTCCCGTCCACCTCCAATGTCTTTTCCTAATTTCCTCTTCATCTGGAATCTGATTTCTTCTCTCTCATAGTAGGCTGTTGCTGATGATATCCGACCAACGGACATTCAATATCTCACATAGACAATTGTTTATATATACTTATACTTCTTTGTTGATGGTTGTGGTAGCTCTCCAAGTTCCAGCTCCATACAATAGAACCGTCTTAATGTTCACATTGAAGACTGATCTTGATATTTGTTGAAAGTTGTTTTTAGTTCCATATGTTCTTCAACTGTGGAAATGCTGTCCTTTCTTGGCCGATTCTGGCCTTTTCGTCAGCATCAGATCCTTGTTCATCGATGATACTTCTGAGATACGTGAACGTTTCCACCTTTTCCAGAGCTTCTTCATCAAATGCGATTTGCTTGGTGTTCTCGGTGTTGTATTTGAGGATCTTGCTTTTTCCTTGTGTATGTTGGGGCCCACTGATGCAGAGGTTGCTTCTACACTGTCGTAACCTTCATTTGTTCGCGTGTATGAGATAGGATAGCTATGTCTTCTGCGAAGTCCAAATCGTAGAGTTCCATCCAATCTGTCCACTTTATTGCATGCTTTCCCTCAAATATCGAGGTCTTCATAATCCAGTCAACGATCGGGAAAGAAAGAAAGGGGGGAGAGTTAGCATCCTTATCTGACATCGGTATTCACTTGGAATGCATCTGTGAACTGTCTTCCATACACAACTTTGGATTGTAGTCCGTCGTATAAATTTCGTATGATGTTGGCAATCTTCTCAGGCACATGATAGTGTCGAGGAAGGTAGCATAAGGTTCTCCTATCCTCACTGTCAAATACCTTCTCATAGTCAATGAAGTTGATGTATATTGACGAGTTCAATTCAGTTGATTGCTCAGCGATGATCCGTAGTGTCGCGATTTGGTCTGTGCACAACCGACCCTTACGGAACCCAGACTATTGATCTCGAAGCTGTACGTCTACTGAACCTTCCATCCGGTTCAGCAACACTGTTGAAAACCTTTCCTGATACCAATAGCAGTGTGATTCCTCTGTAGTTCTCACATATTTTGATATCTCCTTTCTTTGGTATCTTGATGAGGTGTCCTTTCCAATCTGTCGACACTTGTTCCTCATCCCAAATCTTCCTGAATACAACGTGGAGTATGTTTGCAGCTACTTCAGTGCCTTAGGTGGTGTGTTGTTTGGTCCTTCTGCTTTTCTACCGTTGATTTGTCTGACGGTGATGCTGATTTCTTCAGTCGTTGATGGAGTGACACCTATAGGAAGGTTTATGTGTGTTGCTTCGATGTGCGGTGGGTTCAGTGGAGCTTGTCTGTTTAAGAGTTCCTCAAAGTATTCCACCCATCTGTTTTTCTTTTCTTGAATTTCATTGATTAGTTTGCATTTTTTGTCTTTGACTGGTTTCTCTGGTTTACTATATTTCCCTGTCAGTTTCTTCGTCGTGTCATATACTTGTTTCATATTTCCTTCTCTTGCAGCTTTTTACGCTGTCGTTGCCATGTCTTCCATGTATATCTACTTGTCGGCTCTAATGCTCCTTTTCACTTGCTTGTTCGCTTATATGTATTCAGTTTTCGCCTTGTCTTTCTCTGTTCTTGTTCGGCTGTTGTTGATTGTTGTCTTCTTGTTCTTCCTTTTTTGAATATTGTCTATGGTTTCCATAGCGATCGATACCTCATGATGATGCTTCTCGAAGCCCAGAACCCTCTGACACATTGGAGTTAGTGTTTCTTAGATCCGTTTCCAGTTGTTTTCATGGTATTTTCTTCTTTAAGTAGATCTTGTAAGGCTTGTAACCTGTTGTTGAGAGGTATCTTGAACTTGTTGAGTTTGTGAGTATTTCGAAGGGAGGCTGTATTAAACTTTTGTAATGCTGTTTGTCCAGTTTTCCAAAACTTTTTTAGCTTCAGTTTCATCTTAGAAACCACTAGGTGGTGATCTGAAGCTATGTCAACTCCTCTCCTGGTTTTCTCGTCTTCCATTGACCTTCTGAATTTTTCAGCGATACAAATATGATCTACCTGGTTCTCCGTGATTTGATCCGGTGAGACCCATGTAGCTTTATGTATGTGTTTGTGTGGGAATATTTTGCCGCTAATAACCAATTTGAATGCACATATATTTGCAAATCTCTTCCCATTTTCGTTGTTATCTCCAAGCCCATGTCGTCATATCCGGTATTGTCCATTCCGACTTTGGCCTTTAAGTCTCCCATCAGTATGGTCAGGTAATTTTCCTATGCACTTTGCTATGATTGATTGCGGCCTCGAGTAGAACTGATCTTTATCGTCTTCACTATTACCATTAGTGGGTGCATAATATTGGATAACATTGATTGCAATTCCCTTCTTTGTTTTGAAGGATGCTTCTATGATCCTGGGTCCATAAGATTCCCACCCAACAAATGCATTTCGTGCTTCTTTGAACATCATCAGAGCAACTCCTTAAGTGTGCTGAGCACTTTCCTCTTCATGATCGGAGTACAGAAGCATCTCCCGAATTTGTATTCTTCTGTCCAGCTTGTATCCGATAAGTTTCACTGATTTTGACCGCTGCCAAGTTGTATTTCACCATTTCCGTGGCATCAGTCTCGTGAATTAGGAAGTATCTCGGCTTTCACCATTAGGCGTTATAATTCTTCTGAATGAAGATCGTTCAGAGTTTAAATGGTTTAAATCATTTATTCTGTTTGGCGTTTTTTAGCAAGGTCGTTTCTAGGGTTAAGTTTGCTAACCCCATACCCGGCCTTTTGTCACATGATATCAGTCAGGAGTTGTAAGACATAACAAAGCAACAACCACTGGATACCTATTAATTCAGATAGTGTGATGTATGCTATTTGTGTGTTTGGACATAAGCAGTATGTAGCACCGATCATAATTGGGATACCTGGCAACAGAAGACTAAGAAGATGTAATTGAGGAAAATAGAAAGGAATTGAGGATCGGAAGAATCATACAGAATATGAATGGCAATTGATGAAACATTTGCAAATGAAGTATTTAATGTATGCTATGATGGATAGTGGTTAGCAGTGGAATCCATTTTGACTTGCATCTCCCAACGTTGCTCCACTACGTTGTGGATCAGACCTTTAGGTCAAAGGCTCCGGCTGTGGCCCCCTAAGGAAACCACCTACATCGGTCTGGGCACCCGGTCAGTATCCCATCCCTCCCATAAATCGAATGATTTGTGTGGCGTATATCTCTGGTTTACCTACTGTATTATCCATTTTTAATATCATCCACCTTAATATAAACAGCAGGATGATTTCAGTAAAACCAGTCACACTCAACATAGAATGTTTGCGAATTATGACTGAAATATTTCCTGAGTATCCATAAATAAATTAGCAAATAAAGTTGATTTTCTTGCTGATAACCTTGTATTTTCGTTTTTATTTTTTATTGTTTTCAGTGTCTACTGAACAATCTTCCACACTTCCTACTCCTTTACTTGAGTTGGCACAATCACTTCCCAACTTTTTCTTTAAAAGTCCTGCAATCACAACGGCGACATCTTTAGACTCTTCCTCTACTCCTAATGTTATTGTTAGCACTGCTGACCAAACATCTGCAATGAATCATACTACATTGACAAATGCTTTAGCTGTTCTCAACACATTCGCTTCTTCATTCCCTAAAAATGGATTTCATTTGCCAAGTATGCACAGTACTTCCAATATTAAACAATTAACTAGTAGTACCGACTCGAATACAGTTAAGACAGAACCAATCACTACTAGTACTACTATCACTGAAATTGATCCATCTATATTAATTTAATAAAAAGGTAAAATTAAATTCTTGGCTCTTTTCATTCTTTAATCTCCTTAAGTTTAAGTTGATATAATTGTTCGTATTTTAAATTGTAGTTTTAAGAAATAGACTATAATCTTCAATCCAATTGATTCAGGTTACACATTTTGCTGTGACTTCAGGCCGCTAACACTAACGTGACAAAACCACCAATCAGAATATCGATTTCTATAACTTTCTCCATTACTCAACCAATGACATACCAACTAGCACTATTAGCGTTGATTCACCTTCTAAATCCTTATTGGTCTTCGATTCAGTAACTTTTCTCCTTACCTTGACTGTTGAGTTCAAAACACAGTAAACACCGTCCATTATGCAAATATTACATCATAAAACGATAAGTGACAATTATGATATGATCAAGTCAACAAGTTGTGAGTAGGGTAGACTGTAAATAACAAACTGTCAAGAGATTAAGAATAGTAGATCATATAACAATAGTTAATAGGTCAGCTGAGAGCTTATGATAAAAGAAATATAAGTATCCATATATATTCCACATGTAAGTCTTCTTTATTTACTGGAATATTGTTGGTGCTGGCTTTACACTGAACGGTAATCGGATAAATTGAGACCGTGGTAATTATTAATGGTTAGGAAGTCCTTTGAAACTTTGTCAACTCTCACTTGTAAGTTTGAAATGAACTAATTCGGAAAAATAACGTCCACCGTTTGGTTTAACAAATAAGTTATCTGGTAAAGGTAGTGGATATGAATGATTTGGTAAAACACCATTTAATTCAGTTGAAAAGCCTGTACAGAGACAAATACTTCCGTTTGCGTCCTGAATTACTACAATTTGGGCTGAGTTGTATGACAACGAGACTCTAGTCAGTTTAATTCATTGTCAACTCTATCAATGGGCGCATATGGTACTTGACGTTTTAGACGAAAGATGGACTTCTCATCTTGTCGTAAGTATAATTTTGCTGCATCCCAACTTATTCTGGAACAAGTCTGTATGTTTCCACAAAAGGTCTTCTATCGTTATGGCTTTCTTAATTACACGAACGATGGGCAGACCTCTTTGACTATTTGAACTTTTGCATATTTCGCTCAATAATACACCTCATAGAATTAGTTTGTCTATACAATCTATACCAATAAAGTCCAAATCGTGTATGTTCATTAAATAATTTCCTGTGAAGTAGTTATTTCGGTATTCAACAGAACATTTTGTTTTTCTAACAATCTTTAATATATCTCCGGATACATCCAAAGTTGTATTCGGTCGGTAATACTTATAGACAACCAATTAAATTTCATATCATTTTAGAGTCTCCTTACTCACAACCACTGTTTGGCTTGATCATATCATAATTGCCACTTATCGTTTTGTGATGTAATGTGTTCACTTGTGTCTGTGTATAAACTACGTATGTTTGAAATATAATATTTGCATAATGGAGGGTGTTTACTGTGTTCTGGACTCAACAGTCAAGCTAAGGAGAAAAGTTACTGAATCGAGGACCAATGAGGATTCGGAAGTGAATCAAGGTTAATAGTGCTGGTTAGCGTGTGGTTGGTTGAGTAATGGAGAAAGTTATAGAAATCGACATTCTGATTAGTGCTTTTGTCACATGATATCACTCAGGAGTTGTAAGACATAACAAAGCAACAACCACTGGATACCTATTAATTCAGATAGTGTGATGTATGCTATTTGTGTGTTTGGACATAAGCAGTATGTAGCACCGATCATAATTGGGATACCTGGCAACAGAAGACTAAGAAGATGTAATTGAGGAAAATAGAAAGGAATTGAGAATCGGAAGAATCATACAGAATATGAATGGCAATTGATGAAACATTTGCAAATGAAGTATTTAATGTATGCTATGATGGATAGTGGTTAGCAGTGGAATCCATTTTGACTTGCATCTCCCAACGTTGCTCCACTACGTTGTGGATCAGACCTTTAGGTCAAAGGCTCCGGCTGTGGCCCCCTAAGGAAACCACCTACATCGGTCTGGGCACCCGGTCAGTATCCCATCCCTCCCATAAATCGAATGATTTATGTGGCGTATATCTATTTGATACCTTCTTGTACCCATGTTTATGTGTTTAAATCAACTAAATACAAGCACAGAATGTTTTTAACTAGGTTGTCACTAGTGTATAGACCACAGATTACTTGAAGCACTATTTAAAGTTCTAATCCATGGAATGGAATATTGAATCCAACTTTTTATTAAATTCCTTACAACATAATAGAAATTCATAAACCACATTACCAGATGTTGTTGTTGTTGTTTCTTTTTTCAATCTTTTTATCATATATAGATATATCCAAGATTTTCACGTATCCTATAGGATCTACTATTCCAGGATCCAGGATCGTTTTCTCAATCAGACACTTATTTGTTCAACATTTATCTACATCATTTTTGTGTTCTTGCTTCTTAAAAAAATAAAGTAACAGATCACTTCTTTACACTTATCCCTTATAATACATTCAGCTTAATTATTAACAAATTGTAATTCAATTCACCATTGTACAAATCTTTGTTTAATCTCTTTGTACATTGAAAATTAAAAGAACTAATGGAATTGCTTTATTTTTGACCCTGAAGCGTTATAGACTAAACGGTACATGCATCATAATGTTATAATTTAATCTGTTTGTATATCTTACTAACTATTAACCTTCTTATTGTAGTTCATTTATATGCTAAAACGATTGATAACTCCAAATCATGAAGATCAGATAGATCAGTTGTTATTATCACACTTCAGATGCATATTAGTCAATCTAGTCAGCTACAACGTAGGATCAGGCACATATATGCATCGATCCAAGTTGCCATACTTCATTAGCATAATAAGATGAACACCGAATTCATAGAAGTACTTAATTCAATAGTGGTAATATATAAAAGAAAGATTGTATATAAGGATATAGTACAGGAGGAAAGAATTAGTTCGTAGAAAGAATCTCATAGTTTAAGGGAAGACATTCATATATACATTCAACACTAGTTCAGTCAGTCGTAGCATGTACATAATTAAGATCTTTCACGATTAGTAAACAATAATTTCTGATTGAGGAATAAAGGAAGCTTACGATTAGGACATTAGAATAATTGTAGGTTAACATTTTACTAACCATGCATTGACAATCGCTGATTTAGTGGAGAGTAGCATGCAAAGTTTAACATTTTCATTTATTTGCCTAATTATAACACAGAACTACCTAAATAGAAGTAAATGGAGCATTTTCGATATTAGTGGTTGAATGTCAAGATTGTAGATACACTTTGTTGACGAATATCAACCAGCGAAAAGCCTAAATTCAAGATTTGCTGTCAACAACATTCAGCACCAAAAAGTAGTGCACACAATATCGAATATTTGGTTCGCACATCACAACTTAGCAGATAGAATTCGATCAGTAATAAGGTCTAGATAAACATGTCATTAGTCATTGGTCAGTTATAAACATCTCAGTCCTACAGTTCAGTCACGGCCCAGACAGCTCGTGGAAGATGTCTCAGATCGAGTTGGTGGTTCAAATCCCGCAAAGATCATCAGTTTCTTCGTGGTTTTAGTTGTGATTTGCTGACAAATGTTAGGTAATAGACAACTTGGTGAAGCAGGCTCTCCTACCAACTACATCAAACCACCTTACATATGGACTATTGTTTATACTCGACTTTAGCAGACTGTCATATGATATTAAGCCATGATGATGTAATAAAAGGATTACGTAGTAAGGATAATAACAGTAGACTTAATAAGTTAGTAACGAATTATGACAAAGCAAACGAAACATCGTAAATTGAAAAACAGCCAAGCGATGTTAAAAATCTCATAATCACCCCAGACTTATATGGTCATATACGTCTTATAGGTTTGATCATCCCGCGCTTATATGGATTACCGAAAGTACATAAACCTAGTTTAATGTTACGAACTATTTTGGATATATCGAATCCCAAAATGGTTGGCTGAAGATGCAAACCAGTTAGAAGGCAAGTATCTAAATATTCTGTTCATGATACCTTCCAATTTACTGATAGTATTAAAGAAGTTAATACTTCTGGAAAACTTATGTTCTCTATTCACTTGTGTACTCACGCCTGTTACTCCTAATGGAGCATAGGCTGCTGACCAGCATTCTCCAACCCACTCTGTCTTGGGCCTTCTTTTCTAGTTCCCTCCAATTCTTGTTCATTTTTTTCATGTCTATCTCCATTTCCCGGTGTAATGTGTTCTTTGGTCTTCCTCTTTTCCTTTGACCTTCAGGATTCCATGTGAGGGCTTGTCTTGTGACGCAGTTGGGTGCTTTCCTCAATGTGTGTCCTATCCACTTCCAGCGCTTCTTCCTGATTTCTTCCTCCGCTGGGATCTGGTTTGTTCTTTCCCACAGTTGGTTGTTGCTAATAGTGTCTGACCAACCAACGGATCCGAAGCATTTTGCGTAGACAACTGTTAATAAACACCTGTATCTTCTGGATGATGGCTTTTGTAGTTCTCCAGGTTTCCGCCCCATACAGTAGAACTGTCTTGACATTTGTGTTGAAAACCCTGACCTTGGTGTTGTAAATATGCTGCTCTTGCTTTGCCGATTCGCGCCTTCACATCTGCATCAGATCCACCCTGTTCATCAATGATGCTGCCCAGATATGTAAAGGTTTTTACATCTTCCAAATCTCCGTCAAGTGTGATTCGATTGCTACATGCTGTGTTGTATAGGAAAATCTTGCTTTTCCGTTTGTGTATATTGAGACCTACTGCTGCTTCACTGGTTGTCTTCTCTTGAGTTTGTTGTTGCGTGTGCGATAGAAGAGCCAGATCATCTGTGAAGTCTAGATCATCCATCTACATTCTAGATGTTCACTGTAACCCATGCCTCCCCTCAGATGTTGACGTCTTCATGATCCAGTCGATCACCGGGAGAAAGAGTGAGAGTAGGCAATCCTTATTGAAACCGGTCTTTGCCTTGGATGAGTCTGTTTAGTGTCCTCCATGCATGATTTTGCCGTTTAATCCATGATAAGAATTCCGTATGATATTGACTATCTTCGTAGGCACGCCATAGTATTGAAGAAGCCTCCATAGTGTTGTCCTTTCCGCGCTATCAAATGCTTTTTCGTAGTCAATGAAGTTGATGTAGAGTGATGAGTTCCATTCAATTGATTGTTCCACAATGATCCGTAGAGTTGCGATTTGGTCTGTAAACGATCTATCCTTACGGAATCCTGCCTGTTGGTCTCGAAGTTTGGCGTCCCCAAACGCCCTGGTATGGCCGAGAGCGGGGTGGGTTCGCCCTTCCTCTCGAAATACTCTCACGGCCGCGCGTATACAGCCTCTGCCACGGAAGTCCTACTCACTGCCTTCTCGTGGCATTACTGTTGTTTACGAAAATGAGAGGACGAAAAGCGAATGTCCGGCGCTTTAACCGGATCCCAAACCAATGGTGCACATGGGCACCAGTATCCTGCGGGAACAAATGGCGTATGAACCAATTTTCGGTCACCGGCTACCATGGGACTGCATCTCCTTACGATGCTCCACTGCCTTGTGGGTTAGACCTTTAGGTCAAAGGCTCGGGGTGTGGCCCCCTAAGATAACCACCTGCTTCGGTCTGGGCACCCGGGCAGTAACGCAGCCCACACGCAATTAATGAACTGAAATTGTGTGGCGCATATATGTTTGGCGCACTCCTGTACCAAGAACTTGCTAAGCATAATGTTAAAGACGTCTTTGAATTTGTTGATACAATTAAAAATATAAATATAAATGGAAAAACCATGCTATCACTAGACAAAACATCTTTGTTCACTAACATCCCTCTGACTGAAACTATAGATTACATATGTGAACAACTGATAGAAAAGAAAATAGAGATTCCTATCCCAATAAACAAAATGAGAGAACTTCTCTTGAAATGCACTATGGATATCTACTTTAAGTTTAACAATGAATTTTTCCGACAAGTAGATGGGGTAGCAATGGGATCACCTCTAGGCCCGATTCTTGCTAATATTTTTCTAACCAAACTAGAAAATGGACCGCTTAAAGACATCCTAAATAAGCTTGATTACTACTGTCGATACATAGATGACACATTAATCATATGTGACGAAAATATCGACAAACAGGAGATGTTAGACGCTTTCAATAATGTCCACCCAGCCATTAAATTCACCAGCGAGGAGGAAAAGGACAATAGCATAGCTTTTCTAGATGTCCGACTCTCTAGAAGAATAGATGGTTCCATAAAGCGAAATATGTTTAGAAAGTGTACATGGACGGGTCAGTATACCCATTTCCAAAACTTCACACCTTTGCAATATAAAATAAATTTGGTTAAGTGTCTCAACCACAGAATCAAGGTATTATGTTCTGAAGACAGTGTGGAGGAAGAAATAGTTATACTAAAGAACACATTACGTAATAATGGCTATCCGGATAATTTCGTCAAAAAATACCTCGTACAAAGTATTAAAAAGAGAAGACATTGCGACACGGTCAGTAAAAAGACCTTATATCTGAAACTTGACTTTAAAGGCGACATAGCGGGTGATATTCTAACACGTCGACTCAAAAGATCTGTCGAGAGGACATTTCATGCCGCCAAGTTACACATAACTTTCTCGACTAAACCAGTACTCACAACTAATCAAGGATAGGTTACCGGAGATGGGCTCCTCCATGTGTGTATACCAATTCAACTGCTCCTGTGGAGCTAGTTACATAGGCCGTACTCAGAGGGCTTTATCCTTGCATGTTCGTGAACATGTACCAGCATGATTGGGAGAAGGAGTCACCAAATCGATTAACAGCACCATTCTTTCTCACTTGGTAGATAGTGAACATCATATTAAAATAGAGGAAGCTTTCTCTGTTTTATATCAAGTTCCAAAATATCTACCTCAAGGAGCTAGATTACGACTTCTTTTCCTTATTATCATTATTTGTCATTATCTATATCTTAATCTTCATATCCATCATTCCCAATTTGTTGACCGTAATTACCTTGATAACACCCCCCTTATTACATATTATATTCACACATTATTATTATTATTATTATTATTATTATTATTATCTCAGTTGACAAAATGATTTTCAATTTTGCAATAGTACTATTATATTGTCTTATTGTGACTGAACAATTTACTGACCTTTATTGAATGACCTTTCTAATTTGCAAATATGACAATTTTTTTCTTTTTGAAGTATATATATCTATATATCTTAACAGAGGCAAACGTTCACCATTAGATGGTGGTTGGAGGTAGTCAACAGGAAACCCTGGACCCGGGTTTCGTGCTACTTGGCACTCGTCAGCAAGGTGTACCTGTAATCTTCAGGGAACTGGTGCTCCCTGGCGGATTCGATCTCGTGTCACCCAGCTTCACAGTCAGAGACGTTACCACTGAGCTATCCGAGCCGTGACTAACCTCCTGTAGGACTGAGATGTAATCACAATTGATTGATCACTGGGTGGTGATCAATGTCATGCTTGTCTAGTCCTTATTAGTGCAGATCGAATGCTATCGATCATGTTGCAATGTGGCCACCAGTCTAGGTGACTCGACACTGCGGGCACTATGTATTGAGATTAGATGGTGGTTGGAGGTAGTCAACAGGAAACCCTGGACCCGGGTTTCGTGCTACTAGGACTAGACAAGCATGACATTGATCACCACCCAGTGATCAATCAATTGTGAAACGTTCACCATTTTTAACGCATAACATTGTCAAATTCATTAATACATGCCTTATTCTTGGCCTTTGTAAAATATTATAATTATGGACTTATAACTGTAGAGCCTGATGATGAAGTTATTGAAGAAACAATTGTTCGCTCAAATATTCTGCGTACAAAAGAAGTACATCCTATTTATACGAAAATTCGTCAAGATTAGAACGAATAGTTTGACAGTACATTCTATTGTTTGATTTATCTCATATTCGTATGATTTTATTCGTTATTGTTCATGATATCACTTCATTTATTGTTCACACCTCTATTACCTTTATTAAACTGTTAAAGTACTAGTTTCAATAAGAACATATAGACAAAGAATAATCATGATGATGTAATAGAAAGATCACAACACTAGATTACGCAATAAGAATAATGATAATAAACTTAATAAGTCAGTAAAGAATTATAATATGAATACAGTAAAATGATTAAAATATCTTTCAATAGTTGAGATCATGAGTCAATTGAAGCTAGACCACCATGAAAAACTTGGAAGTACTGGACGGCCATTTCGTCCTATTGTGGGACTCCTCAACAGTGCGCATCCACGATCCCATTCGGGGGATTAGAAACCAGAACCTTAAATGTTCTCGTTACAATAATTAAAGATTATATATTATAATTCATTACTGACTTATTATCATTATTCTTATTACGTAATGTAGTATTGTAATTTTTCCTATTACATCATCATGATTATGTCTTGTTCATATGTCCTTATTGGAACTAGTACTTTAACACTTGATATTGTTTTACTTGAATCTTCCCATTGATGTTTTTGGACTGAAATTGATCAGTCTCTTATTGGCATATGTGCATACTGTGCGTATGCCTCGATATTGCCTTAATTTACAAGCATTATAAGCAAAGATGGATAGTGGCTAGCAGTGGAATCCAGTTTGACGCGCGTTTCGTCCTGTTTGGGACTCGTCAGCTGGATGTACCTGCATTTCAGAGTTGATGTTCACTCTGGGACTCGAACTTAGTACCGTTAAGTGGATAACGCAATGGCGTTTGAAGCGAACGGTACTGGATACGAGTCCCAGAGTGAACATCAACTCTCTCAGATGCAGGTACATCCAGCTGACGAGTCCCAAATAGGACGAAACGCGCGTCAAACTGGATTTCACTGCTAGCCACTATTCATCTTTGTTTATAGTACTTTAACAGTTTGATAATGAATTCATTCAAAAGAGATCCCTTCATTGAACTTCATATTTTCAATAGTTCAAAAGATAAAAGAATAAGTTGAATACACATTTCATTCATAGAATTTTTGTTATAAATGTGAAATATACAAGTTCATATTATTTTAACCACGTTTTTTTGTCATTTTTTTATGTTTTTGTTTTAATTTACGATAATTTAAACGAATTTGTTTAGCTTTATTTGGTGTAGCTTGATGTTTTAATTGACTGAAATCATGTCGTGCTCCAATATTAACTGATTCAGATGTATTACGTTTTTGACGCTTTTTTTGTCCACCATGACCATATTTATTATTTTTATAAACACGTTTTTGATTAATTCTAAAATAAAAAACCAAAACAAAATGTATAAATAGAAAATAATCTAAAAGACAGGAACAGTGGTTTTTTTTCTGAATATCGTCATCACGCCTGTTACTCCTCGTGGAGGAGTATAGGCGGTTCACCGACATTCTCCATCCAACCCTGTCATGGACGATCTTTTCCAGTTGTTATCCATTCTTTTCATATCTGCTTCTATTTCCCGACGTAATATGTTTTTCGGTCTTCCTCTTTTCCGCTTCCCTCTAGGATTCCAAGTTGGCACTTGTCTCGTGATGCAGTTTGGCGATTTCCGTAATGTATGTTCTATCCACTTCCAACGTCTTCTAATTTCCTGTTCAGTTGGAAGCTGGTTTTGTTCTCTCCTCCCCCAGAATGCTGTTGATGATGGTATCTGGCCAATATATGTTGAGTACCTTGCGAAGACTTTCGTTGCTTATACGAATGTGAAAATATGACTCTGGTCCTCCTCCTCTTGGAAATAGTCATCAACATTCAGACAAATAACTGCATTTACTTGTGAGCAACTACTCTCTTATAGTACATTTTTCAATATGAGGTTGTGGAGATTGTTGAGTTTTTGATTAAGATCATGAACCAATCGATGTTAGACCACCATTTTTCACTGGTTAACAAAAATGTACTCTCTTACCACCAGTTGGTATACCTATTATCTATCTGGTCATACTGAACAGGTCATTGTTCATAATCGTTTGTGCAGAGAGTTGACTGTTGTTGTTGAACTTGTCAAGTTGAATGTGTCTTTATTTAACCTAAACTAGTAATTATTCTCAGAATTGGTTTTGTGGAGATTTTTTTAGAAATTTCACAGGTTGAAATCATGAGTCAATTGAAGCTAGACCACCATGGATGCGCACTGCTTAAGAGTCCCATACTAGGACGAAACGGCCGTCCAGTGCTTCCAGGTTTTCCATGGTGGTCTAGTTTCAATTGACTCATAATAATTATTTATTATAGGGCCACTTACGGGATATATGTATATATATATATATAACCTTCCGGTAAATGAAGCACCATTCGACTGGTATATATCGTTACCATTGTTTATATTGTCTGTTGTGGTACCTAGCGCTGGTAAGTGATATTTGTCTATGGTAATGGCACATTGTAATAATCGATAACAGGTGAACATGGAAATTTTGTTTAGATTTAGAGAACATTTTTACATTTTAAATAACCGTTATCTTTAATTTTCTAATTTATCCTGATAGATTATGTCAGCAGAAAGATAACAATTAAATAGTTGAATTCATGAATCAATTGAAGCCGGGTGCATACTGCTGAGGAGTCCGACAATAGGACGAAACGGTCGTGCAGTGCTTCCAAGTTTTCCATGGTGGTGTAGTTTTAATGAACTCATGGATTCAACTGGACGGCCGTTTCGTCCTATCGTGTAACTTCTCAGCAGTACCCATCCACGATCCCGCCTCGCAAGATTCGAACCCAGGACCTATCGGTCTCGCGCGCGAGCGCTTAATAATTAGACCACTGAGCTGGCCGACATCCAACGGTGTTAATATATAAACCTCAACGAATCTACAAAATTGAGTGACACATCCATCATCGTCCTCAGTGAGTTACTATCTCACAACCGATCCAGTTGAACTCCACTAATCACTATTATCTTTCTGCTAACATAATCTAACATGATAAAGATCTTAAGATAAAGAAAACACTTGTTTACTTTCGTCGATTTGCATAATCTTTTGCTGTATGAAAACTCTTTGATGATGATGTTTTCATGTTGGATTTATCATTTTTCGGTTCATAATCTTTCTTAAATTCATTTAATATTTGTTCTAGTTTTTCTTCACGATTAATTCCTATCATTATAAATAAGCAATGAGAATATTAATGAAAATAAAACGGTTCATAAAAGGTACCTATGTATATGCAAATGAGAAGAAAAGAGATAACCTTTTAAAAGATAAGTTCATATAGTCGGTTACTGCCATTTAGATATTTCAACAAGTTATCTGTTTCTTTGTTTGTTTTAACAGATCGTTATGTCAATTAATTGTATAACCTATTCAGGTACGTTTCTGAAAAGTTTACATTTCGCTGTACCAGTTTATTTATTTAAACACATAAACATTGGGTACAAGAAGGTACCAAATAGATATGCGTAACATAAATCATTCGATTTATGGGAGACTTGGATACTGCCCTGGTGCCCAAGCCAAAACAGGTGGTTTTCTGAGGGGGTCACAAACGGAGCCTTTGATTTAAAGGTCTAATCCACAAGGCAATGGAGTAACGTTAAGAGATGCAGTCCCATGGTAGCCGGTCGTCAACAATAGGTTCATACGCCATTTGTTTCCTTAGGATCATGGAGCTCATGTACACCATTAGTTTAGAATCAGCGTTTTCCAACTCTCCTAGATGGACTACCCGTGTCTACCAACCCGGTTAAAATTCTTAACGTTCTCTTTTCGTCCTCTGAATTTCGTGAATAACATCCCTGGTGCGTGAAAGTAGTAGGTAGGACTTCTGTGGTAGTGGTTGTATGGACGTGGCCATGTGAGAGCATGTTGAGAGGGAGAGTTGTCTCTCCCCACTCTCGGCCGTACCAGGGCATTTGAAGGCTGGATTCGAACCCACGTCCTTTCCGACTGGTGCCTCAGACCAGCGCCTTGGACCACTCGGCCAGTCCATCTACGCTGTACCAGTTACAAAAGACCCAATCAGAGATATCATGGTTGTTGGTAATATACAGCGAAAAGAATGTACATTATTTCAATGTCGATTGACTGGACTGCTAACATCTAATTGGCAATCATCACTCAATAATTATGGTCAGAATTGATCAAGAAATAAGAAATAGGAAACTTGTTGAAATACTTTTTTGCTGAGAATCCTATATTGTACCAAAAATATAATACTGAATAAAACCACTAATAATAACAAATAAATACAATTCACAATTGATTGATCACTGGGTGGTGATCAATGTCATGCTTGTCTAGTCCTTATTAGTGCAGATCGAATGCTATCGATCATGTTGCAATGTGGCCACCAGTCTAGGTGACTCGACACTGCGGGCACTATGTATTGAGATTAGATGGTGGTTGGAGGTAGTCAACAGGAAACCCTGGACCCGGGTTTCGTGCTACTAGGACTAGACAAGCATGACATTGATCACCACCCAGTGATCAATCAATTGTGATTACATCTCAGTCCTACAGGAGGTTAGTCACGGCTCGGATAGCTCAGTGGTAACGTCTCTGACTGTGAAGCTGGGTGACACGAGATCGAATCCGCCAGGGAGCACCAGTTCCCTCAAGATTACAGGTACACCTTGCTGACGAGTCCCAAGTAGCACGAAACCCGGGTCCAGGGTTTCCTGTTGACTACCTCCAACCACCGTCTAAATAAATACAATTACTACGATGCATCTGACGATGGGTTTGAAGAGCGCTTCGATGAATACAGATGTACTACAATCGGAGAGTTTTCTGTCGGCATGGTCATTAAAAAAACTTTCTGTTTACAATGGAGATCTATGAAATTTTATAATGAAGTTTTGAATAATCTAAATATCTGTTAGCTAATATGTAACATTCCTGTTCATTTGAGACAGTCGATGAATTTAACAAAGAATAAAGTAACAAAGCACAGACTTTAATAAGCTCGAATCTATTAGAAGTAAGCCATAATATTGTTGTTCAAAACATCGCTTCGCAATTAAACTATCCAAATCACAGAACTCGAAATCTACACAGTTAAGTTAATCAGTCATAAAGATAATAAAGTTCAGAGAAGCACAGTCAAAAAAATAAGTTTGCATAAACAATTGACAATTTAAGTAGTTGAAGTGACCATATGAAAAGCGATTTAGTTTGTAAGTTGTAATTGTCACAGATTGGTCTTACTTAGGGTAATACTAAAATCCAGGGGGCTCTGAATAGCCGTTTGGTCTTAGTATGTGACTCCTTAGCGATACATACATACAACATCTACCAGGAACTAAACTTAAGCATTTCGGATCTCATGGCAAAAGCCTGACAATCACAAACACTACGTCAACGTTCAAATGAACATTTTCAGATATAGCGCGATAAGTACCCAGTGTTATTAATGACAACTGAACTCCACCAGTTGTGAGTGCACAGTCGAGGAGCCTCATATTAAGACGAAATAGCTATCAATTAGCTATCGATCAAGTGAGAAATATCAGTGAATAAAGTATATATCGAACGAGAACCGGTGCTTTCAACGTGGTATGGTCACCGGCCCTCACACATATCGAATGAGATCTGTGTGGCGCATATGTATTTGGTGCCTCCTTGTGCCAATATCTATGTGTTAAAATAAATAAATAAAATAATAAAGTATATATCTGTTATAATTGGAGAAATTGGCTCCGTCTGAACCGTTGTAATTGGGTAGCCAATTGTTATATTTGCATCCCCATTATTACTTGTACTTAGAAACGAGAAACCACTGTAATTCCTCGTCCCTATGGCTTATACTAGAAGAAAATTAATAAAAAGAGAATAACACTAAAAACAATGTTTTTTTACCAGTTTTTTTCCATGTATTCTTTACAGCTTCCGTTAGTTTACGTTTTTCTTCTTTACGTGTTTGATTAACAGCCTGTTGAACTTGTTTACCAAATTTACGTCGTTCTCTTATTTGTCTAGCACGTTCACGTAATGCTAATTTTTGTTTAGTTTCAATTAGATATTTTTTAACCTATTCAATGAAACACAAATTAATATGCAAAATCTAAAGGTTTTTATGATTGGTTGATCGGTCAGTCAGTCAGCTACAACGTAGGACCAGGCACATATATGCATCGGTCAAAGTTGCCATACCTCGTTAGCACAACAACATGAACACTGAATTCATAGAATTAGTTAACTCAATAGTGGTAATATATAAAAGAAAGATTGAGCAAACGGATATAATACAGGAAGAAAGAATTAGTTGGTAGAAAGAAAGATATGAAGTGATTTTAATCTCATGGTTTAAGGGAAGACAGAGAGTGTATACACCGACACCATTGTGATTGATTCTGAACCATGTCACCAAGAGTTTCCAACCACTGGTTACGATGATCACGCGGACTCCAACCAAGTAGTCTGCACTCAACAACATGGCTCAGACTAGAAGTTAGTGTCTTCAAGCACTGATGCTACGTTTTGGTTTGGCCGCCCCTAACTTTATTCCAACCATCCCCAACACCGGTTAGCATTGAGCATTGTGGTAATCGGTGTTCAGGCATACGTAACACGTGGCCCAACCATCTCAGTCGATGAAGATTCACAACCTCATCAACTGATTTACCATCATTCCCTAATACTCTGCGTCTAACCTCACTATCACTAATTCGGTGATCCCAGCAGATACAAGCAATATTTCTAGGGCATCTAGGATCAAATACTAGTAGCTTATGAGTATCTTCTATTCTTAATGGCCATGTTTCGCTGCCGTAAATTAAAACAACGGACTGCCGCGCAGTATACTCGTCCCTTGATTGACAGACGGATATCTCGCCTTCACCATAGGTGACGTAAGTTGGCAAAAATCAAACGAGTTTTCTGAATCCGTACAGAAATTTCATCAGATACCAACCCATTTGGGCTGATCAGACTTCCAAGATAAGTGAAGTTGTCGACGCGTTCAACAATGATCAATCAAAGTTTAAACAAGATGGAATTTAGAATAACATGGCTTGTTCAATAAACAAGCAAACTGAGATAGTTCAATTTTACGTGATATTTGCGGAAAACTACCAGGGAATTAAAGATATGCTGGAAGGTTGTTTATAGAGATGAAAAAATAGAGGAAATAACTCTTGTAAGTGTTTAAAGTATTTTAGCGCGGATTGTAAGATGAGAAACCAGGATGACTATCAATCTCTTGAATTTATGGAGACATCAAACGTGAGCAGTTTTTTATGCCGTCCAATTAACAATTTACTGTTTGTACGACTGACAAATGACAAGAATTAGAGAAATCCATTGTGCATTCTGTCTTAGCGAAATATTTAGGATTGAAAAACAAAATGTGAAAAAGTTAACGAAGCAGTCAAAGTCTGGCTTCCAAACACTTCTAGGAATATATCTAAAATGAAGAATTTCACATATTTGTTAAACAGACTACGCATTAATGTTTTATGGAAAAGATTTGTAACTCTAAAGTAAAAGAAATTCAATCATATTAACTAAGCTTGACGACCTCAAACAAACTGCAATACGATATTACCTAACGTTTCATTTAGTTTATATCACTATGAATAAACACCACTGAATTAAATCATGAAGGAGTAGATGCTTCATGAGATCAACATCAAGCGTTAGTGTGGTAAATGTTATCCCTAACTTCAATTGTAACATTATTCATCAAAATTTATAAACCTCCAATTACAACAACAGGAGATAAGATTAGTAGTTATTGGTATAGCACAATCGCAAACGCTGCATAGTGAAGAAGACAATGTGTAGTAATGCACTCAGATGTTTACAGTCCATTACAATTATAGTCTATCTCAGTTTCGTAAAACCAGCAATTGAAATACAATCAGGGGTCGTTTTAAACAGGAGACATCTATCAATCGCTATAGCCTAAACAAACTGATATGATGAACGAAGATTTACTCGATTGAAGTGTCAATGGCCTATGGTATTGATTTCTTTTTCAATCATCTATGATATCTAGACATATTTTAAAGAGTTATCATATTGGTTATGCCTGTTGATCACAGACGGTTGTTTTGTAATATTGTACATCTATGCTTACTCAGTGAATCCTTCATTAATTAGTGTCAAGTACTATTCAATTTAGTGTATATAAATCTGACCATAAATCGGTGTAAGTCATATAAATATAACTGTATTCGGGAGTTATTTGGTTTATCTTGCGCATCAAATAAATTTTTATCTACCATGTCTTTATTGTGATTTGTATATTTCGATTAACGGGTTCAAGTAGTTAGTAATAAGATACCAGCAGTTAGAACGCAACAAAACAAACAAAGTATCAGCATCAATTGAATGCACTCGAGCCAGGGTAAACGATTCTGAACCATGTCAGCCAACGTCTCCCCAACCAGGAAGTCAACACCTATTGACATATCTCAATCAAATTGCCATTGACTTTATGGATTGATGCCACGCCTAAGTTGGCCAGCCCTAGATTTCTTGCAGTCTACCACTACATCAGACAACATCGCCGGTCGAGTTGTGGTAGATAAGCATATCAACACATGTATTAACCACCTTAGTTGGTGAAAATTCACTACCTCATTGATTGATTTGTCGAATTTACCTAGTACCCTATCCCAAACCTTGCCGTTGTTTCATCCACTCACATAAACCACCCATTCATTTACTAATAAACCACAAACACTTTATTCTTAAAAAGCATCACCCAGTACAACATCCACAGATCAATATTTATAAAATCAACCTACTTTATAATTTTCTATTAAAAAACACCAACAATATGCATACTAACCAGTCAGTCATACATTGGAACATAATTTGATATGAATAACCCAATGTTAGACACCACTGTTTTTCTGTCGGTTAATACTTGAATAAAAATTGGTGACTCAATGATTATAGAAGGGATAGGACAGCAATGTAAAAAAAGATCACAAATTTACGAACTAAACTGTTCTGATTTCAGTGGAGGTTTCATAAGTGAATGTTTAAATTTGGATCAACTACAGAACACTAGACGACGAATGCACACATTCACATACAAACCTAGGAAAATTGACTTTTTGCCAATCAATATGTGATTTAGAAGAAATTACGTTTGAAACTGAAACAACAGAGTGAATATCTGACCGGTGATGTCGACAGTCTACTTAAGCACTTTGTTTCATAGCGAAACACACGTGTTAGGACAAGCTAATCCGTTATAATAAAAATTTGATATCTATTATTGACAAAATATCCAACTAATTAGTGATATGACCAGTTCCTCCCAACAACATAACTTGACTTGAACTAAGGATGTGTTTTGTGATCAAAACTATCAAGATTTATAAGATTCATTTAAATTTGGTGTAACGTATTCTGTCCACAGACGAAATCTAACAGTACAACTGTATGTCATCTACTTTGTGTTATTTGCGAAATGGCAACAATTAAACTAACCTTTGTCATGTGATCATCTGTTTTGACCATTTCTGCAAAGTAATCAGATGGTCGTTTAGTCGGTACATCTAAAGCGTGTAATTGAGGTATAGCTATAAGCACCGCTGCCTGAGCTACACGGTAACTAAATAAAAGAGATAAGGGGATATATGAAGGCCACGAAACATTTGAAAAGTTACAATCTCATTTTAATTACAAAGGGAGAACTAAGAGAAAGTATTAGAAGTACCCATCGAGTGTAACGCTATCTAGGTGTATTTATTTACTGGAGTTATAGGTTAATAATTGTATTAAAGTACAGACCATCAATAGTGTAGTGTTCAATATGTTAACCGTATAAAAGAAAATTGAAAATACAAGAGAAAAGACTGGAAACTATTAGGATGGAATGGAGTGATACTGAATATATGTATACAACTAACGTCCTTCAACAGCAAACATGAAAAATAATGTCTTTCGAGAGAATTAATTGATAAGGCTGATTTTACTTATCTGAGAACATGAATGTAAACCCAAGAGATATTGGCTTGTGGTTGATCTTATATGGTATTTCCGAAGATTTATGAGCGTCATCTTAAAAATAAGCACTTTAGTGGATTACATACAATCAAGAATTACAAGTCACATATGCATGTGTTTAAATACAACACAACAAATGGAATTTCGACAATGTTCTTTGGAGAATCTGTGTCGATTCTGTTCTTCGGTGCTAGTGTATTTAATTACATCAATGGACAATGAGTAACATTGCAGTTATGTTAACAGTAATCCTAAGAGTTATCCTCAAGCCTTGATGTGATATTGTTGCTTCATTGTTCGTATGAAACTAGCCAAATTATTGATATAAATAAGTAAATTAAACCTAAAACGGTGAATCTTAAAGATGTAAGTTTAAGTTCAAAATGAAAATGGCTGTTCGTAAACTACATAGAACTTACAAAAAGTTTTCACGTTTAAAATCATCATCTGGATCGATATGTTGTAAGTCATCCAAATCTAAATCTTTTTGAGCAGGAGCTGCCATACATGTGACATCTAATCGCTCGATCCATGGGAGATTTTTTCGAATACTATTGAGAGTATTCATTAGAGCTGACTGTTCAAGTACAAAGGAGGTTTGCAAGAACAATAAAATTATACTAACAAACTAAATAACCATTATTGTTCGTCATAATGAGAAGTAAAATCTTGAAATAATCACCCAATAATCTAAATAAGAAAAAAGATCTTGTGTTCGGTCACAATCTGTCTGGAAGTCAGATACATTAACCAGTTTTCTTGGAATGAATTGCATGGAACAGATTGACAATTTGAAATTCTTTGATATAGGGAAGAGTAAACAAGATGTGAAGCGTGGAATTTACAAAAAAAAACACCTGGGGGAGTTAGAAAAACCTTATTCCAAACCACTGATGCACATGGGCTCCAGCATCCTGAGGAAACAAAAGGTATATGGACCAATTATTGGTAAATGATTACAATGGGACCGCATTTCCTCACGTTGGTCTATTGACTTGTGGATCAGATCTTTAGGTCGAAGGCCTTAGGTGTGGCCCTCTAAGAAAACCACCTGCTTCAACCTGGGCACCCGGGCAGTATCACAGCCCACACAAAAACTAAGTGACTTGTATGGCGCATATGTATTCGGTGCTCCTTTGTACCAATACTTATGTGTTCAAAGAAATAAATAAACTCCGAAGTTTTTTTCCTTAGTTCATGCCAATAGATAACCAAAGAAAAGTAAGGCCAGCAATATCAACTGAATATTAACTTTCAAAATTGAAGAGGTTCGGAAAACGACCCGAAAACACTAGTTGGAGGATTCATTAGTACTATATCAAGATATCAAGAGACAAATAACTGCGAATCAAAAAATCATTAGTAAACAAGTAAACCGAAGAATAGGTGGAGCATAGCAATATAATCTTAAATGCTTGAAAAACAAAAATTAGGTATTTTGTAGCAACCCTAGAGGTTTTACGTTGAATCACCTAGGTTTTAGTCACTTGTATTGGCTACTGGTTTGACCCCAAGACAAATATGTGCTCTAACCAACAGTCCTAGTCCTATTGCATTAGTGTTCTTCCAGTTTATTATTGTGTTAGAGAGTGGTTCATAACATGAATAAGTCCAAAACATATTCCGATTTGGTTAGTAAGGGTCTTACACGTAACCAGTCGGTATACTTCAGTTGCTTTTCCATACATGCATCCATATTACTCATGATAAGACAGAGGGTATCTAGTAGAATTTGAGTCGTCATAAAATAATCAATACCATTGAGTTTCCCAATCAATTTTCAGAAGATTGCTACAATAATCTTCGACAAAGTTTAAAAACCGGAGGATGATAAATAGTTAGTGAACTTACACTGTTATGACAAAAAAAGAGTAATACGAAAATCTCTGACCAAGGGTTTGAATCACTCGAGAATTAATTTAGTGCTACAAGTCTCCCAATTACCGTTTAAAGGTCTAGCGATACATTTGTTTCAAGTTCATATAATTATGAGTCTAAATACTTCACAATGGTCTCCCCGACTGTCCGGATTTTCGAAATAGGTAAACTGCGTCTGTTTTTAAAACAGCTCCGTTTGTCCTCAAAAAAAGATATCCACTAAAATATTTGCCACGAATAGAATAAAACAGGTATTTTACTAAATTGGGTCCTTACACAAACCGATCGCTATGTCGGAAGAGCTACCTTTGCTGCCTGATTACTCATGACGTTAAAGAAACATTCTTGTTGGGTGTATTTACAGTAGTATGATGACGAATTATTGTTTCATTGCGCGCTAATTAAATAGGACAGTGGTATCTTTTCTCGCTGAGTAAATTTTATTGGTATGATCGTTTATTACGTATCAAGACTATTGTTCTCAGTCTAATTGAATTTATTTTAGTTAAAGTATTCGACTAGAATATCGTTTACTGTTTCGCAATTAGTTTATTGTCGGTACTCTTGAGTACCTTATTTTCTACTGTATCTGTTAGTAGTTTGGTCCTAACAATCTACAGTTCTCCACTTTTTTGGTCATAGATCATTTTTGTCTCTGAGGATTATTGCATCTCCCTCTCTTTTTGAAAAGGACCCCTTTTTAATGACCGGACAGTGCAAAAAAAGCAGTTGCCAACGCCAGGTTGTCGTTATCCTGTCGAAAGCGGCATGCAGTGCGATGAATGCAAAGGTTGGTACCACGAGGTTTGCACGAATTTAACGCCTGCAGCTTTCAAAAGGTTCAGTAAAAAGGGTTGCGTTTGGCTTTGTCAACAGTGCTGTTCGGATGCAAACAGCTTGTTAACCAAGGCCATCTCACTGGTAGATGCTGCGAAGAAGTATTTCAGCAAGCGTAGTCGGGACACATCAAACAGCACTCGCTCGGTGGACGCGCAAATTGATATGAAGCAAACTCAGGCGAGTTCGAAAATAGGTGACTCACACCGATCAAACAAGAAAAAACAGTCTCCAAAGAGGTCTGTCTTAAACAAAAACTGAAGAAAAGAAGGCTCTTCTGTTCCCCGTCTTCTAAATGGCATCCGGCAGGAAACGCTTAGAAGCCGCAATCGCAAGGCTCGATAGGTTTCTAGCGGCAAACATAACCTGGCCTCCCAGTTCGTCGAAAACCCTCCGGAATCCGACAGTAGGTTTGACACAACTGTTGTTACCTCTCCTAGCACCGTTGACGAATGGGTACAAGTTGTAAGGAAGAAACAACGTAGCGATATAAAAGGGAATCCTGCCCCCTTAAAAGTGGTTGAAAAATCGAAAGCTGATCACAGAGACAGATCAGTTATTTTTCATAGAATCAAGGAGAGTGAGAGCTCTAAACCAAAAGCTCGTTTTGAGCATGACATTATGCTGATTAAACAGCTGCTTAATCAACTCATGCCTCAAAATATCACCGGGGTCACCTTGCTAAAGGTGTACAGATTAGGTAGTCTAGCAAACTTGAAACCAAATCAATCCAGACTGCTTAAAGTACTATTCAAGTCTTCCAACGAACGTGATCTAATTTTACAGAATGGACGTAAATTAAAGGGTTCAGGAGTTTTTATCCGCAAGGACTTGCAATTGGCAGACCGTGTTAAAAGACGGGAAGCCGAAAAAGAACTACAACTTAGGTTAGACAAAAAGGACCTAAAAATTGTAAATTTTTGGTTTGTAAGGTTTCGACAGAAAATGATGCCCAAGCCACTCTGAGTGAAGCACGAAGCCACTTAAATAGGCTTCGAACCTGTTACACTAATGCCCGAAGCTTACTTAATAAGCGATCGGAACTAGGTGTACAGATTGACTCTACAAAGACAGACATAATCGCAGTTACAGAAACCTGGCTGACACAGGCTACAGATAGTATGGAACTTGATTTCGAAGGTTTTACGTTAGTAAGGGCCGACAGAATACAAAAGCGTAAAGGAAGGGGAGTAGCTCTATTCATTAGGAATGCTATCCCATTTGCCATTATCGATAGTGTATCCCATGAGAGTGGGACGTGTGAATTAGTTAGTTGCTGTTTGAAATGCAAGGGTCAAGAGCTGCTGATTGGTTTGGTCTATCGCAGTCCAAGCTGTGGCTTAAATGAGGTGCTGTTAAGCAGTCTCAATACTTGGTCACAAAGTGGTCGATGTCTAATCCTAGGGGACTTTAATGCACCAATGGTAGGCTGGGAAAATCTGCAAACTGAATCGTCAGAAAATTCCTTCGCGCAGGAACTAGTTGATGTGGTTATCACATGTGCCTTAGTGCAACATGTGAAAGAAGCGACAAGGTACGACCCGGACACTGAATCATCCTTACTAGATCTTATACTGACTCACTATGAGGATGACGTTGCGAACCTCCATTATATGCCACCCCTAGGTAAAAGTGACCACGCGGTTTTAACTTTCGACTTCCATATAACTGTCAGACATGAGCACGCGTCAGCCCAATCCAGACCTAACGTCTGGAAAGCAAACATACCAGGTATCATGCACTCAGCATCGTTAGTAGATTAGACAATAGACCCAGAGTCCTCAATCGAAACAGTCTGAGACGCATTTCGAAATTCATACTTAAAAGTTACCACACCCCACATCCCTTGGACTATACCAAGGGGGCCAAGAAACTCCCCACCATGGTTCAGTGGGAAGGTCTGTATCCTTCTCCGTAAGAGAAGAAAAATGTGGGATAGATTTAGGTTACTGGGGACCGATGAGACAAAGTCTCAGTGTCGCAAAGCTCGAAATACCTATGCCTCGATCCTTCGTAAGTCTAGAGAGTTGTACGAAGAAAAAATTGTTAAGGAATCCATAGAATGTCCTAAACGCTTGTATTCCTATATAAGCCAAATGACAAAGAGAAGAGGAAATATTCCTGCTCTATGGGGAGACAGTACTTCCGCAACATTAGTGGAGGACGACTTTGGTAAGGCTCAAGTTTTCTCAAACTACTTTAGCAATGTATATACCATAGAAGCACCCTTCCCGTATACAGATCCCACCACACATACACTGGATAGCGTGACCATTAAAGAATTCAATGTCTTTGGTCTGCTAAATAAGCTTGACATAGGTAAATCCACGAGGCCCGATGAATTACATCCTAGGCTACTGAAGGAACTATCTAACTTCGTTGAGAACCCTTTAAGTATATGCTTTAACCTATCCGTAACGCATGGTCGTTTATCAAAAGACTGGAAAAACGCCATAGTAAGTCCTGTCTTCAAAACAGGTACGAGACACAAACCTGAGAATTACCGCCCCGTTAGCCTAACTAGTGTGGTTGTAAAAATCTTAGAGTGCCCCAGGGTGCAGTTTTGGGGCCCGTGCTATTCCTCTTGTATGTAAATGACCTTCCTCGTCTCCTATCATCATCGGTCTTGCTATATGCTGACGATGTCAAGATATGGAGAACGATACGATGTAAGGGTGATAGCTTAGAACTCCAAAATGACCTGAAGGAATTATCTGAATGGTCTCAAGCCTGGCAGTTGCCGATAAATATTTCCAAGTGTGTCGTGATGCATATCGGTCATCAAGGTACAGATACATACACGATGAATAACACTGAGCTACCTGTCGTCCAGACATATAATTACTTAAGAGTCATCGTTAGCCAAGACCTAAAGACTACTGCACACTGCCGTGCAATAGCCGCCAAAGGTTTTAGAACCTTAAGGTCAATACGTAGGGCTTTTAGTCATGTTGACGCTAAGACGTTTTTGACTTTGCATACGGTGTTCGTACGTCCTAAACTTGAGTACTGCATACAAGCGGCTAGCCTCTGCTTAAAAAAGGCAGTGAGCTTCTGGAAAAGGTTCAGAGGACGGCAACTAAGCTTATTCCCGGAATAGCGAAGCTTCCGTATGAAGCTCGACTGGCCAAGCTGAACCTTTTCCCGTTGTCATATCGCAGAACTAGAGGCGACTTGATTACAGTTTTCAAACTGCTTAGTGCCAAAGTTGCAGCTAATATGCCCTCATTTTTTTGACTTCCAAAACAGAGAATTTACGAGGACACTCCAAAAAAGTTCACAAGTCCAGAACAAATTACTTGTCAGCCGACTATCGACTTTCGCATTGAATCATCAACGAGTGGAATTCATTATCTCAGCACGTGGTTGAAGCTCCATCCGTCAACTCATTCAAAAGAAAGTTGGATCAACTGAGAGACCACCACTGCCAGGACTAACACAGGCCATCAAGCCTCCTGTCCTTTCCAAACTGAAACTGAAACTAATGGTTGGAAAATAAGTTACTGGCTTCTCAGTTGGTGAGCAGTTATAGGGCCGAGAATTCGGGCATTATATTTCCCGTACTTGGAAAGAACCACTTACAGTCAACCGACTACGCAGACCCTATGGAATCAATAGTTCGTTAAGTCTCCCAAACAGTTTTCGGATTTATCTAAGTTGACGACTACGTTAAACATATTCACAGAGTATTTACAGACGTTAGTGCCGTATACCATAGTGCACAGGTCATTATTATTAAAATTTCGAAACTACAAAAAAATTTTATAGCACGAGACTTACCTTATTATACACATGTTTCTTCTCATGTGTAATTTCTTCATACAACCCAGGGCAGGCCAAGATTTCTTGTACATCCTATTAGCTATCAACAACTATTGGCAATGAGAACGTACGCATGATGAGTCTGAATCCGACATTTGCAAATTGGCTAAGGACGAAATTTTCCTAGATGAATTCAATAATCGTACGAGGTTTTGATTCACGCTTCAGAAATCCATTAAAGTTTAAAAAAAATTACTTACATTGTTTGGTCTATATACTGAGAACTTAACTAGGCGTAAAGTCAAATACTAACACTTTAGATATCACTTTAGTAAGATCAAAACACTCTGCATGCCTAACAGTACCGCACGTCTTAAAAGTTACTTCTATAACTTCAATCTTCAATTACAGATTACAATTCCAGCATGTTCAGAACGAGAGAGCCTACTTGAGCGCTGAAGTCAGATTTAGAGGTAACTCAAAGGATATCGCACGTTACTCTGAAGAATATTTAGAACGAAAAAGAAGTACCGACAAACTGGGAAGAAGGATAATTTGTCTAGATACCAAAGATAAAAGAATACATATTTAGTGGCCACACGACTACATTATTTCTAGCCAATCTGTCCATTAATTGTAAGTTTGAGTGTAGTTAAATCTGGGTGAGCACATCTGTTGAAAAGCGGTAAGGTCTCTGGAACTAGAAGCTGTCAAATGATTAAACTGTAGGTATACGAGTTTCATAACGCCTTAACCAGCAACATCTTTAAAATCGAAACGCACCAACTCAGTGAAATCAGAAGTCAGATATGGATAGGTTCGAAGATATATTTGATGGGTTATCGATATTTCTAGAAGTGATCAACCTTAACTGGCTAGCGGTTGTGGGCGATGTGAAGAACGGCGTGCCCACTCGTAATCTGGTGCGGATGCGTAACCGTGCGTCTTCAGCTAGTTGAGTTCATCAAAACTAATGAAGACAGTATCAACAACAAAGACTTAAAGATCTATTGATTCTGGGGATTAATTTACCGGTAGAGGCTCGAATCGAGACAGCCACCAATGAGTCCATAAATATGAAAAGAATGACTCCACACTACATCTGGTGACCCGAAACTGTGAACACGTTTCAACCTCTGGAGAACTTTCCCAAGAAGACGGTGAGTCCATTATCTACTTTTGTTGCGCATTTTCGCATTGATATTTTTCAATATATAATATCCGGGCAACAACTTGATATGGTGAATAACGATAAGAGTGGCATTAATATAATAGACTCAGATGTACAGGTCACCAATTTCCGACCTATCTCCTTTACTCCCCATGATCCATAAGTTTGATTCGCGGCACTGGAATCCCACTTCGAGATCCGCCGCATAACGAATCAATGGCAGAAGTGTGCTTACACTCAGGAAACGCTACATGGGGATCACATAGCTACTGTTTGTGATGTTGTCCTCAACCCGAATGTACCTAACATTAACGATCGTCCCAAGGTGGCGATTCTTAAACATTTCCCCCCGTCGATAGACGAACGATTGGTGGACACTATTAGCACGTCACTCCCCGAGTGATGCTAAATCGAGTCACCACCTCACGCGACTGCAGTCTTTAGCGGGACCCACGACAGACGATTCCGAAATAGCCGGGGAATTATGGCTCGAATCGCTACCAGCAAATATACAACCAGCCGTTACGGTTTTGCTCGAGGACACCCCGCTAAACCAGGGGTCTCTCATAACAGATAAGATATTGGCAAGGACTTGCACACGGGACAAATATATAGTTGCCTCAACATCACCCTCGACTGTAGATCTCGACGCTAGTCACCTTACGGCTCAGGATGATGGGGATAGCTGTACCATACCCATCTCAATTTTCCAGACTGTTCCAATATACCAGAACCCTATGTCCCCCGAGCCAGGTCATGCTCCTGTAAAGCCGTAACTACTCGCCCTAAGCGGGAACCTTCCAAGCCACCCCAAGATGCGGCTTCGGAAGCGAATGCGGTTTGGTCCTGGTTCCATTGTGCTTCCGAGTCCGGTACCTGCCGTTGTCAAGCTCCCTGCTCGTACAAGGCGGGAAATTCCCGAGCCGGCGAGGAAATGGGGCCGCGCTCGCCAGCCCTTTGCCCCAGGTTGGCCGTTCATTTTATGTGCATGACTAAAGCACTAACGCCAGGTACCTAGTAGATACAGGTGCCCAAGTTTATGTCGTACCTATTGGTAACAGTAAGTCACAAGCTACGATGGTTCGACTATGCGCCGCGAATGGCTCTGTCATTCCTAGCAATGGTAAACGACAGCTCATGAACAACCTGGGCAACCGACGACAGTATCTGTAGACGTTCATCATTGCCGATGTTCCCACAACCACACTAGGTATTGATTTCGTACAGCACTATAAATTGCCAATCGATTCACGTAGGATGTAGCTAATTGAAATTTTTTCGAACAGTAAATTCATGGGCCTCAAAGCTCAAACAAATGCGCACCGAATCTAAGGCGCCTTTCATTCGCGTGACGATATATTCGACGCTTTATTCGAGAAATTCCTCAACTTATCTAAACCACTCGAGGAGAGCCCGTCGGTTATCAATCATGTGGTACAGCACATAGTCACCCGCGGAATCCCAGTCACGGCAAAACCTCGCCAACTGCCACCGGGAAAATTAGCTTTCAGTAAAAGTGAGTTTGACAATTTACTAGCTACTGGTATTATTCGTCCTTCTTACAGTCCCTGGGCCTCACATCTTTACATGGTGCGCAAAAAGGATGGGGTTGGTTGGAGACCATGCGGCGACTATCGAGCATTAAACGTAGCTACATGCGTTGATAGCTATCCCATCCCACACATACACGACTTCACGGTATCACTCAAGGCCACGACTATTTTCCCGTAGAATCGATCTTGTACGAGCATATCATCAGATCCCAGTCGCTCTTGAAGAAATCGAGAAAACCGTTATCACGACTCCTTTTGGTCGGTTTGAGTTCCTACGAGTGCCATTTCGATTACGGAATGCTGCTCAAACTTTCCAAAGCTTTATTGATGGCATAGTACGAGACTTATATTTTTCACGTCTACATTAATGACCCGCTAATCGCAGATGAACTTTATCAACACTTAATACTCCTATTCCAGCGCCTTTCTGATAGTCAACCCGGACAAGTGTGAACTTGGCAAACAGGAAATAAAATTCTTAGGTCACGTTACTAAGCAAGAGGGTATTTTACCTTACGAGGACAAAGTACGTGCAGTAGTGGAGTACACCGTTCATACTCAAAGAACTGAAGCCATTTCGTAGTTTGGTTAACTTCTACTGACGTTTCATCCTACATGTAGCAGAACGGTTACGTCCATTAACCAACTTATTTCGCGGTAATCCACGCAAATTATAATTCAACGATGCCGCACATACTGCATTTTCAGAGATCAAAACGGCTCTGGCTCAAGTCACACCCTTTGCTCATCCTGATCCATCAGCCACGCTTAGTATAGCGGTTGATTCATCGGAATTTACTATAGGAGCCGTTGTGCGGCAGAACATCTCCAGAAGTTGACAACCTCTTGAATTTTTCTTACGACGCCTCACTCGCATAGAGACGTGATGTGGGGTTTTTGATCGAGAACAATTAGCAGCCTACTGTTACATCAAACATTTCCGGCACTCGGTAGGTCACGATTTTATCTTATTCACCGACCATAAGCCTTTAACGAATGCTCTGCATACCAAGTCCGACCGTTACTCACCTCGAGAATGCAGATGTTTGGACCATATCTCTCAGTTCATGACGGACCTTCGTCACATTAAAGGCAAGTCGAACTATGTTGCCGATGCTCTGTCACGTATTCAAGTGAATGCAGCTACTTCACCGGTGCTCGATCTTCCTGCTATGGCTGCCGCTCAAGCAGACGGTCCCTTCCGTACAGAAGCACCAAAAACTACATCCCTTCAGTGCCAAGGAGTACCCCTAGCTACTACCTCAGGTACTATCCTACGTGATACTTCTACCGGTCTTCCCCGACCCATCGTACCCTCTGCCTACCGTCGTCTCGTCTTTGATGCCCTGTATGGACTGTTTCATCCAGGTATCGCAGCTACATTACGCCTCATCGCTGCACGATACGTATGGCCGTCCATGAATAAAAATGTCCGTATGTGGGCAAAGCAATACTTACAACGTCAACGATCAAAACTGCATAGGCACGTAGCTGCCCCCATTGGCACGTTCGGTACGCCTGATTACGTTCATATAGACATTGTGGGACCATCGCCACCATCGCACGGATATGATCATGTACTCACATGCATCGATCGTTTTACGAGTTGGCCCGAAGCTATTCCCATCACGTCTATTACGGCAGAAACAGTTGGATAGCGCTCTGCGGTTGTCCCTCGACTGTCACGACCGACCGAGGACAACAATTCGAGTCCGCATTATTCTCCTCACCGACCCGGCTGCTTGGTACAGACGCATACGCACTACCACCTACCACACAGCATCAAATGGTTTAGTTGAACGGTTTCATCGCCAACTTAAAAGTGCTTTTCGAGCACAAGAAAACAGCAATTGTTACGAAACCTTGCCGCTCATCCTCTTAGGCATCAGAACGAGTTTAAAGGCAGATATTTGATGTTCCGCCGCTGAACTTGTTTACGGCACGACATTGCGTCTGCCTGGGGAATTTTTCACACCACGGAGCAGTAACGATTTCGGTGAGTCAGGCTACGTCCATCGACTGTCTCAATTTATGCGAACACTGTCTCCGGTGTCAACTCGAATACAACATCGACAAGTCGCCCTCCGTCGAGAGTTATCTACCTGTTCAAATGTTTTCATACGCGTAGATTCGGTACGCAAACCTCTGCAACAGCCTTACGAAGGACCTTTTCACGTGATTTCTATTCACGAAAAGACTTTCAAGGCTGATCGACATGGCCGTGTCGAGATCGTCAGCATTGATCGTCTCAAACCAGCACACGTCGATGACAGTGCTTTACCCGATAACTCGAGACGCAATGCTAGACCCATCAAACCTACTAGCAGGATCCTTACATCTACTTCATGTCCCACGCTAGATACATCAGAGACCTCATTCTCACGTCCCGGTCAACAGCACGTGTCATCTGCACCAATGACGCACGAGACTTCAGTCTCACGTCCAGACCAGCAGACCACGCCGCCCTTGACTTCGGATGAGATTTCAGGCTCACGAAGTACGAAAAAGACTATCGTATCATGTTCCGGTCGCCGAGCACGCCTACCTATACGTTTTCGTGACTAACCGCACAATCAACAATGAATACGGTTTGGGACTGTTCCTAAACTACATGCATGTCACACTTTTTCTCTTTTTCTTTGATTTGTTTTGTATCCCGAACCCACGCCTCCGACCATCGCCCGCTTGGTACCGTTGACTTCAATCCATTTTGGCGAACGCTGGTTTGATCAACCACGCTCTTGTCAACGCACTTAGTCGATATTCTGGTTTCGGACCTGTCTGGCATATGTGTTGGTCTCGCACTTGGTTGTTCTGGTCGCTCCTGGTTCCTTGGCTCAACGTGGTTCCTTCTTACGTCTGCAGCGTTTCCTGGCCCACACCCCTACGAACACAATCCCCAGATCCTGGATACAAACCAATCTGGTGTGGTACGCTAACTCGAGCAACAGATCAGCATGTTTCTCTTGGTACCGTTCTACCTAAAAGATCTTAGGTGGCAACTCGAGGATCAACAATCGCTTCCTGTTCGCCAACCCTTTCGTCCTACAATCGCACGTCTGCTGATCAGTCCCGCGAATGAAACCACCACTTATCGAAAATGTAAACCCTTTCTAGCGAGGGGCTCCTGTAGTGACCTACTTTTATCAAGAGAACGCGATTGATGTATTGGAAACAATTATTATTATAACCAATTGTGTCAGGGATTGTTTTACTGTATTTGTTTGTTGAACTGTATCAAAACACTCATTCTTCCGTTGACTGTGACCTTGCACGAATTCGGTTACGCTCAGTAACCACACTTGTAGCCTGGCACGATCTCGGTATTCTTTCAATACCACGAGATCGCCAACAAATGCATCTCGACTACAGCCATCAATTGCTTACTGATATTTGGCTTACGGGGGATATTATTATTATTATCAATGGCTTTATTCAATATTATCTTTTTGGTACAATATAGAATTCTCAGCACAGGGTATTTCAACAAGTTACTTACTGAACAACGAACAAAAAGGCAGTAGCAAATACAAAAAGAAATAAAAAAAGGTTTTTAAAAAAATAAAATAAAAAAAACAAAAAAACTGTACAAACTTTTTAAAATTAAAGACATGTTAAGAATGTAAGTTATTGACTAGGTTAATTCTAGCAACCTGTTCGTCACAAAGTATATTTGCTAGGTAAGGTATTATAGAACTTTTATACTTTTCCTTGCGTGCATGGATTTTAATGTAATTACGTCTCGTTCTACCAGAAGATATACAAGGAGAAAAATAAGAGTGAAGGGGATAGCTAGTATCTGATAAAATGACGCCTGCCAGGAGTTTGCATGATTTTAACTGTCTATCCACAACCATATTAACTATGACCTCGAAAGATCCACCACACACCTTGCTAACTGCCTTCAGCACTCTTCGCAATACAGCAAAGTCTTTTCTCAAAAGCCCGGGAAAGAATAATGGAGAACAGTAAAGAATAATAAGTAGTATGCAAGAATTGACAAATTGTAAGAGTAAATGACGAGTAATTCCAAGAGCATGCAATCTCTTTATGTAATAGGTCAGACGGAAAACCTTCTTCGATAACGATAAAACGTGGGAAGACCAAGACAGATCAGAGGAAAAGGTGACACCAAGATAATTGACCTTCGACACTGAGTTTATCAAAGAGTCTCCGATGGTACAAGCACTATGGGATCTCAAAATAGTGTTTATATTCCGTTTATGTCTCATGCTAAAGTTAACAGCCTGACAATAAGACGGATTAAGTATGAGACCATTACCAAAAGACCAACAATCAATACGAGACAAAAACTCATTCATTTCTATGGGATGTAAAGAGGAAGATATAGGCATACATACAGTGAGGTCATCCACATACTTCACAAAAGTGTTTTCTGTGGAAGATGGCAGGTCATGCAGAAAAAAAGGAGAATAGAAGAGGTGAAAGAACAGCTCCTTGTGGTACACCTTCATGAGACAGTAGAAACTCTGAACTCTTTCCTCCAAACACAGTGTACTGTTCCCTTCCAGAGAGGTTAACTGGTACGTAGTCTTCCTGTAGTGATGATCATAGTCAACCGCGACTCGGCGCCACACTACACTTCCGATAGAAGCCCATGATTCTACTTGAATGCGTTAATTTTGCGATTTGCCAACAGTTTCATTGCTGACGTTGTTTGCCTAAAGACTTCACTGAAATGTTTGATGCGGGATTGCTGTTTTGTGGCAAAGTGGAGAGTCTGACAGAGAAGTATGATGAACCTAGTAATGGATTACTTCCACAGTGGCTGTCTCGTTGTTATTGCCATTGTTACGTTACTTGAAGTTTAGTAATTCAGAAGGCGATAATACACAACTTTCCATAAAAAGTGAGAGACGTCCAAAATGGTGAGGAAGGTACTATTAGAAAAATGTAAGAAAAAAATCTAATACTGCCCGAACAGCACTTCCCAACTGTAACAGGATTTTTCCAAATACCACTTATCACCATAAAGGGAACATTCCTATTAGGCGAGAAACAATATCCTACCCAAGGAATGGTCTGCTCAATCAGCCCCAAAGATGATCGATCAACAAGAAAACAAGAGTTGGATAAAAAAATGTAGTTAATTCCAAGTCCTTTGTAGAGCAAGTTCTCAAATCAAACAGCGGATACGCTTTTAATATTGGCAACATGTATCAGATGTAATAGCCAAAGTATAGATTGCCGATGTGGTATCCGACATAAAATGATATCAAGTAAAACAATGATAAACAGTTCTCAAAAGACACAACACTATCAGATAATTAACGAAGTGTTGGAGTTTATAAACAATTCTTAGTCGAGTTATGAATTCAACCATGAAAAATTGCTACAATCTCCGCAAATCTCTATTCTGTAAACAATATACTATCAATGATTGTAGCCAAAGACAAAAAAGAAGCACATATGCGAAATGACAAAAGTCATAGGAGCAGCAATAAGTACAACAAAATACTGAGATAGTACTAATAAGGAGAAATATGATTTTTCCCGTATTTTTGCGAGTACAAACCAAAATGGATTTTACAAAAAGGTTGCTTTTTAGACAGATGACGTTCACATAGTTGATGCTGACGTTATTTTCAGTTACGTTGTTGTCAAAGGTCTGTTACTTAGACTGGCAACAAATAACTTTGCATAGCTCTTCGTAGACCGTGTGAAACGCAGAGTGCTTGCAGGCCGTGTAGCACGGGAGTTTATACCTGTATTTCGCGAAGCAAATGAGGGATTTGAGAATTCTTGGAAGTTGGAGGGCCATTTAGTTAACGAGTTAAGGTACAGATCACCCAAGATCGGAAGTGATGACCTATTGCCTGAAACGAAGCGATCATCAAGGTCTTTGTTGAAGCATAACATAGTCAAGGTTTCGGTCTACGATCTATTTTACTATTTCACGGGGTACTGGGACCTGAAGTCTACCATCCAGCGGACTAGAACTAGAGCGTTTGAGTAGCTGAATAACCCCTCATTGAGGATTATCAAAAACGTGGAATCATACCGAATCAACATGAAGTGACCACAGAGAAACCAGTTAGTATATGTACGCACGTATCGAAGATATTGGGTATTGAAGTTGGAGGTTGCTTGAAAGTCTCAAGGTCAGTTGGAATGCCAAGTTATGAAGTAATATCACCTCAAGTTGCTTGCCCAACATGTTCCGGAGCAGGCTACGTGCGTAAAGGTATTTTATACGCAAATTGTGTAAAAATTGGTCAGATTCCAGAGCAGAGTATGTGGCTTTAATACCTCTGACAGACCGACGTCTTCGGCCGCGTAGAATATGCCTTAAACTTTTTGGGTCTGTAGTGATCTGCTCCTTAGTATTTATACTTTTATTGGTATTTCTCTTTCCGCGAACAATCTCTCTGAGAAGTTCAGCGTACAAGTTAATTACGATAAGTGCCATTGCCAACATGCAAGATAATTTGATAGATCTCACAGTGATTGTATGTTCATTTTTCATAACTTGTGAGTACCACGTAGAACCAAATTAATGTATCAAATCCTAACTTTGTTCCAACCACAATAACTAAAATAATTGTGTCTCCAAAATACCGTTCAGTGGATCTACAGGAGACTGTTAACAATTCCATTCAGATGCTACCGCTTCGCTCCGAAACTTTACTGAATGTGACAACGAAGTTACTCTTTGAGCATAAACATTTCGATGTAATGTAAGTTGGTAGTTATTTTTCATCTGGATCCATTTCATATACTACAGATTTAGTTACGATCGGTATTTAAAAATAGATGGGCAGGGAAAGGAACAAGATTTAGTTAATTTCAGTAAACAAATTCATGTATAATTGTGTCTACTTCACAGCTGATTCCACTGGAACTTCGTGTGACAGTGTTGTTTAACAAGGGTTACGCTTCGAATGTGGTTTGGCTTATGCTTTGCAACCCTGTTATCCATTATGCCCACTCTTTGCGACAGTGCTTCACTCTACTTAATTTAGTGAATACTACGGGTTTAATACAGCAAACCGTATGTTTTATCATCCTTTTTATTCGTTGTTCTTAACTACTTTGATCACTTGACTGTATCTCCCAACTTGGTGTGGTGGTGGGGCTTGCTTATTGTGATGACTCAGCCGAGTGATGCTGGCTGGAACATATCTTCCTTTAGGTCCTACCATTTCAGGTTGATCAGTTGGGGTGCAGTAAAATTAAAAGTAACGACTTAATGTTCTACGGCAGGTTCTACTGACTGTAGAGAGGTGTCAAAATAGTAGAGCGTTTCCCTCGAACAACCTCGCCTGTTCCCACGGATTTCTGTCTCCGGCGATAGGTTTCAAGGCGCTGGGCTAACTCATTAAACACTTCCCATAAAAACGCCGTGAGCGGCCGGCCTCAAACAGTTATCTGTTAGGCTCTGTGGTCAAGCCCTCAGATCGCTAAAACTATTGCTAACCCAGACTCTTATTCAAGCATATCAAGAAGAAATATCCACTAATATTTGGACAGGCAAGGGATGAAAACCGTCCCCATGCCTCTAACAACATCCAAGGTCACTTTGTTCACCATCAAGTCTCCCCTCATCCATTAGTAATTCTCCCATCTTTATGGACAACCCTTTTCGCATATCCCTATCATAAGGTGCCACCAATGCTGATGATTTGAGCTTACGAAATGTTATTCCTGGCCTTCTGAAGCCACAATCTAGACATGTTGGAGTTGTTAATGTTTTAACCTTGTCTGACTGAACAACGGGCTACCTTAGCCGGGAATAAAATCTAGTGCCATTGATGTATTCTGCGTCTTTGAAACGCTCATGCGAAATCCAAGTGCGGTCGCCCATTCTAACTCACCTTATCAATATAAAGAACCGGGTCGATTTACTCTTTTTGTGTTTGGGGACCCCGTTGATACTTCCCGCTGTTGTTGGTGTAGCATTTATTTCGAAAGTAGAATATAATTTCTTAGACTGAATCCCAATAGACAATCGCTTTTGCACTACCCGATTCAATAGGAAGGTGAAAACTCTAAAATATGAGTACACATCGTTGCCTCTACCTAAACTCACTGATTACAATTCCAATGATATAAAAGATGAATTTTACAGGAAAATTTCCGGCCTTAAGGAAGCTAAACTTCCTGATGTGGTAATAATGGGTGATTTTAATACCTAAGTAAGTAAACTAAACCTAACTGAAAAGCGTTCAAGTGTATTTTACGATGTCATCGGTCAACAAACATATAGTGCCAACTATGCTCTGATGACCGTCTATCTCTAGGCATAAAGATAAACATCGTTTGACATGGTGACTCACACAATGGACACATTGATTAAATCAAATAGACCACATTGCCATCGAACATTGTTTGGGAGACGATAGAAGACTATCGCTCATTCTGGAGCAGATGTTTAGAATCGGGTCATGCTCTAGTTTGAGCACTTATTTCTCTGTATCTTACTGGACGTAGAAAAATCGCAGTATGCAAAACTCCTCGAGCTCGACATAATGATGAGGAACGTAAGAACATATTTTAGGAACAACTAGAGAAGGACATTATTTATTATTATTACTCGACGTCCAATTCCTGTCATACTACTCGCCCAAATATTGACGAATATTTGCATAAATCAGAGATTTTTAAATATGGTGGTCCAGTTTTAGCAGTTATATCAACTTACATCATTAGAATCTGAGAACTGAACGTAATTCCATTTGATTAGTCTAGATTGCTGATCGTCCCAGTCTGTAAAAAATAACAACAATTCCCTTGTGACGATCGCTGAGGAATTAGTTTGACTAATATGGTATCTATTTTGGAGATTTGTGGAGACTGTATTATTTTCAAAGTTGAACTAACGAATCAAAGCTAAGATATTACTTAAGACTACTGCTATTGTGGTAATATTTTTTAAAAACAAAATCAATGAAACGGTACGAAGAAAAACGGACTTTTGTTTTTTTTTGTTTTCATTATTTGAATAAACACACAAAATTTATTAAACCAACATTTTAGTAGATACATGGTTAAATTGTAGGCTCAGGCATAACATGTAGATATCCCCGTTTGAATAACCGGTTGTGCCCATTTTGGTTACCTGTGCAGAAGTATCGTTGTTACTTGTCAATTCTGTGATTGTTTTTTCAGGTTAACGGACTAATAACACGTATTGTGGTTCATTATCAAGATAAGTCGGTTTTGGCCTATCGATGCTTACTGAGTCGATGTTTCCCTGTTTTTGTACAAAGAAATACTTAGGTTTTCTTGAGACAACATTTTATGGACCTTCGAATGGAGGACTAAGTGGTGTTTTTACTTCGTCATAACTTATCCAGACGTTTGTGCAATTGTTTAGGACCTTGGGTACATATGTCGAACGCGATTGTTCAAGAGTACTAATTGGTTTAAGTTTGAAACTAATCTTCGGGACGACTCTAGGACTACCGGGTGATCTTATCAATCTGCTTACTGACAGCAAAAAGTTACGTTGACCAACTACGGTACCAAATGACGAACTTAAACCAATTAGTACTCTTGAACAATCGCGTTCGACATATGTACCCAAGGTCCTAAACAATTGCACAAACGTCTGGATAAGTTATGACGAAGTAAAAACACCACTTAGTCCTCCATTCGAAGGTCCATAAAATGTTGTCTCAAGAAAACCTAAGTATTTCTTTGTACAAAAACAGGGAAACATCGACTCAGTAAGCATCGATAGGCCAAAACCGACTTATCTTGATAATGAACCACAATACGTGTTATTAGTCCGTTAACCTGAAAAAACAATCACAGAATTGACAAGTAACAACGATACTTCTGCACAGGTAACCAAAATGGGCACAACCGGTTATTCAAACGGGGATATCTACATGTTATGCCTGAGCCTACAATTTAACCATGTATCTACTAAAATGTTGGTTTAATAAATTTTGTGTGTTTATTCAAATAATGAAAACAAAAAAAAAAACGAAAGTTCGTTTTTCTTCTTACCGTTTCATTGATTTTGTTTTTAAAAAATACTACCACAATAGCAGTAGTCTTAAGTAATATCTTAGCTTTGATTCGTTAGTTCAACTTTGAAAATAATACAATTTGCACAAACCCCCATTCTGATAATAATAATAATAATAATAAATAATAATAATAATAATAATAATAATAATCATATCCACACTAGTGACTGACTTCAAGATAAATTTCCTGGAGTTCTAATGTGAAGCCGTGATCAGTAGACTCCAATTTCCGTCGAATGTGAGACAGTTAACCACCTCAGACGCTGAATGAAGGGTTGCGCAAGATCATGGAGAGGTTGAAGTTAAACACTGACACTGTTGTATACCGGCTTAGAGGCTAGTCATTTGCGCGCGAGACTGAAGGTCGCAGGTTTGATTCCCGCGTGAGGGGTCGTGGATACACTCTGCTGAGGAGTCACACGCCAGGACGAAATAACCGTCCAGTTCCTCCAGGTTTAAAATGTTTACTGGCTTCTCAGTTGGTGAGCAGTTATAGGGCCGAGAATTCGGGCATTATATTTCCCGTACTTGGAAAGAACCACTTACAGTCAACCGACTACGCAGACCCTATGGAATCAATAGTTCGTTAAGTCTCCCAAACAGTTTTCGGATTTATCTAAGTTGACGACTACGTTAAACATATTCACAGAGTATTTACAGACGTTAGTGCCGTATACCATAGTGCACAGGTCATTATTATTAAAATTTCGAAACTACAAAAAAATTTTATAGCACGAGACTTACCTTATTATACACATGTTTCTTCTCATGTGTAATTTCTTCATACAACCCAGGGCAGGCCAAGATTTCTTGTACATCCTATTAGCTATCAACAACTATTGGCAATGAGAACGTACGCATGATGAGTCTGAATCCGACATTTGCAAATTGGCTAAGGACGAAATTTTCCTAGATGAATTCAATAATCGTACGAGGTTTTGATTCACGCTTCAGAAATCCATTAAAGTTTAAAAAAAATTACTTACATTGTTTGGTCTATATACTGAGAACTTAACTAGGCGTAAAGTCAAATACTAACACTTTAGATATCACTTTAGTAAGATCAAAACACTCTGCATGCCTAACAGTACCGCACGTCTTAAAAGTTACTTCTATAACTTCAATCTTCAATTACAGATTACAATTCCAGCATGTTCAGAACGAGAGAGCCTACTTGAGCGCTGAAGTCAGATTTAGAGGTAACTCAAAGGATATCGCACGTTACTCTGAAGAATATTTAGAACGAAAAAGAAGTACCGACAAACTGGGAAGAAGGATAATTTGTCTAGATACCAAAGATAAAAGAATACATATTTAGTGGCCACACGACTACATTATTTCTAGCCAATCTGTCCATTAATTGTAAGTTTGAGTGTAGTTAAATCTGGGTGAGCACATCTGTTGAAAAGCGGTAAGGTCTCTGGAACTAGAAGCTGTCAAATGATTAAACTGTAGGTATACGAGTTTCATAACGCCTTAACCAGCAACATCTTTAAAATCGAAACGCACCAACTCAGTGAAATCAGAAGTCAGATATGGATAGGTTCGAAGATATATTTGATGGGTTATCGATATTTCTAGAAGTGATCAACCTTAACTGGCTAGCGGTTGTGGGCGATGTGAAGAACGGCGTGCCCACTCGTAATCTGGTGCGGATGCGTAACCGTGCGTCTTCAGCTAGTTGAGTTCATCAAAACTAATGAAGACAGTATCAACAACAAAGACTTAAAGATCTATTGATTCTGGGGATTAATTTACCGGTAGAGGCTCGAATCGAGACAGCCACCAATGAGTCCATAAATATGAAAAGAATGACTCCACACTACATCTGGTGACCCGAAACTGTGAACACGTTTCAACCTCTGGAGAACTTTCCCAAGAAGACGGTGAGTCCATTATCTACTTTTGTTGCGCATTTTCGCATTGATATTTTTCAATATATAATATCCGGGCAACAACTTGATATGGTGAATAACGATAAGAGTGGCATTAATATAATAGACTCAGATGTACAGGTCACCAATTTCCGACCTATCTCCTTTACTCCCCATGATCCATAAGTTTGATTCGCGGCACTGGAATCCCACTTCGAGATCCGCCGCATAACGAATCAATGGCAGAAGTGTGCTTACACTCAGGAAACGCTACATGGGGATCACATAGCTACTGTTTGTGATGTTGTCCTCAACCCGAATGTACCTAACATTAACGATCGTCCCAAGGTGGCGATTCTTAAACATTTCCCCCCGTCGATAGACGAACGATTGGTGGACACTATTAGCACGTCACTCCCCGAGTGATGCTAAATCGAGTCACCACCTCACGCGACTGCAGTCTTTAGCGGGACCCACGACAGACGATTCCGAAATAGCCGGGGAATTATGGCTCGAATCGCTACCAGCAAATATACAACCAGCCGTTACGGTTTTGCTCGAGGACACCCCGCTAAACCAGGGGTCTCTCATAACAGATAAGATATTGGCAAGGACTTGCACACGGGACAAATATATAGTTGCCTCAACATCACCCTCGACTGTAGATCTCGACGCTAGTCACCTTACGGCTCAGGATGATGGGGATAGCTGTACCATACCCATCTCAATTTTCCAGACTGTTCCAATATACCAGAACCCTATGTCCCCCGAGCCAGGTCATGCTCCTGTAAAGCCGTAACTACTCGCCCTAAGCGGGAACCTTCCAAGCCACCCCAAGATGCGGCTTCGGAAGCGAATGCGGTTTGGTCCTGGTTCCATTGTGCTTCCGAGTCCGGTACCTGCCGTTGTCAAGCTCCCTGCTCGTACAAGGCGGGAAATTCCCGAGCCGGCGAGGAAATGGGGCCGCGCTCGCCAGCCCTTTGCCCCAGGTTGGCCGTTCATTTTATGTGCATGACTAAAGCACTAACGCCAGGTACCTAGTAGATACAGGTGCCCAAGTTTATGTCGTACCTATTGGTAACAGTAAGTCACAAGCTACGATGGTTCGACTATGCGCCGCGAATGGCTCTGTCATTCCTAGCAATGGTAAACGACAGCTCATGAACAACCTGGGCAACCGACGACAGTATCTGTAGACGTTCATCATTGCCGATGTTCCCACAACCACACTAGGTATTGATTTCGTACAGCACTATAAATTGCCAATCGATTCACGTAGGATGTAGCTAATTGAAATTTTTTCGAACAGTAAATTCATGGGCCTCAAAGCTCAAACAAATGCGCACCGAATCTAAGGCGCCTTTCATTCGCGTGACGATATATTCGACGCTTTATTCGAGAAATTCCTCAACTTATCTAAACCACTCGAGGAGAGCCCGTCGGTTATCAATCATGTGGTACAGCACATAGTCACCCGCGGAATCCCAGTCACGGCAAAACCTCGCCAACTGCCACCGGGAAAATTAGCTTTCAGTAAAAGTGAGTTTGACAATTTACTAGCTACTGGTATTATTCGTCCTTCTTACAGTCCCTGGGCCTCACATCTTTACATGGTGCGCAAAAAGGATGGGGTTGGTTGGAGACCATGCGGCGACTATCGAGCATTAAACGTAGCTACATGCGTTGATAGCTATCCCATCCCACACATACACGACTTCACGGTATCACTCAAGGCCACGACTATTTTCCCGTAGAATCGATCTTGTACGAGCATATCATCAGATCCCAGTCGCTCTTGAAGAAATCGAGAAAACCGTTATCACGACTCCTTTTGGTCGGTTTGAGTTCCTACGAGTGCCATTTCGATTACGGAATGCTGCTCAAACTTTCCAAAGCTTTATTGATGGCATAGTACGAGACTTATATTTTTCACGTCTACATTAATGACCCGCTAATCGCAGATGAACTTTATCAACACTTAATACTCCTATTCCAGCGCCTTTCTGATAGTCAACCCGGACAAGTGTGAACTTGGCAAACAGGAAATAAAATTCTTAGGTCACGTTACTAAGCAAGAGGGTATTTTACCTTACGAGGACAAAGTACGTGCAGTAGTGGAGTACACCGTTCATACTCAAAGAACTGAAGCCATTTCGTAGTTTGGTTAACTTCTACTGACGTTTCATCCTACATGTAGCAGAACGGTTACGTCCATTAACCAACTTATTTCGCGGTAATCCACGCAAATTATAATTCAACGATGCCGCACATACTGCATTTTCAGAGATCAAAACGGCTCTGGCTCAAGTCACACCCTTTGCTCATCCTGATCCATCAGCCACGCTTAGTATAGCGGTTGATTCATCGGAATTTACTATAGGAGCCGTTGTGCGGCAGAACATCTCCAGAAGTTGACAACCTCTTGAATTTTTCTTACGACGCCTCACTCGCATAGAGACGTGATGTGGGGTTTTTGATCGAGAACAATTAGCAGCCTACTGTTACATCAAACATTTCCGGCACTCGGTAGGTCACGATTTTATCTTATTCACCGACCATAAGCCTTTAACGAATGCTCTGCATACCAAGTCCGACCGTTACTCACCTCGAGAATGCAGATGTTTGGACCATATCTCTCAGTTCATGACGGACCTTCGTCACATTAAAGGCAAGTCGAACTATGTTGCCGATGCTCTGTCACGTATTCAAGTGAATGCAGCTACTTCACCGGTGCTCGATCTTCCTGCTATGGCTGCCGCTCAAGCAGACGGTCCCTTCCGTACAGAAGCACCAAAAACTACATCCCTTCAGTGCCAAGGAGTACCCCTAGCTACTACCTCAGGTACTATCCTACGTGATACTTCTACCGGTCTTCCCCGACCCATCGTACCCTCTGCCTACCGTCGTCTCGTCTTTGATGCCCTGTATGGACTGTTTCATCCAGGTATCGCAGCTACATTACGCCTCATCGCTGCACGATACGTATGGCCGTCCATGAATAAAAATGTCCGTATGTGGGCAAAGCAATACTTACAACGTCAACGATCAAAACTGCATAGGCACGTAGCTGCCCCCATTGGCACGTTCGGTACGCCTGATTACGTTCATATAGACATTGTGGGACCATCGCCACCATCGCACGGATATGATCATGTACTCACATGCATCGATCGTTTTACGAGTTGGCCCGAAGCTATTCCCATCACGTCTATTACGGCAGAAACAGTTGGATAGCGCTCTGCGGTTGTCCCTCGACTGTCACGACCGACCGAGGACAACAATTCGAGTCCGCATTATTCTCCTCACCGACCCGGCTGCTTGGTACAGACGCATACGCACTACCACCTACCACACAGCATCAAATGGTTTAGTTGAACGGTTTCATCGCCAACTTAAAAGTGCTTTTCGAGCACAAGAAAACAGCAATTGTTACGAAACCTTGCCGCTCATCCTCTTAGGCATCAGAACGAGTTTAAAGGCAGATATTTGATGTTCCGCCGCTGAACTTGTTTACGGCACGACATTGCGTCTGCCTGGGGAATTTTTCACACCACGGAGCAGTAACGATTTCGGTGAGTCAGGCTACGTCCATCGACTGTCTCAATTTATGCGAACACTGTCTCCGGTGTCAACTCGAATACAACATCGACAAGTCGCCCTCCGTCGAGAGTTATCTACCTGTTCAAATGTTTTCATACGCGTAGATTCGGTACGCAAACCTCTGCAACAGCCTTACGAAGGACCTTTTCACGTGATTTCTATTCACGAAAAGACTTTCAAGGCTGATCGACATGGCCGTGTCGAGATCGTCAGCATTGATCGTCTCAAACCAGCACACGTCGATGACAGTGCTTTACCCGATAACTCGAGACGCAATGCTAGACCCATCAAACCTACTAGCAGGATCCTTACATCTACTTCATGTCCCACGCTAGATACATCAGAGACCTCATTCTCACGTCCCGGTCAACAGCACGTGTCATCTGCACCAATGACGCACGAGACTTCAGTCTCACGTCCAGACCAGCAGACCACGCCGCCCTTGACTTCGGATGAGATTTCAGGCTCACGAAGTACGAAAAAGACTATCGTATCATGTTCCGGTCGCCGAGCACGCCTACCTATACGTTTTCGTGACTAACCGCACAATCAACAATGAATACGGTTTGGGACTGTTCCTAAACTACATGCATGTCACACTTTTTCTCTTTTTCTTTGATTTGTTTTGTATCCCGAACCCACGCCTCCGACCATCGCCCGCTTGGTACCGTTGACTTCAATCCATTTTGGCGAACGCTGGTTTGATCAACCACGCTCTTGTCAACGCACTTAGTCGATATTCTGGTTTCGGACCTGTCTGGCATATGTGTTGGTCTCGCACTTGGTTGTTCTGGTCGCTCCTGGTTCCTTGGCTCAACGTGGTTCCTTCTTACGTCTGCAGCGTTTCCTGGCCCACACCCCTACGAACACAATCCCCAGATCCTGGATACAAACCAATCTGGTGTGGTACGCTAACTCGAGCAACAGATCAGCATGTTTCTCTTGGTACCGTTCTACCTAAAAGATCTTAGGTGGCAACTCGAGGATCAACAATCGCTTCCTGTTCGCCAACCCTTTCGTCCTACAATCGCACGTCTGCTGATCAGTCCCGCGAATGAAACCACCACTTATCGAAAATGTAAACCCTTTCTAGCGAGGGGCTCCTGTAGTGACCTACTTTTATCAAGAGAACGCGATTGATGTATTGGAAACAATTATTATTATAACCAATTGTGTCAGGGATTGTTTTACTGTATTTGTTTGTTGAACTGTATCAAAACACTCATTCTTCCGTTGACTGTGACCTTGCACGAATTCGGTTACGCTCAGTAACCACACTTGTAGCCTGGCACGATCTCGGTATTCTTTCAATACCACGAGATCGCCAACAAATGCATCTCGACTACAGCCATCAATTGCTTACTGATATTTGGCTTACGGGGGATATTATTATTATTATCAATGGCTTTATTCAATATTATCTTTTTGGTACAATATAGAATTCTCAGCACAGGGTATTTCAACAAGTTACTTACTGAACAACGAACAAAAAGGCAGTAGCAAATACAAAAAGAAATAAAAAAAGGTTTTTAAAAAAATAAAATAAAAAAAACCAAAAAACTGTACAAACTTTTTAAAATTAAAGACATGTTAAGAATGTAAGTTATTGACTAGGTTAATTCTAGCAACCTGTTCGTCACAAAGTATATTTGCTAGGTAAGGTATTATAGAACTTTTATACTTTTCCTTGCGTGCATGGATTTTAATGTAATTACGTCTCGTTCTACCAGAAGATATACAAGGAGAAAAATAAGAGTGAAGGGGATAGCTAGTATCTGATAAAATGACGCCTGCCAGGAGTTTGCATGATTTTAACTGTCTATCCACAACCATATTAACTATGACCTCGAAAGATCCACCACACACCTTGCTAACTGCCTTCAGCACTCTTCGCAATACAGCAAAGTCTTTTCTCAAAAGCCCGGGAAAGAATAATGGAGAACAGTAAAGAATAATAAGTAGTATGCAAGAATTGACAAATTGTAAGAGTAAATGACGAGTAATTCCAAGAGCATGCAATCTCTTTATGTAATAGGTCAGACGGAAAACCTTCTTCGATAACGATAAAACGTGGGAAGACCAAGACAGATCAGAGGAAAAGGTGACACCAAGATAATTGACCTTCGACACTGAGTTTATCAAAGAGTCTCCGATGGTACAAGCACTATGGGATCTCAAAATAGTGTTTATATTCCGTTTATGTCTCATGCTAAAGTTAACAGCCTGACAATAAGACGGATTAAGTATGAGACCATTACCAAAAGACCAACAATCAATACGAGACAAAAACTCATTCATTTCTATGGGATGTAAAGAGGAAGATATAGGCATACATACAGTGAGGTCATCCACATACTTCACAAAAGTGTTTTCTGTGGAAGATGGCAGGTCATGCAGAAAAAAGGAGAATAGAAGAGGTGAAAGAACAGCTCCTTGTGGTACACCTTCATGAGACAGTAGAAACTCTGAACTCTTTCCTCCAAACACAGTGTACTGTTCCCTTCCAGAGAGGTTAACTGGTACGTAGTCTTCCTGTAGTGATGATCATAGTCAACCGCGACTCGGCGCCACACTACACTTCCGATAGAAGCCCATGATTCTACTTGAATGCGTTAATTTTGCGATTTGCCAACAGTTTCATTGCTGACGTTGTTTGCCTAAAGACTTCACTGAAATGTTTGATGCGGGATTGCTGTTTTGTGGCAAAGTGGAGAGTCTGACAGAGAAGTATGATGAACCTAGTAATGGATTACTTCCACAGTGGCTGTCTCGTTGTTATTGCCATTGTTACGTTACTTGAAGTTTAGTAATTCAGAAGGCGATAATACACAACTTTCCATAAAAAGTGAGAGACGTCCAAAATGGTGAGGAAGGTACTATTAGAAAAATGTAAGAAAAAAATCTAATACTGCCCGAACAGCACTTCCCAACTGTAACAGGATTTTTCCAAATACCACTTATCACCATAAAGGGAACATTCCTATTAGGCGAGAAACAATATCCTACCCAAGGAATGGTCTGCTCAATCAGCCCCAAAGATGATCGATCAACAAGAAAACAAGAGTTGGATAAAAAAATGTAGTTAATTCCAAGTCCTTTGTAGAGCAAGTTCTCAAATCAAACAGCGGATACGCTTTTAATATTGGCAACATGTATCAGATGTAATAGCCAAAGTATAGATTGCCGATGTGGTATCCGACATAAAATGATATCAAGTAAAACAATGATAAACAGTTCTCAAAAGACACAACACTATCAGATAATTAACGAAGTGTTGGAGTTTATAAACAATTCTTAGTCGAGTTATGAATTCAACCATGAAAAATTGCTACAATCTCCGCAAATCTCTATTCTGTAAACAATATACTATCAATGATTGTAGCCAAAGACAAAAAAGAAGCACATATGCGAAATGACAAAAGTCATAGGAGCAGCAATAAGTACAACAAAATACTGAGATAGTACTAATAAGGAGAAATATGATTTTTCCCGTATTTTTGCGAGTACAAACCAAAATGGATTTTACAAAAAGGTTGCTTTTTAGACAGATGACGTTCACATAGTTGATGCTGACGTTATTTTCAGTTACGTTGTTGTCAAAGGTCTGTTACTTAGACTGGCAACAAATAACTTTGCATAGCTCTTCGTAGACCGTGTGAAACGCAGAGTGCTTGCAGGCCGTGTAGCACGGGAGTTTATACCTGTATTTCGCGAAGCAAATGAGGGATTTGAGAATTCTTGGAAGTTGGAGGGCCATTTAGTTAACGAGTTAAGGTACAGATCACCCAAGATCGGAAGTGATGACCTATTGCCTGAAACGAAGCGATCATCAAGGTCTTTGTTGAAGCATAACATAGTCAAGGTTTCGGTCTACGATCTATTTTACTATTTCACGGGGTACTGGGACCTGAAGTCTACCATCCAGCGGACTAGAACTAGAGCGTTTGAGTAGCTGAATAACCCCTCATTGAGGATTATCAAAAACGTGGAATCATACCGAATCAACATGAAGTGACCACAGAGAAACCAGTTAGTATATGTACGCACGTATCGAAGATATTGGGTATTGAAGTTGGAGGTTGCTTGAAAGTCTCAAGGTCAGTTGGAATGCCAAGTTATGAAGTAATATCACCTCAAGTTGCTTGCCCAACATGTTCCGGAGCAGGCTACGTGCGTAAAGGTATTTTATACGCAAATTGTGTAAAAATTGGTCAGATTCCAGAGCAGAGTATGTGGCTTTAATACCTCTGACAGACCGACGTCTTCGGCCGCGTAGAATATGCCTTAAACTTTTTGGGTCTGTAGTGATCTGCTCCTTAGTATTTATACTTTTATTGGTATTTCTCTTTCCGCGAACAATCTCTCTGAGAAGTTCAGCGTACAAGTTAATTACGATAAGTGCCATTGCCAACATGCAAGATAATTTGATAGATCTCACAGTGATTGTATGTTCATTTTTCATAACTTGTGAGTACCACGTAGAACCAAATTAATGTATCAAATCCTAACTTTGTTCCAACCACAATAACTAAAATAATTGTGTCTCCAAAATACCGTTCAGTGGATCTACAGGAGACTGTTAACAATTCCATTCAGATGCTACCGCTTCGCTCCGAAACTTTACTGAATGTGACAACGAAGTTACTCTTTGAGCATAAACATTTCGATGTAATGTAAGTTGGTAGTTATTTTTCATCTGGATCCATTTCATATACTACAGATTTAGTTACGATCGGTATTTAAAAATAGATGGGCAGGGAAAGGAACAAGATTTAGTTAATTTCAGTAAACAAATTCATGTATAATTGTGTCTACTTCACAGCTGATTCCACTGGAACTTCGTGTGACAGTGTTGTTTAACAAGGGTTACGCTTCGAATGTGGTTTGGCTTATGCTTTGCAACCCTGTTATCCATTATGCCCACTCTTTGCGACAGTGCTTCACTCTACTTAATTTAGTGAATACTACGGGTTTAATACAGCAAACCGTATGTTTTATCATCCTTTTTATTCGTTGTTCTTAACTACTTTGATCACTTGACTGTATCTCCCAACTTGGTGTGGTGGTGGGGCTTGCTTATTGTGATGACTCAGCCGAGTGATGCTGGCTGGAACATATCTTCCTTTAGGTCCTACCATTTCAGGTTGATCAGTTGGGGTGCAGTAAAATTAAAAGTAACGACTTAATGTTCTACGGCAGGTTCTACTGACTGTAGAGAGGTGTCAAAATAGTAGAGCGTTTCCCTCGAACAACCTCGCCTGTTCCCACGGATTTCTGTCTCCGGCGATAGGTTTCAAGGCGCTGGGCTAACTCATTAAACACTTCCCATAAAAACGCCGTGAGCGGCCGGCCTCAAACAGTTATCTGTTAGGCTCTGTGGTCAAGCCCTCAGATCGCTAAAACTATTGCTAACCCAGACTCTTATTCAAGCATATCAAGAAGAAATATCCACTAATATTTGGACAGGCAAGGGATGAAAACCGTCCCCATGCCTCTAACAACATCCAAGGTCACTTTGTTCACCATCAAGTCTCCCCTCATCCATTAGTAATTCTCCCATCTTTATGGACAACCCTTTTCGCATATCCCTATCATAAGGTGCCACCAATGCTGATGATTTGAGCTTACGAAATGTTATTCCTGGCCTTCTGAAGCCACAATCTAGACATGTTGGAGTTGTTAATGTTTTAACCTTGTCTGACTGAACAACGGGCTACCTTAGCCGGGAATAAAATCTAGTGCCATTGATGTATTCTGCGTCTTTGAAACGCTCATGCGAAATCCAAGTGCGGTCGCCCATTCTAACTCACCTTATCAATATAAAGAACCGGGTCGATTTACTCTTTTTGTGTTTGGGGACCCCGTTGATACTTCCCGCTGTTGTTGGTGTAGCATTTATTTCGAAAGTAGAATATAATTTCTTAGACTGAATCCCAATAGACAATCGCTTTTGCACTACCCGATTCAATAGGAAGGTGAAAACTCTAAAATATGAGTACACATCGTTGCCTCTACCTAAACTCACTGATTACAATTCCAATGATATAAAAGATGAATTTTACAGGAAAATTTCCGGCCTTAAGGAAGCTAAACTTCCTGATGTGGTAATAATGGGTGATTTTAATACCTAAGTAAGTAAACTAAACCTAACTGAAAAGCGTTCAAGTGTATTTTACGATGTCATCGGTCAACAAACATATAGTGCCAACTATGCTCTGATGACCGTCTATCTCTAGGCATAAAGATAAACATCGTTTGACATGGTGACTCACACAATGGACACATTGATTAAATCAAATAGACCACATTGCCATCGAACATTGTTTGGGAGACGATAGAAGACTATCGCTCATTCTGGAGCAGATGTTTAGAATCGGGTCATGCTCTAGTTTGAGCACTTATTTCTCTGTATCTTACTGGACGTAGAAAAATCGCAGTATGCAAAACTCCTCGAGCTCGACATAATGATGAGGAACGTAAGAACATATTTTAGGAACAACTAGAGAAGGACATTATTTATTATTATTACTCGACGTCCAATTCCTGTCATACTACTCGCCCAAATATTGACGAATATTTGCATAAATCAGAGATTTTTAAATATGGTGGTCCAGTTTTAGCAGTTATATCAACTTACATCATTAGAATCTGAGAACTGAACGTAATTCCATTTGATTAGTCTAGATTGCTGATCGTCCCAGTCTGTAAAAAATAACAACAATTCCCTTGTGACGATCGCTGAGGAATTAGTTTGACTAATATGGTATCTATTTTGGAGATTTGTGGAGACTGTATTATTTTCAAAGTTGAACTAACGAATCAAAGCTAAGATATTACTTAAGACTACTGCTATTGTGGTAATATTTTTTAAAAACAAAATCAATGAAACGGTACGAAGAAAAACGGACTTTTGTTTTTTTTTGTTTTCATTATTTGAATAAACACACAAAATTTATTAAACCAACATTTTAGTAGATACATGGTTAAATTGTAGGCTCAGGCATAACATGTAGATATCCCCGTTTGAATAACCGGTTGTGCCCATTTTGGTTACCTGTGCAGAAGTATCGTTGTTACTTGTCAATTCTGTGATTGTTTTTTCAGGTTAACGGACTAATAACACGTATTGTGGTTCATTATCAAGATAAGTCGGTTTTGGCCTATCGATGCTTACTGAGTCGATGTTTCCCTGTTTTTGTACAAAGAAATACTTAGGTTTTCTTGAGACAACATTTTATGGACCTTCGAATGGAGGACTAAGTGGTGTTTTTACTTCGTCATAACTTATCCAGACGTTTGTGCAATTGTTTAGGACCTTGGGTACATATGTCGAACGCGATTGTTCAAGAGTACTAATTGGTTTAAGTTTGAAACTAATCTTCGGGACGACTCTAGGACTACCGGGTGATCTTATCAATCTGCTTACTGACAGCAAAAAGTTACGTTGACCAACTACGGTACCAAATGACGAACTTAAACCAATTAGTACTCTTGAACAATCGCGTTCGACATATGTACCCAAGGTCCTAAACAATTGCACAAACGTCTGGATAAGTTATGACGAAGTAAAAACACCACTTAGTCCTCCATTCGAAGGTCCATAAAATGTTGTCTCAAGAAAACCTAAGTATTTCTTTGTACAAAAACAGGGAAACATCGACTCAGTAAGCATCGATAGGCCAAAACCGACTTATCTTGATAATGAACCACAATACGTGTTATTAGTCCGTTAACCTGAAAAAACAATCACAGAATTGACAAGTAACAACGATACTTCTGCACAGGTAACCAAAATGGGCACAACCGGTTATTCAAACGGGGATATCTACATGTTATGCCTGAGCCTACAATTTAACCATGTATCTACTAAAATGTTGGTTTAATAAATTTTGTGTGTTTATTCAAATAATGAAAACAAAAAAAAAAACGAAAGTTCGTTTTTCTTCTTACCGTTTCATTGATTTTGTTTTTAAAAAATACTACCACAATAGCAGTAGTCTTAAGTAATATCTTAGCTTTGATTCGTTAGTTCAACTTTGAAAATAATACAATTTGCACAAACCCCCATTCTGATAATAATAATAATAATAATAATAATAATAATCATATCCACACTAGTGACTGACTTCAAGATAAATTTCCTGGAGTTCTAATGTGAAGCCGTGATCAGTAGACTCCAATTTCCGTCGAATGTGAGACAGTTAACCACCTCAGACGCTGAATGAAGGGTTGCGCAAGATCATGGAGAGGTTGAAGTTAAACACTGACACTGTTGTATACCGGCTTAGAGGCTAGTCATTTGCGCGCGAGACTGAAGGTCGCAGGTTTGATTCCCGCGTGAGGGGTCGTGGATACACTCTGCTGAGGAGTCACACGCCAGGACGAAATAACCGTCCAGTTCCTCCAGGTTTAAAATGTTTACTTAACGTATATTGACTCGTGAATCCAACTTTGATAATGTTATCTGAAATATTAACCTTAATAATACTTGGACACGTAACGAGGGTTCGGGAAGAGCGGATCCGAGGAAACTAGGCTGGTTTCAGACGTTTACGTAGATGTATTGAACGGATATTCAGCCTTCGGCAGGTTCCGGAACATAGACGTACTTTCGACGTATGATAATAGTTGTATTCCCTGACCTTAGTGGGGAGTTAGACTTTGTTCGTAATGTTCTGTGCCAGTGTCTTTCATTGAAATATGTACTAAAGATGTATATTAGCCTTATACTGGCTCTCTGTTCGAACATATAGTGTATTGTCATCGGGGTTGATTTTTTCAAGTGGTGTTCCCCAAGGTTTTCCAACTTGCCCATTTTTATTTAACTTTGTCATAGACAGGCTTTTAAATACAGCACTTTCATCATCTGGCTTTTCAGTGGTTGATCTACCAGGAAATCCACTTGCTGACCTAGAATGTGCAAATCATATAGTTCTGTTCGGTGAGGATGCTGACAAAATTCAGAGTCTTCTGATCTACCATAAGCAACAATCCGAACATATTTGGGATGTGTCTCCCTCTTTAAGTGCAAAATGTTGGTCCAAAACTTGTTTGAGCTGACGCCTGTACTAGTGATAGGAAGTAAAGTCAGTTAGCCAGTCAATCACAACGTAGAAGCCGGGACTTGTTTACTTTGATCATCTTCACACTAGAAAACTTATGTTACGATAAAATTCCATTCACTGAGCGAAATTCGACTACTTAAATCTATCAATTGAAGTTTTGAGACAATATGTTTCTTTTCAACTGTTTCCGAGCATCAACATCCTTACCATTTCCCTTACTTAACCTTAATGCTTATGTTCATGTCCATACTGTATTGCCAAAATACATGTGTATAGTCCCAATGTAATAGATTATACTTCATTCTATCATTCAACTTTGGATCTTTCTCCTGAGAATCTTAAGCTCTCTCTTTTCAAACTCGTAAAATATTGTAGAAGTGACCCCCAACTAAGCATGTAACTTTTAGCTCCCGTCATTCATTCAAAGTTTACTGTATGTAGTGTATTGTACATATTAAGATTAAAAGAGATTTTTTAATATTTATAGTATGATTGATATGATGAAAGTTGTGTTAAGTTTAGTTTAAAAATACTTGTCTAACTGTTCTGTTTATCTCCATATATCACACTTTATTCATCAATAACTGTTTCTAGATCAGTTCAAAGTGTAAAGAAGCTAACAAATCACTTCACTTGACACAATGCTGGATAAGTTTTAGTTGTTTGAACGTTATCCACGGGCAGAACACATGTTATTATATCCCCAAAGGTTTCATGACAGTGTTGTTGTCTCGTATTAGTTTGATTCATGACTTAATCACAGTTTATTGCTTTTTAACATATACGTTATCCTAAACAGCATTGGGAAATATTGTATACTAACGCAATTTTGGAAGACAAATATTCACTAGAAAAATCACATTGTCTTGATAGCCCCCAAATGCCTTGGTACAGTCGAGAGTGGGGAGGGTCAGCACTCCTTCTTCAAATGCTCTCACATGACCACGTGTATACAGCCACTGCCAGGGAAGCCCTACTCACTGCCTTCTCGTGACGGTGGCGTTGTTTGCGAAATTAAGAGGACGAAAAGCAAATGTTCGGTGCTTTAACCGAGTTGGTGCACACGGAGAGTCCACCTACGGGAGTTGGAAAACCCTAATTCCAAACCAATGGTGTACATGGGCTTCAGGATCCTGTCCTGAAGGAACAAATAATTTATGAACCGATCGTTGGTCACCGACTATCATGGGACTGTATCTCCTGACGTTGCTCCACTGCCTTGTGGATTAAACCTTTAGGCCAAAGGCTCCAGGTGTGGCCCCCTAAGAACACCACTTGTTTCATTCTGGACACCCGAGCAATATCCCAGCCGTCACACAAATCGAATGATTTATGTGGCGCATATGTATTCGGTGCCCCTTTGTACCAATATTTATATATTCAAATAAATAAATAAAATTCATGCAATAGGCTATACTGATAACCATAGTTAGTACATTCATCTATCAAATATTAAATCTAAATAACTGAAATATTTACAAAACCAGATATCTTACTCTAATAAGAATATAGCTGAGATTGAAGAATAATGTCGTTAAATTATAACACACCAGTTTCAAAACTTCACTTCTCTTGTGTAACAGTTAAAGTACATAATTCAAACTTGTAACTGATTTTTATAAATCTATTTATATTTATTTATTTTCAGTAAATTATGTCTTATGAAATTACCTTACTTCCATGATATATACGTAACTTTTACGTAAGTATTGATATGGTATATTATTATATTATAATACAATATGTAATTCTTTATTTCATTTAAAGTAATTAATCCCATTTTTGATAAATTTCGATAGATGTATTAAGAAGATGAAGATTATTAAAACTAATGTGATAATAGATTAGTGTAATACATTTCGAAAAATCTTAACAAGTATATATGTGTTGAGTGGGTTGGAGAATGCTAATCGTCGGTCTATTTATTTATTTCAACACATAAATATTGGTACAAGGAGGCACCAAATATATATGCGCCACACCATATTTGTGTGTGTGTGTGTGTGGGCTGTGATACTGCCCGGGTGCCCAGACCGAAGCAGGTGGTTATCTTAGGGGGCCACACTCCGAGCCTTTGACCTAAAGGTCTGACCCACAAGGCAGTGGAGCATCGTAAGGAGATGCAGTCCCATGGTAGCCGGTTACTGAAAGTTGGCTCATACGCCATTTGTTCCCGCAGGATACTGGAGCCCATGTGCACCATTGATTTTGTTTGGGATCCGGTTAAAGCGCAGGATATTCGCTTTTCGTCCTCTCATTTTCGTAAACAACCTCCCCGTCACGAGAAGGCAGTGAGTAGGACTTCCCTGGCAGAGGCTGTATACGCGTGGCCGTGTGAAAGTATTTCGAGAGGGAGAGCGGACTCTCCCCACTCTCAGCCGTACCAGGGCATTTGGGGGATATTATTGATACATATGAGAAAGATTTATACACAGCTACGCCACTGTGCTCGATTCTCTGCCTTACTATTGTGACTTTAATCCCGGCTAGTTAACACGCGATTTATTCGCTAATCAAAATACGACTTATTTAATCTTATACTGTACTAAACCAATAATGCTCGACCGGTATGAGCAGCCTAACGTCTTTATTGGTCCTTTGTTCGCCTAGACTTTCCAACTGAGTCCAGAATACCAATAACAGCTTCTACTATGCGAATTATTTATTTCAAACATACTTAGTTTATATGCCAGTCAAACAGACCGCATCACACCATAAAATATAAAATGACATTTATACAAGATCAAGCCGAAAAGTGGCTGTTGTGGATGCGGAGGAATAGACCAATAATTATCATGTTAAGTCCAATGGTGTCCTTGGACTTTAGATGGACATTTCCTATTGGTCGATATCTGTTCACTTGTTGAATATTGTACAAAATGTTGTTTTCTATTCTATGGTACGATGTGGTATGCTTGGTTAGTATATAAATAGAGTATGTTTGAAATATAATGATTCATATCTCCGAGGCTGTGGCTTGTGTTCTGGACTCAACTGACTGGGCTAGACAGGGAAGCGCAAACCAATCGAGACTCTAGGCCGTCCGTACGTGTTTACGTGTCACTGTCACCGAATCGATCAATAAACGCTGGTTATCAAAACCTGCAGTCATACCCGTCATAACAGTGGCTTTGATCATGGGAGACTGTAATCATCAATAAACTGAGTATAAATTTTATTATTATTATTATTATTATTATTATTACTCATGATTTGAACACATAAACATTAGTACAAGGAGGCAACAAATAGATATGTGCCACATAAATCATTCGATTTATGGGAGGACTGGGATACTGACCGGGTGCCCGAATCAAAGCAGGTAGTTTTCTTAGGAGACCACATTCGGAGTATTTGACCGAAAGGTGTAATCCACAAAGCAGTGGAGCAACATCAGGAGATGCAGTCCCAATAGTTTGTTCATACGCCATTTGTTCCATCAGGATTCTGGAGCTAGCCCATGTACACCATTGGTTAAGAATGAGGGTTTTCCAACTCCCGTAGGTGGACTCTCCGTGTCCACCAACTCGGTTAAAGCACCGAACATTTGCTTTTCGTCCTCTTAATTTCTTAAACAGCACCCCGACCGCGAGAAGGTAATGAGTAGGACTTCTCTGCCAGTGGTTGTATACGCGTAACCATGTGAGAGCATTTAAAGAAGGAGAGCTGACTCTCCCCACTCTCGACTGTACCAGGGCATTCGGGGGTGAATATAACTTTAGAACAGTCAATCGTATCATAATAATCTATAGATCAAAATAAAGCTTATAATAAAAGGAATATAGATATACATAATCTAGTTACTGAATAGTTATACAATAACAATATTAGTTCATGAATCTATGTTCAGTGGTATAGGAGTAGGTTGGAAGAAAGCTAGAGGCGGCCAAACCAAAACATGGCACAAGTCCATGAAGTCACTGACAAGTGGACTGAGTCATGATGGTAGGTGTAGACTACCTGGTTGGGGACCACGAGATGATAGCAACCGATGGTTAGAGACCCTGAATGACATAGCTCAAAATCGTTTGCAATGGCGCAGGTGCATCCACTCTTTGTGTTCTCCCAAATTCTAATCTTCTGAATTCTTCATGTCCCTTTCTTTTTTCTCTTTCCAAATTTATTTCACTGGATTATACTCTTTAAATAACATCTCCAAACCCTAATCTTCCCGATTACTGCTTATACTCTTGCTACCTCTACCACTACGGGATTTGAATCGACAACTGCATCTCTGTGCTAATGTGGTATGGCAACTCGAACTGATGTACGTACGTACGAAGTTCTACGTTGTTACTGACTGACTGACTGACTGATTAGTTCATGAATAGTTCTCAAAAGTTACCCATCATTTATTCTTCACTAAGATTTAACACTTACAACAATTCATTCGATTTTAATTAGAAAAAAAAACAAACAAACAACAACCTATTTATCATTTATTCATTTATTCTTTTCTTTTTTTTCTTTTCTTCTTAGCTTTCATGTTAGTTATACAATATTATGGCAAAATTTTGATGCATATCTTACAATTATGCCATTAGTTGATTGTTATCCAACTAATATGAATATATCGAATATAGAAACTTGATAAGGAATATAAAGCGAGAGAGAGAAAGAAAGAGATCCACTATATTTTCATTTATGCTTAAATAGATGTTTTTTTTTCTAATTTACACCTTTTTTGTTTTTATTTCTTTTCTTTATTTTTTCTTCCTTTTTTTTCGTTTCAAATCATTGATGATTTTAACGTTTCGTAATTTTAATCTAATTGCATCTACTAAGATAGATAGATAGATAGATAGATAGATAGAGAGAGAGAGAGAGAGAGAGAGAGAGAGAAGAATATCATCATCCTCATTATCACCATGATAATCATGATCATCCCTTTCTTTTTATTACTTCATTTGTAAATTAATTGGCAATCATTATCATCATCATAATAATAAAGATATAAGTGATTTGTAAATGTATTTCTACAGGTTAATTTGTTAAAATTTAATTTTTCATATGAAAACATGAGAAAATCAGACTGGCTTTAGATATAGTTGCGGCTGCATCGATCATATATATTCACTATTTGTCAAGTTTTAGAATACAGTTTATTGTTTATTGGCGTCTGACGATGATGATCTTTCTTAACTTTGTTGAACAAGAGTTTCTGTTATGACTTTATGTCCGGCTAGTTATCACGTGATTTATCCACCAATCAAAATACGACTTATACAATCTTCGCACTGTGCGAAAACCAATGACGTTCGACCGGTATGGGCAGTCTTGCGTCCTTATTGGTCCTATGTCCGCCTAGCTCGTCCACTTGAGTCCAGAACACCAATACCAGCTTCCACTATGCGAATCGAATCATTTATTTCAGACATACTGGGTTTAATATATCAACCAAACAGACCACAGCGTACCATAAAATAGGAAATAACATTCATACACAATAAAGCCAAAAAGTGACTGTGAACGTGGGAGTATATGGTGACACTATAATTTATGCACAACCTTTGAGCAACGCTAGACTGATCTTGAGAGTGTTCACCTAATAACTAGAACCGAATGAGGGTTATAAACCTATGTGAGGAATTCGAATTATGATTTACAGTTGATGGTTAAGGTTAGGAATTAGATTTAGGGTTTTCATCACGAACTGAAATTAGTTATAATGCCAAAACTATTTAACCAAATGGATAAGTAGATTTTGTTTCGAAATCCAAAATCTGTTATCTTTTATCTGATTGGTTCGTCCGTAGATGATAGTCTCGTTAAGTACATATTTAAATTCATCATAAACTTACTGGTGGAAATAACGCCCCGGTCGACTGAATTTTTGGGTACTGATCTCTTACAAGGAGGTTTGCTTATCGACATAGAATACGCAAATGATATAGTCCTGTTTGATAAAGATGCTGATAAAAGACAGAGTCTTTTGACAGCACTGAGCAGCAATGTCAGGATGTTTGGGATGTGCTTCTCCTCTAAATGCTCCAGGACTGACCTGTGTCAATACCTGAACTAAGGATAGGAATGTGTGGCAATTTGAACCGATGCATATGTGTCTGGTCCTACGTTGTAGCTGACTGACTGATATAAATTATTATCTATGTTAGATATTCCAATGAAGTAATGATAGTGTGATATATACTACTTATGCTTGCAGATATAAGTAGTATGTTACACTAGTTTGAAGTGGGATTTTTGTAACTAGAAGGTTGAGAGGATGGAAATGAAGAGAAGACAGATAGAAACTCAAAGTAATCAAGATAACAACAGGAATGAAAGAATAATAAAGTGTTTGAGAGACTCTTGATGGAAGATGTGCAAATGATGTATTTGAAGTATGATTTTCATATCTTACTTAAACCACTGTGATTATGCTTTAAACAATAAATTGGTCTTCCTCATTTGACATAAACTATTGAAGTTTCGTCCATAGATTGTTTAAAATTAAATCTTTTAATAAACTATACACTTTCTTGTAACACCCTTGTCATACAAACTAAATTGAGAATAAGACAATCTAGATTGATGGTAAAGAAAATATGAGACTTTTGTGGAGTGCTCAATATGACTAGTCTTATTTAGTTTGACTTACTATCAAAGTATACTTCAAATGAGTTCTATTGTAAAGTTTGTGCTGATGATGTTGTTCAGAGCCGAAAAACAGCGGGCAAGCTAGTCAATGAACATGATAAAAATGTACATATATATACATAGTGAATTGAATGGATCATCGAATCAATTAAGCAACTAATAGTAAGGTTAGCAGAATGAATATCCACCTAAGGAGTAAGTAGTGCTCAATCATACATATTCATACAATGGTATAGATAAGTTGTCATTGTACGGATGACTGTCCGTTAAATAAGTTAACAAAAGGGCTTAATCAAATTAAATATGAACAAACTCAATTGCCCATGAGCTACTATAACCCGTATAAGTAATGTTAAGTTCAGGTGCCTCACGCAAGTTGTAACTCAGCCTATGTTGAATTTCTAATACATAAAAATTACTAGTTTGAACGTACTTAGTTTTAACAGTGATTTTTATATCTGAAAGCATTCGTTTATGTTGGGTGGACCCAGAAAATTCCTCGGAAAAAGCTTAAAGGGACCCTGACAACGCTGATAAACATCTTATCCAATCAGCATTCAATAGAAGTTCCACAGAAACACCTGTAAAGTGAGAAGTCACATTTCTGACTGGATGATTAGGTGAGACTATAATTTATGGACGACCTTTGAGGGACGCTAAAGTGACCTTGAGAGTGTCTACCTATCTACTAGGGCTAAATGTGGTTATATTAGTTTGAATGATAAGGATTACGATTTACAGTTGAGGGTTAGGAATTAGGCTTGGAGTTTTCTTCACGAACTGACGTCAGCTATAATGCCAAGAATTTAGCCAAATGGGTGAATGAATATCGCGCCAAAATTTAAGACCTGTTATCGTAAATCTGACTGGTTCGTCTATAAATTATAGTCTCGCCGATGATTATCTGTCCTACTACTATGTTCAGAAGAGTTCCAGTAGCTCAAGGCCATCTAAAATGCTATAAATACCGTTGGTTTTCTGTACATAAACTAACTTTAGAGTAAAGCGCCCTTCTATATTTGACGCTTTTTCTCTCGTGTTGAAGTTGCCGTGTTGTTTTAGCCTGAAGGTTACTAGAATAACTTAGTAAACCTGGTCAAGCGTCCAATTGGAAGACTTATCAGTTTACACTGATTATTTATCTATTTAAACACAAACATTTGTACAAGGAGACACAAAACAGATATGCGCCACAGAAGTCACTTGATTTGTGTGTAGGATGTGATACTGCCCGGTAGCCCAAAACGAAGCAGACGGTTTCCTCAGGCGTCCACACCTGGAGCCTTCGATCTAAATATCTGATCCACAATGCAATGGAGCAACGTTAGGAGATGCATTCCCATTTTAGCTGGCGACCAATATTTGGTCCATACATTATTTGTTTCCTCAGGATCCTGAAGCCCATGTACACCATTGGTTGGGAATGAGGGTTTTCCAACTCCCCTAGGTGGGTCCTTCGTATCCATGTGTCAATAATAAAACATGGAATGAACCAAATGAAGTATATAATCGCTTCTGAATATAGAAATTAGCTTTCGAAAACGTGGATCATTAGAAACATTCAACTTAATAGGATCGGAACTACAAAGATTAATGTTACATGTTGTGAGATATACAGTAGTTTTACAAACTGACTGATTGTGTCCAATTTTACCACATTTAATGCATATAGCATAACGAAATACACATGAATGAAATTCGTCACTGGACAAATATTTACCAAACTTGTGCTCACATCTATGATCAGTTTTAAAATTTCTTGTTGACTCACTTTACATATTTCCACGAGAATAAGAACCATTATTAAACAAACGCGATTTTGAACAACGCCGAGAGTGTAGTTCATCAGGACGAATAAACAAAGTATTAGAAATTTCCACTGACTGAAAATAGTTAGTATAGACTGTTTCAATTTCTTGAAATGAACTTCTAAGCTTCGGAATTAATTCGTTTTATAAATTTGGAACATTTATACCAGCAATCGACCGATCATGAAGTTGAGTTTCTTATCAGTGTCTAAAATTCCACTTCGTGATCTGTTTCTGTAGTTTGAGTGATAAAGTCTTTAACTTTCTCATCATTTTATGAAACTTTGGTCTCTCTCTTCATTCCAAGCTAGCACACTGCACATGACTATGAAGTAATTTCTTGGAAGATTCATATGACAATGCAATCAGTTTCTCTGAAAAAAACTCAGATTCTTTAGCAGGTTATTAGCTTCTTTGTCTACGAACGTCAAGAAATAAAATGTGAAATTATCATCTTTAATCTGTTTCCTAGTCATACAGCAAATTTCGAACTGCTCCATATGGTCTTCAAAGTAATCCCTACTTGAATCAATATCCAACTGTCCAAGATTTAACACAATCGCAACACCAATATAATGATTAGAAGTATTCGAATTAATATAGTGACTGGGAATTCCAGAAATAGTGCAATTTAAGGCATATACAACTAGATGAGTACAAAAAAGCGTATTCTATATAGAATTCGTAATCAGTGGTCAATCAAGTACAAAGGAATCATTAGTTCATACACCACCATATTTCATTAAATTATTTGTTAGAATCAGATTATACTTGCTGGTTTTGACTAAGATTGTGTGTGTGTGACAGAATAGGGATTTATTTAAGAAACTTATCTCTAACTAATTAATTCCCATGTATTGAATTCACTGAGATCAAAAGACAAATTAGGTGTTTGTTTGAAGGCGTAACTGTATTACAACTGTAGACTACTCATCATACCTAATTGAAATATTGGAGAAGTATAAACTTGATTGATCAGTTTCCTTTTGGAAATAGTTTCTGTTAAGTTTTAATATTTCGAGTTATAATACATGCGAAATTAGGAACACTTAAGCTACTCTAATACTGTGATGTGTACTACTGATATCTATCGATATCAGTAGTGTGTATCATCAATCGAAAATGAAATGTCTGGCAGCAGAAGATCTAAGAAACGAGAACAGTGAAGGATTACTGTGGAAACGAAGTCACAATAAAGTCTGACATTTTGCAAATGAAGTATTTACTGTATGGTTCTCAGATTTTACTAAGAGATCTTATAATTGTGTATTCAAGTACATTTGATTGTTCCCATTTATGTTCTCGTTCACTGCAATACAACCGGTTCTTCTGTGTAAATCAATAACAAGAACTAGCGCATAACACAGGGTAGAGACAAATTGTGTGCGAACTTTGTATTTATGGTAGAACAAGCAGAATAAAACGAAACAGTTCAACTTCGTATACACAGCAATGGAAACATGACTTAAAGACAAATTCACTTGTTGTTGATTTACTTAGATCTTACCATTGTTATTTAGGACTGCAATTGAACAGTCTCTTGTTGGCGTATGTGTATCCTTTGCGGATTACCTCGATATTGCCTTAAGTCATAAGCTTTTTAAGCAGAGATGGATAGCGGCTAGTAGTAGAATCCAGGACGCGCGTTTCCTCCTATTTGGGACTCGTCAGCTGGGTGTACCTGCACCGCAGGGTTGATGATCACTCCTGGATTCGAACCTAGTGCCGTTCGTTTCAAATGCCATCACGTTATCCACTTAGCTACTGACAAGTTTCAAACGGGACGAAACACGCGTCAAGCTGTATTCCACTACTAACCATTATCCATCTTTGCTTAATAACTTAAAGACGTACAGAAATGTAGCATAATAAGAACAACACATATCTATAATCGGGAAAGATTCATTTAAAATATCACATAGGAAAAGAAGAAATTGATGTCACAATTTCTAGTATTATTGCAAACGAAATGTGAATGATCTTATGATCATGATAACAGTTTCACATAACAAAAGACAACGTGTAGTGGGGCCCTTACTTTAGATGTCAATTAGACCGGACCACGTTGTTAACGGGTCATTACTTTAGTGGCCCAGAATCTGACTCCAGTGAGATTGTTTCTGATTGCTATTGAGATATACATATCGTCATTCCTCGTATATAATTGTCGACTTAGATCATGCTGGTGAATAACGGAATTAAATCAAATACGAGAATGGATATCTCAAATACATATATTTCGTGCAATCATTGATCTGAACAGATACTCAGAAAACGTAGCGAAGCAAGAGAAGAAAAGAGAGAGCGAAGTGAAACGAAAGGATGTGCAGTAGAGAAGGCATGTGAGCCATCTCCCATGTCGTCAAGCGTTGATCAATCATGATAGTCACACAACAATAAGCTACGAACATGGGATGAATAGGATAAGAAGAGCACACACAAATGTGCTCATATAATAACAGTGGAGTTTGATAAGTGAATAATTAAGAAAATCAAAATGTGACACAAGACAAATGAATAAATTGACCTGTCCAACAGCTAGAATAAGATCTGTGGGCTTAACATAGCAACCGACACTATAAACACTCATAGACAATGAACAGTGAATGTGTATAGAGAAGACATAGGTATATATCGATTTGTATTATTGAATACATCGTATATAAGTAATATTTCACTTGAAATAATCATATTCATCCAAATCATTATAGTTGCAAGGACTAATCCACATAGAAAATATTGATTATCACGAAATATGAATCGTTTATCACCTGGAAAAATTGCTTGAGTTGCAATTGCCAATTCCTGAAATACATTTACATAATTTTATCAATATCATCATCAATTGTCTAAAAACTATGTCTGTAACCATCGTTTAACTTATGTGTGCTGTTACTGTGAATTTCAATCTCGGCAATGAGTAAACACAAAATATTGTAATCAGATGGGGGATTCATGAGTTATTAGAAGCTAGACTACCATGGAAAACAGATAGGTCCTGGGTTCCAACCTAGTAGGCGGGATCGTGGATGCGCACTACTGAGGAGCCCCATACTAGAACAAAATATTATAGTTCAGGTGGCTGTTAATATCTATTCTTTAATTTTGTATCTGTAAATAAGTTCCCAAAATCAATAGCTCTGTAAGTCCTCGATATTTGATACTGAACTCATCTAGCTGAAGGTATTCGGTCATGCATCCGCACCAGATCACGTGTGGGAACGCCGTGCTCAACATCCCTTACAATCGCTAGCCAATCTAGATCAGTCGGTTCTCGATACATTGATAGTCTATCAAATATATTTATAAGCCTCTTCACTTCTGATTTCACTGTGTGGGCACATTTCGAATATAGAAGGTGTTACTGGTTAAAGTGTTGTTGTTAAACTCCAAATACTTGTGGCATTTTCAGTTTGCTAACTTCAGAATGTGAAAATGATTAATACAAAAGCGTTTTGTGAAATTGTAGTGAGTTATTTAAGTATGGATGTATGTTTTCTTATTACTCCACCCCCTAACAATTAACTTACCTACTTCACCATTGTATTTGTCAAACGGTCAATATTTCACACCAATTACCCATTCCTTAAACCTCCCTTCAATGCATCGGAAAATCAGATAAGAGTACACAAGTACTTTCTACTCATTATGACATACAGTTCATATAATAATTGTGTAATTCATGTAAAAGTATTGTGTAGGTGGGAGTTATCACATATACTCATCAGTCGATATAACACTGATCATAATGAAATATATTAAACAGTAAATTGTTTCTTTTATGTAGCTTTTCAGAAGTACATATCCATTAACATGTCATGAATGGAACACTGGAGCTTTGAGTCTCGTGAAGTATTTTCAACTAAAAGAAACACCTAGCTAACGTTCATTCATACACATTGGCCATAACAATTGGTTCGTGTTATAACTATGCATTAGTCTATAATATTCAATGTTAATCCAATTGAGATCACTTGATTGTGAATAGCATGTACAGGGTAAAATTTAAAGAGCAGCCTCATGTAATTACACTTGCACATTCACCCAAAACCTTGAACAAATATGGGTTTCAGTAGTAGAACATTAATCAAAGTGCAACACAGTGTTAAGTCACATGTAAGTGTAGACCTTGAAAAATTGACTCCAACGATATGATGATCAAGTACCGGTTACTCTTCTGTAATTAATTAGTTACTTACGCCTGTTACTCCCTATGGGGTATAGGCATATAATCAGCATTCTCCAACTCACTCTGTCCTGGGCCATCCTTTCTAATTACATCCAATCGTTGTTCACCCTTCTCATGTCTGTCTCCGTTTCTCGCCATATTGTGTTCTTCGGTATTCCTCATTTCTTTTCACCTCGAAGATTCTAAGTGATGGCTTGCCTTGTGACGTAATTGGGTGCTTCCCTCAGTGTGTGCCCTATCCACTTCCAACACTTCTTCTTGATTTCTTACTCCTCTGGAACCTAGCTTGTGCTCTCCCACAGTAGGTTGTTGCTAATAGTATCTGACCAACCAATGGATCCGAAGTATTTCACGTAGATGACTGTTAATAATTACTTGTACCTTCTGGATGAGGGGTTTCGTAGTTCTCCATGTTTCCACCCCATACATTAGAACTGTCTTATTATTTGTATTGAAGATTCTGACTTTAGTGTTAGTCGACAGACAGTTGTTTTGAGTTCCAGATATTCTTCAGTTGTAGATATGCTGATGTTGTTTTGCCTATTCGCACCTTTACATGTGTATCAGATCCACCGTGTTCATCAATGATGCTGCCTAGATATGTAAAAGGTTATTACATCCTCCAACGCTTCTCCCTCAAGTGTGATTCGATTGGTGCGTGTTGTGTTGTATCGGAGAATTTCGCTTTTCCGTTTGTGTATGTTGAGATCTACTGCTGCTACACTGGTCATCTTCTTTCTCATTTGTTGTCGTGTGTGCGATAGAAGAGCCAGATCATTTGAGAAGTTTGATTCATTTGATTACATCATCATCATCATCATCATCATCATCATCAGTATATCTTAAAACAAACAACTGCTTAAAATCAGTAGTGATATTTGATTAAAAATACTAAATATAGAATTTACCATGATAAGTAATAAATTTTCGACAAGGAATAAAGCTATGAAGAATACAGAAACCTTTAATATACTTTGAATGGAAGCTAATAGTGAAATCTTGAGCACATATTCCATCTTAATGGAACTCAGATTGAAACTGTTCATAACTTCTAAACATAATGAAACACACATTTTATGTTTCATTGATGGACACTCTATCCGTAATATAATCAAATTGTTACTAAATGAGAAGTTGAGACGACCATTCAGTGGATCCATTAACAATCTGCCATTGTATATATCAATGACACCGCTAATATCAACCATAACAAGTGATAACAAGCATTTAAATTACATTTGTAAATTACTTACATAAATGATTGTCAATAGCATTCCTGATCCAGAAATAATGAAAATGACCTATTCAATAGCAATAATAATAATAATTATCATTATTATTATATATCTGAATGAGTAAGTGTAGATTTAGATTTACTATTCAGTGACAATATATCTGGGCAGCATCATTGATGAACACGGTGGATCTGATACACATGTAAATGTGCGAATAGGCAAAAAAAGAGTAGCATATCTGCAACTGAAGAATATCTGAGACTCAAAACAACTGTCTGTCGACTAACACTAAAGTCAGAATTTTCAATACAAATAATAAGACAGTTCTAATATATGGGGTGGAAACATGGAGAACTACGAAACCCGTCATCCAGAAGATACAAGTAATTACTAACAGTCGTCTACGTGAAATACTTCGGATCCATTGGTTGGTCAGACACTATTAGCAACAACCTACTGTGGGAGAGAACAAGCTAGATTCCAGAGGAGTAAGAAATCAGACAGAAGTGTTGGAATTGGATAGGGCACACATTGAGGGAAGCACCCAATTACGTCACAAGGCAAGCCATCACTTAGAATCTTCGAGGTGAAAAGAAATGAGTAAGACCGAAGAACACAATATGGCGAGAAACGGAGACAGACATGAGAAGGGTGAACAACAATTGGATGGAACTAGAAAGGATGACCCAGTACAGAGTGGTTTGGAGAATGCTGACTGGAGGCCTATACCCCATAGGGAGTAACAGGCGTAAGGTGAGGAAAAGTATTCAGCGACAATAATCATTACTGACCAACTAACTGAATAATCACTGTAAATCTAAAAGCATCTAACTAGTGATCCAGTACTTCATGCGTTGATATGTTCATAATTTGGTCAACTCTAATTGTATTGATTCTACCACTTCATTATCAGTCTCATTTACATACAGGAATAGGTGGTAGCTAGAAAACATAATAAAGATAACCGTCTATTTACAATGGCTAGCTTATCAACAACAAAAAATTACTGTAAAGGGATGACATTGATGTTTGTCATGAATAGGAAAGAAAGCGACAGATATAAAACTAATGAGTGTAATGTCTTTAATATCGAATTGTTAGATAATCAACTCCATAAGGCAATATCTTATTGCTTTATCCACAATAAATGAATTCAATTAAGATTGTTTGCATTCAATATATGAATTCATGAGTCAATTGAAGAGCAACATGGAAAACCTGGAAGACCGTTTCGTCCTAGTATGGGACTCCTCAGCAGTGCGCACCCACGATCCGCACCAAAACGACTCTAATCTATCGATCGCGTGCGCGAATGCATAACCTCTTGACCACTGAGCCGGTATCATCAGTATACCACAGAGTTATCCTATCAAACATCTGTTCATTCATAATCATAATCAAAAAGGGGTTTTGTGGAGGTTTAAGCAATTTAATAGTTGAATTCCTGAGTCAATTGAAGCTAGACCACCATGGAAAACCTGGAAGCACTAGCACTAGAAGTTCTAGTATAGGACTCCCCAGCAGTGCGCATCCACAACCCCGCACCAAAGGGACTCGAATCCAGGACCTATCAGTCACGTGCACGAATGCTTAATCTCTATCCGGCATCATCACTGGGGCATCCAGTGCTTCCATGGTGGTCTAGCTTTAACTGACTCATGAATTCATCCCTTAATTTACTAAAATCTCTACAACCTCCCCCCTCTCTAATTGTTTAAATTATACAATTATCTTACTTACATCAAAGTAACTATTATAATTTAATATAATCATAGCAATATAAACTATTGCTTGTAAAGTGAATATAACAGTAAGGAATATATTCAATGATGTTTGTATATCGAAACGTATTAATTTGCCAAATATTATAGTCAGCAATGTAATTCCCAATGTAATAACCCAACTACATGGAATCCATAACGTTTTCAATTCACATAGTAGCCTTGAAACTGGAATTGAAAGAATGATCGACTATTGAACAAAAAGAAATAAATAGAATAGCGAATCAACATGACAGATCATCTATCTACTGAATAATCATTCATTATTTAATTAAATGTAGTATTATTTGACAGAATGGTGTAAATCATCAGCGTTGATGATCTCAGTTGAATGATTGGGCACCTTCTCGAGTTACACGAGAATAATGTGACCAACCAGTTAATATCGAAGTCATACATCGCGTTCAGCATCTAACGTCGATTAACTCTTGGTCGTATTGTGGTGTGTGCTACTTATATTGATATAAGTAGTATATGTCGCGAGTTAAAACGTAATATCTACCAGCAGAAGATGAGGTGAAGATCAAGAGAGGAAGAGCGAGAGCACAATGGAATTTGTAAGAAAATGCATTTACAATGGAATGGGAGACAATGGATTATTGTTTGAAACGGAAACAGTCCAGTTTGATATGATGCATTGATATTTTGCAGATTGACGATTGACTTTATGGTATTCAGATTTTATTGAGATAGTCTGTAATTTTCGTTCTAAATACATTCTCTTGTGCCCACCCGTGTTTTTGTTCACTACGGTATCAAGGTACTATGAAGACCATACATCACAAAGGACGTTATTATAGTAATATATATCGGTTAAAATAGGTACAAGTGAATGTGTGACCACCAACGCATGGACCAGTCGATGGCATACAATTTACAGATGTGCATTGGTCGTCCTTGACCTTGACAGGGATCGATGATCTTTTCAATGTTCAATAACCCAACTGCTAGATGATTCGGCTGGAGCTCAGTAACATTTCACTGGCCCTACAATAGTAATCGACATTAAAGTGAAAAATGTCACTTTCAAATCTTTCACTGTACTGGTTTTTACTCTATACTTATTTGAACGATATTGTTTGAGAAATGTATGGAACGAAGCTATGAACGAGCATTGATTAACAAATTGAGCTGTCAGTTTATTATAGATGTATGAAACAGGGTTTCCTGTTGACTACCTGCAACCACCATCTAAATCTCAATACATAGTGCCCGCAGTGTCGAGTCACCTAGACTGGTGGCCACATTGCAACATGATCGATAGCATTCGATCTGCACTAATAAGGACTAGACAAGCATGACATTGATCACCACCCAGTGATCAATCAATTGTGATGTATGAAGTGTGAATTTGAAAGTGGCTGACTGAACCATTTCATTCAATTTGCAATATTTCCACTAGTCTAAATGACCAAGTATAGTGTTGCAGCCAGTATATTTTGATGATTGTGTGCAACTAACAGGAAGTGCTATAATTAAGTTTTATACTAGCAGACACTCGTCAACAAAGTGAATGTGGTATACTGATTATTTAGTTATTTATTTACGCCCGTCACTCCTCGTGGAGGAGCATAGGCCGCCTACCAGCACTCTCCATCCAACCCTATCCTAAGCAATCCTTTCCAGTTGTTATTCATCCTTTCCATATCTGCTTCTATTTCCCGACCTAATGTGTTCTTTAGCCTTCCTCATTTCCGCTTCCTTTCACGACTCCAAGTTAGGGTTTGCCTCATCATACAGTTTGGTGATTTTCGTGATATATGTCTTACCGATTTCCATCGTCTTTTCCTAATTTCCTGTTCAGCTAGAAGCTGGTTTGTCCTCTCTCACTGTACGCTGTTGCTGATGGTATCCAGCCAATGGATGTTGAGTATGTTGCGTAGACAACTATTTATAAATACTTATGGTTGCCAACTATTACAAAACGTATGTTCAAGTTTTCCTTATGAGTACATCCAACTACCTAATATCAGCTACAAAGTCAATTCCATGAAGCCGTTTAAGTGTCCCGAATAAGATATCAACTTTCTATAAACCATCATTAGAAATTCTAGAACCTGGTAAAAGAGATAATCTAAACATTCTTCAGTTACTCAACTAATTAGGATGAAATGAAATCATACAGTTAACCAGTCATTTGATCATTTATATGTATTGACTCTAAATGTTTTGAATGAGAATAGCCCATATAAATGAATGTGTCCTTATTATTAAAAAAGGAATCAACTTAAATATATACACTATCGACATCAAATCATATAATGATGTTAATGGTAAATATTTTCAAGTGTTTTTTCTAACTACTTACATTGAATATCAATAGTATATAATTCAATGGAAAAATAAATTGCACACGTGGCATTAGAATGATTTCCAAATCAATAAAGAGTGCCAAAAAGCTGTAATAATCACAAATCACATATATACATTGAAATACACTAATGTGAAAAATTAAAAACGATAAGCAAAATGAATTTCACACTATGATTTCTAAATAAACTAAATATGATATAGAAACAATGACTGATATTTTAATGATCGAACGATACTTTGATGGATTTAGGTAAATCATGTAGGGATTATGATGGTTATTCATTGAATACAATGCTTAATGATCATCTTATATCACGGATTCAGCGGTTTCAAATGTAAATTGAATTGATGACAATGAGGCAGGAGTTACGATTGAATCGTATTATGATACTTTCATCATATTTAAATCCATGTTTGACTTTTTGTGAGTCATTCATACTACTTATTGATATAAAGTAGATTGAAGTGTACCCAATCGTTTTCACGATCAGTTCACTGTAGAAGCTGGCATTACTTTGATGGAACTAATCAGCGAAACATCCGTTTACATTTCTGTCACTATGATCGTATTGAAGATCGCCAACGTAGGTGATCTCTGTCGAAATTATTTGTGGCCTACTCGAGTTAGATGGACGTCGAAGTCACACCTCGCGGTCAGCAATATAACATGGATTGTCCCTTCGATGTATCAAGGTACTATGGATTCTTCGAAGACCATTATTACAGCAATATATATATAATTTAATGTAGGTACATAGGAGAAATTGTGACCACCACCTCATGGACCAGTTCATGGTATATGATTAACTGACGGAGTTGGTTGTCCTTGACCATGACAGGGATCGATGATCTATTCAATATTCAGTGACCCAATTGCCGGATGATTTGGCTAGATCTCAACAACATTTGACTGCACCTACGGTATTATTAGTTTCCCATCATATTCGATTTTAATATCCTTACGTTTCTCACTATTCTAGCTTTATTTATCTTGGAAGATTTGATTAAATAATGAAAATCTGACCGAAACATTGTTACTTATGGCAACATTGCAATCCAAATCATAATAGAATACACTAGGTGTTCACTTGCATTTCCTGTCCATATTCACGCCTAATTTGACTTGTATTTTGTTTGTTATTTTATACTACTTATTAATATTCAGTAAACGGTTGTATGTATAGTAATTTCTAATCGGATGACTTGGTGCTAGTTTATTTTTGGTGTCATCCCCCAAAGTATTTACTGTAGTTATTATCAGTTATTCCAGTTATGTATATCTTTTGAGCTTTTGCTTAAACGTAACAGTTTTCATATTTATGTGCTCTTAGTTGCCATTTTAGTTGCTGATATTGTAGTGAGTGAAACCATCGGCTTCTGGTTTTAATTGCGAAATTGTCTAGATCTAAGGCTTGTATTATTTCTGATTGCTTTCTGTAGTGAATGTAAGTGCATTGTGTATGATTGCTGAGTTTTCGTCTAACCTTTACCCTCTTCAGTAACGCTAATCTGCATACTATCCTAGTACACTAAGTAACTTCTGTCTAGACGTCGTGAACTGCTACAACAAACTATTGTTGACATTAAACACAGCTATCAGCTGTCATTTACTCTCTTGAAACCTTTCTGCTCCCACAAATACAGGTGTGTTAATTGACACATATATGTCACGAGTTGAGGTTTATAATCCATTTGTGTTTATTCCACAATAAAGAACCCTTATTTAGACAAATCGTTGTTTTTTTTTTAAACTTCGGTTTCATGCATGTCTCAATCGTGTAGTTAGACGCTTCAATGTAATTAACATCAGGTGAATTGTCAAATTGAACTAGGATTCTATGATTATTACTGGGTAGCATGTCGATTACTTAAAAAGTGCGGTTAATTAAGAGTAATACAAACATTTAACTATTATAAGCAAAGATGGATAATGGCTGGCAGTGGAATCCAGAACGTGTGTTTCATCCTATACCAACAAGTGACTGATCCATTACAATCCTAAATAACAATGGGAAGATACAAGTAAAGCAACATCAATTGAACTTAACTGTTATGTTGTATATTTGAATATTTAGGGCCAGTGAAATATCCCTGAACCCTAACCAATACATCCAGCAGTTGAATTACTGAATATCGAACAGACCATTGAACTGTTTTAAAATCAAGGACAACCAACTCACATCAATTTATCGTATGCCTTGAACTGGTCCATAAAGTGGTGGTAGCAACTTCTCTCTTGCACCTAATTTAACTAATATACATATTGCTGTAATAACGTCCTTTGTGATGTGCAATCTTCAAAGCATCCATAGTACCTTGATATATCGAAGGGATAATTCACGTAAGATGCTGACATCGGAGTTCGTTGGTTCATCACACCATTCCTGTCTAACTCGAGTAGATCCTCAATCATTCGGCATAGATCATCATTATTAATGATCTACAAACAATATACACATTTTTCGGCGAGACTCTAATTTATGGACGAACCTTGAATGAATCTTAAGCGACCTTGAGAAATATTAGCCAGTCAGCAAACAGTCAGTATAGAGTAAAAATTTATTATACAAAACCAAGGAAATAAAGTGGATACACTTCTTATACGTGGTTCAAAAACTTGTTGAGGTTAGAAAGAGGAGGAAATCATCCATATGGCTACATAGCAGTCGGTCTTTGGCAGCAAAAACTCTTTCAATCCCGACCACATAGCTTCAATATTGTTTATGTGCACTCCGGTTGTTGAGTGCACAAAATGCTACTTGTGGATAACGAAACGGTGCACACAACCAAGCCTATGTAGAAGTCGGTACACTCTCCAAGCATCCGTATATATTGTAGTACCTGGCTTCAGCCAGTGTTACGGGTGCTTTTATTATCCAGTTCGCGATAATTGTCGTACCTTGCCTTAGTTAAGAATTATATATAGGGTTTTCATCACGAACTAACATCAGCTATAAAGCCAAAACTCTGTTTAGCCAAATGAATGAAAGGCTTTCGCGTCTAAATCCGTGATCTATTATCTTATGCCTGATTGTTTCGTCCACAAATTATAGTCTCGCCGTTTTATTTGTTATCACGTTTTGTACAAAATTCCCTGTGAACCGGTTGTACGTTATCATTAAGCATTGAAGTTGGCGCTGCAACCTTGAAATCTCTAAAACGCCTCGGATTGGCTCGTCCATAAATTATCGTCTCGCCCAATTTTCCTTCAATTTTTTAATCATTTACATATATACACACATTTACCACCACAACAAGAAAACTTCAGATAAAGTAGTATACTAATAATAACTTACAAAAACAATCCAACAAACCAGTTTGTAGATTGTAACCATCCCTTGAATGTATGACTGAATAATAAGTAGTATGTATTGTTTAAATGAATAAAATAAACTCACACTAATATTACAGTAGTATTCATTGCCCATATGATGATTAATTGTATTAATGCTATACCACTAGCCTTTCAAACGAAGTATCATTTATGGATTAGTTTACCTTAATATAAAATAGGATACCAGATATTCGTTGAATTGGTTCCATGATTATCTAAATATTTCATGTTATTGTTACGTAATTAAATAAACAAATGCATCAATAACCTACTTGTTTACTATTCGATTGTGTTAGATCACTTTCTAGATGTTGTTTAACTATAGTGAAAAGAAGATCATTTTTATAATCAGTGAAAGGATGTTATAGTAATTTTAATAGTTGAATTGATGAATCAATTGAAGCTAGACCATCATGGAAAACTTGAAAGTATTGAAAGGTTGTTTTGTCCTATTGCGGGACTCCTCAGCAGTGCGTATCCAAGATCCCTGCCTCGCAAGATTCAAATTTAGATATTAACACCGTTGAATACCGGCTTGGTAGTCTAAGGGTTAAGCGCTCGCACGCGAGATTGATAGGTCCTGGGTTAGAGTCTCGCAGACAGCGTCGTGGGTGCGCACTGTTGAAGAGTTCCATGGCGGGTTTTCTATGATGGTCTGGCTTCAATTGATTCGTGAGTTCAACAATTAAAATATAATTTTTATTAAATATGAAAGTAAAACTCTGAAATTAATTTAATAATTTTATAGGCAGAGATGGATAGCGAACATCAACTCTGGATTTATGTGCATCCAGTTGACGAGTACCAAATAGGACGAAACGTGTGTCAAACTGGATTTCATTGCTAACCACTATTCATCTTTGCTTATAAAGCTTGTAAATTAAGGCGATATCCATTCAATACTCACAGGATGCACATATACCAATAAGAGACTGATCAATTGCAGTCTTAAACATCAATGGGAAAATTCAAGTAAACAATAACAAGTGAATTAAACGTCACCTCATCACACAACCCTGTGGCTATTAACACTCAGTAGCTAAGTGGATAATACAATGGTGTTTGAATCGAACGACAGCGGGTTCCAGTCTCAGAGTGAACATCAACACTCAGATACAGGTGCATCCATTTGACGAGTATCAAAGCAGGACGAAACGCTTATTAAACTGGATTCCAATGCTAGCCATTAACTATCTTTGCTTATAATGCTTGTGACTTCAGACAATATAGAGACAAGATGCACCTATGTACCAGCAAGAAAGAGACTGATCAATTGCAGTCGTAAACATCAATGAGAAGATACAAGTAAACAATAATATCAAATGAATTGAATTTATATAATACTTTCCATTAAATCATTATTATTCACTTACATTTCATTGAACTAATCAAATAATTCTTCATTAACACTTTTCAATGTTAATCACAATACTACTAATAATACTACTACTAATACTCATAATAATAATATGATTACTGTTAGTTATTTCAACAAGTATTTAAACTGTATAGAGAATAGTTTAAACTATTTAAAGAATGAATGTTGATTTACAATTGGAATGAAGTGTAATAATCTTTGTCCTGTTGTGCTACAATCAATAGATGAGATGAATTGTGTTAAGAGTTGTGCCAAGAAACCATTGTACCAATGTTGATCTATACACAATATTGGGGTACAAAGTTTATGATTATAATATGATGGATATAGTTATAGTATTATGTTCATCAATGAAGATCTAGTCAACATTGAATGATGATGATGATGATGATGATGTAATCAAATGAATGTTTGTTTTAAGATATACTAATCAAACTTCGCAAATGATCTGGTTCTTCTATCGCACACACGACAACAAATGAGAAAGAAGATGACCAGTGTAGCAGCAGCAGCAGCCTCAACAGCAGTAGATCTCAACATACATAAATGGAAAAGCGAAATTCTCCGATACAACACAACACGCACCAATCGAATCACACTTGACGGAGAAGCTTTGGAGGATGTAAAAACCTTTTAAATATCTAGGCAGCATCATTGATGAACACGGTGGATCTGATACACATGTAAATGTGCGAATAGGCAAAACAACATCAGCATATCTACAACTGAAGAATATCTGGAACTCAAAACAACTGTCTGTCGACCAACACCAAAGTCAGAATTTTCAATACGAATGTCAAAACAGTTCCAATATATGGGGTGGAAACATGGAGAACTACGACACCCATCATCCAGAAGATACAAGTAATTATTAACAGTTGTCTATGAGAAATACTTCGGATCCGTTGGTTGATCAGACACTATTAGCAACAACCTACTGTGGGAGAGAACAAGCTAGATTCCAGAGGAGTAAGAAATCAGACAGAAGCGTTGGAAGTGGATAGGGCACACACTGAGGAAAGCACACGACTGCATCACAAGGCAAGCCTTCACATGGAATCCTCAAATTCAAAGGAGAAAAGGAAGATCGAGAAACGGAGACAGACATGAGAAGGGTGAACAACGATTGGATGGAACTAGAGAGGATGGTTCAGGACAGAGTGGGTTGGAGAATGCTTGTTGGCGGCCTACGCTCTTTTGGGAGTCACAGGAGTAAGTAAGTAATCAATTTAAACTAAACTAGATTTCATAAGGGGATCGGTTGAGAAAAAAAGACGACAAAACAAAATGAAGCGAAGACAAACTGAAGACAATTTAGCGAGAAACAGTGTTATTATTATGTATTTATTTGTTTAAACACATAACTCATTTTATTTTTGTGAGGGCTGTGAAACTGCCCCAGTTTCCAGACCGAATCAGATGGTTTTCTTGGTGGGACACATTTAGAGCCTTAGACCCAAAGGTCTAGTCCACAAGGTAGTGGAGCAACGTGAGGAAATACAATCACATGGTAGCCGGTCATCAACAATAGGCTCATACGCCATTTGTTTTCTTAGGATCCTGGAGCCCAAGTACACCGTTGGTTTGGAATGAGGGTTTTCCAACTACCGTAGGTGGACTTTCCGTGATCAGCAACCTGGTTAAAGCACCATACATTCGCTTTTCGTCCTCTCAGTTTCGTAAACAACACCGCGGCTTCGAGAAGGCAATGAATAGGACTTCCCTGGTAATGGTTGTATGTACGTGGCCATGTGAGAGCATTCCGTGAGAGACAGCTGACTCTCCTCACTCTCGGCCGTACCAGGGCATTTGGAAAGCAAATTAAACTAACCACTAAAAAGATATTACTGTTGATAATAGAAAGAATATAAGCGAAAATATATGGAAGCTATTTGAAAAGAAATTGAAGATGCCGCAAGGATTTGAATTTTAACAACACTTTAAGCAATAACAACTTCTATAATCGAAACGTGCCAACCCAATGAAATCAGGAGTCGGAAGTGGAGAGGTTCAAAGATATATCTGATACTTACTTACTTACTTACTTACGCCTGTCACTCCTCGTGCAGGAGCATACGCCGCCCACCAGCACTCTCTATCTAATCCTATCCTGGGCAATCTTTTACAGTTCTTTCCAGTCGCTATTCATCCTTTTCATATCTACTTCTGTTTTCCGACGTAGTATGTACTTTGGCCTTCCTTTTACACGTTTCCCTTCAGGATTCCAAGGTAGGGCTTGCCTTGTCATGCAGTTTGATGATTTCCATAATATGTGTCTCATTCATTTCCATCGTCTTTTCCTTATTTCCTGTTCAGCTGGAAGCCGGTTATTTCTCTCCCACAGTAGGCTGTTCCTGATGAGTATCTTGCGTAGGCAACTATTTATAAATACTTGTACCTTCTCGATGATGGTTGTGGAAGTTCTTCACGTTTCAGCTCCGTACAGTAGAACTGTCTTGACGTTCGTATTGAAGATTGTGACTTTGATATTGGTTGAAAGTTGTTTTGAATTCCATATGTTCTTCACTTGTAGGAATGCGGCCCTGATAAGTTATCAGTATATTGAGAAGTGATGGATCTAAACTGGTTAGCGGGTTTAGGGGAAGTTAAGCACAACGTACCCACTTGTGGTCTGGTGCAGATGTATGACCGAGCGCCTTCAGCTAGATCTGTCTATTGGAAATAATGTGGTCAGCATCAAATGTCGAGGACTTTCAGAACCATTTATTGTGGAGATTTATTTACAGCTACAGTTTGATTACTACTCCTACGATTCTTGTTAACAATGAATTTGATGCTTTACATTACATGGTATATGAAGATAGCATCAGCGCAACCCATTGTGTGTGTGGAGCATTTTCTTCTTTATGGACAGAATATAACAGCAGGTCCCCTGAACTAGTCTTTTTTGTCCAACTTGCGTCCAATGTGTTTCACTGATTTCAAGCAACTCCAGGTTGTATCTTTTCATTTCTGCAGCAATTTAGATGACTCTCCAGGTCTCCCACATTGTACGAACATTTCATGTACCTAAGTTAATGGTTGCTCTGGTTGTCAGAAGGGTCATCAGCCTCGTGACTTCCGAAGGAACTTGGTTGTCACCATGAGGCATCATAACTCTTCTGAATTAAAACCTTCTAACTAATAATTTTTTCTGGTTAGCGTTTTTTTGACGAGTTGGTTTTCTATGGGATGGTGTCGTTAACTCCATGCCCGACCCTCGTCTTTTATCCGGACTTTAAACCGGCAGTAGCCCCCGAAAGGGCTCCAGGCGGAGTTATATGAAGATAGTACAATTACAAAAGATGTAACTAAAAGGTATGTGATTTCTTCATGTATAAATCGAACTATGTAATAAGTTCAGATGTTTTATAAATCAATATTATCCTCTGTATGTAAAGTCTATAGTTAGTTAGTTTATAGTAGGCTTTATTTTCTTTTAAGCTTAAACTAAATACATACATAATCTAACATTAAGCATGATATTATGCTAATCTATAATCAAATAAATATTGAAATAAATTTATTTAATAGTTGAGATCATCATGGAATACCTGGAAGTACTGGACTACCGTTTCGTCCTATTATAGAACTCCTCAACAGAAGCAGATTTGTAACGTCAATCGTCTAATAAATGAGTAAAAAAATTCTTCGAGTTGACTAGAATTCCTTTAAATTACTTAACTCTAGATCAATACTGATAAATATCAACATCATTGATGGTCTTGGCAACGAAAGCTAATTGATTAATCAATTGTAAACACATCTTAGTTCAATATGATGTTAGCCGCTACTCGGATAATTCAGTGGTAACGTTACTAACTATGAAACTAGGTTACATATAATAGGATATGCTAGGGAGAATCCATTCCCTAAAGATTATAAGTACACCTTACTGACGGATGCCAAGTAGCACGAAAACTAAGTATAGGATTTCTTGTCGATTATCTTTAAACACCACCATCCTAGAATGGCTAATAATGGACAGATAGAATATAGTCATAGTTAAAACTGCTTCTTTAACATGAAAGTTTCAGTGTCCTGTTGAAAATCACTGTAAAACTCCACAAGTCTATATAATTTTCATTAAAGTCAATTTGTTTAATAACGACTCCGGTTTCTGAGTAAGTTAACTTATTGTATATCACTCAGTGATGAATTTCAAATGAGTAATGTATCTGATACCAAATCGATAGTTCATGAAATGGATCCAGATATGATGTTTAGTTATGTAATCTATTACATAACTAAACATGATAAAAGAAAAGTACTGATTGATAGTGTGATGACAAGTGTACTAGTTGTGATAAGCAATAATAAAGGCTCGAATCAATAATGGGAAATAGTTCAATATGGACGTTGAGATAACATTCATAGAAAGATTATAAGATTACGTAATAAGAAGAAAGTGTATTTGAGAGAAAGGAGAAGGGTGGAATGGGGTGAAGAAAAATCATTCACTAAGGCCAAAGGAGAAATAAAGGTGTTACAAATCTCTTATCAACACAAAGACTTGGATTGTTAGCTCGAATTCCTATAGCTTCTGCTATGTGTAAGAGATAAGATTGAAAATCATAAGGAAAACTAGTAGGAATACGATAAATCACTTTAAATGACCTATTTCTGTCTAGTACATAACCGCTATCGTTCGAGTGTAATAGAAGAGAGCTGTTTATTGTTTTGATGGTACTCTTTCCGAACCACAAAGGAAGGTGATCCAAGGAGGTGAGCTCAATATAGCTTTCTTCATAGGAGCAGTTGAATTTGTATATACATATAGATGTGTCAGAACCAGGTACAATCGCAAATATACATACTTATATTTTCAGGATGATAATAACCAACTTAAGACAACTATTGACAACTTTGACTTGTATAAAAGGTACGTAGATGATATTTTTATCATTTGCGACTACAAATATGATTTGAGTTATCTTCTAAAAACATCAAATAACTGTCACTTAGCAATAAATTTCACACTTGATCAATTCTATCATATACATAACTTTTCATTATTGCCTTCTTATTGTGCGCCATGTTTTTCTGTCACTCATACTGTGTGTGTGTGTGTCCAGAAGAGCCTGTGTCCTTGCCCACTCCCTCCCTTGTGTGTGAGTTTCAAGTCTTTTCACTGCATTGTCACCGTTATTTGTTTGTTTTTTTCGCTAGAAAACAACAGGTTGCCAGTTTCTATGGATATCATTCATTAATTAATCGTTTGTTTGTTTTTTTTCTCCTTCCCTACTTGCATCATTCAATTTACTTGCCTTATCATTATCATATTTTTGTGTTGACATTTTTTTTTCTCTTGAGATTCATTGTTACTATTGCTATTGTTGTTAACAATAAAAGTCAATATTATGTATTTACTGATATTTTTATCATATTTTCTGAAACAAAAATTCAACAGAACAATCAAGAAACGCAGTAGTGGTTTTCTTATCTCCAACCACTAGATAAAATCCAGTCACGTGGTCCGTTTTTTTCGCAATTGCAATTAGGCTACTCATAAGTAGCTGATATTTTTATGCAAAATAAACAATTGGACAGTGGCTAGCAGAGGAAAAGACCACTGAGCCTATTCCTCTGCTAGCCACTGTCCAACTGTTGGATGGAGAATACTGGTGAGTGATCTATGCTCCTTCACGAGGAGTAACAGGCGTAAGTAAGTAGCAAAGGAATCCAAGACGCGCGTTTCGTCCTATTTAGGACTCGTCAGCTGGATGTACTTGCATCTCCGAGTTGGTGTTCACTCTGCGACTCAAACCCAGTATCGTTCGCTTTGAACGCCATCACGCTATCCACTCAATCCTGATAGCCACTTGCTTGTGCAATGGGGTGAAGTTAAAAATTCACTTCGTATTGTTTGCTTGAATCTTCCCATTGATGTTTAAAACAAAACGCGCTTCCTGAATTCCACTGCTATCTACTATCCTTCTTTGCTTATAGTGCTTGTGAATTAAGACAATATCGAGGCAATACGCACAGTATGCACATATGCCAATAGAGACTGATCAATCGCAGTTCTAAATATCAATGGAAAGATTCAAGTAAATAGTACCAAGTGAATTTAAAATGAAAAGCGTATGAATAAACATAGTCAGGATCGATATGTATTTATATATTGGGAAGTAATAATGCACAGATTATGTAAAGGTAGTGAAACTAATAAATGGTTGAGTAATTGCCCAGAACGATAAAATAAATAAGCATGCGAACATCACAAAAGTTATATAAGAGATGAATATGAGCAGGAGGAAGAAAAATAAAATGTTGGGGACAGGGTTGAAAAAATGAATAGAATTAAACAAGGGTTATTAGACAAATATCTAATCACTATGGCAAGGGAAAGCTGATGAAACTTTCCTTGTGTATAAATAGGTCAGTCTGTGAACGTTTGATAGCAATCGCCTCTGTGAAATAGAGTAAGATTGATATTCCGAATGCATCACTTACATTTATTTCATGTCCACCATACAAAAAATGTCTGTCAATTGCGCTTCTAAAGGCTTTACTGTCGTTTAACTGTAGGTTCCTAGGTGTGTGTTCAGAAAACTTAGTAGAGGCTTTTCTCTCTATCTACTTGGCATCATAGGTACACGTAAATTCATAAATACAATTGGAGATGACATTGGAAGAGTATTGATCTGACTTTGAATGGTATAATAAACGTCTGTTGTTATACAATGAAACCAGTTAAACAGCAAGGAAGCTTTCTTCACTGCCGTCTTGACTCTTCCTGAAACCTCATCCCTCTTGAGCAGAAGGCGGATGAAGACAGATTTCTTTTCAACAGTTGGTTATTCACCATCTTTGGGATATTTTTTTCATATCTCGTAAAAAATCCATTCAAGTATCCGTTTTTTATGAAGTGGTTTTCCAGAATAGCCAGTTCCTCACTTATTTTCCCTTTTGAGGATAACGTCCTAGCTCTATTGAAGAACGTTTTGACTATACCCCTCTTGTAGCTGATAAAACAAAAGCTGCTTAAGTTCAAATAATGTCACAAGTAAATAATGAACACATAACAAAAGATACCTGATACATTCAATTGCTCTTTTTTTGAAAACTGAAATGCGCCTTTAAAACTATTTGCCGACAGTTTTTCTAAGAATTAGTCTTAATAATTCGGCTTACAACTGAACCAACTTAGAAGATGAATTCACCATAGAAATTATAGATCTTAATAGAAAGTTGTATTTATGAACTTTAAAAAAGCAGTCATGATCTTTTTGCCTTCTGATTGTTGTAAGTTAAATGATCAATTAGCTCCTTCAAAAATTTCTGACGATGTTTATTGATCTTGTTCTCAATTGTTGCAATGGAATGCTAAATATTTATTTGTGATTATATCAATAATTTTAGGCTGTATGCAACTGATCTTAGTTAGATAACTACTGGGGGGGGTGGAAATCCTTGAAAATCTTTGTTTTTCTAATGTAGAATTCCTCAATAGTGCAAAGCTACCCGAGATCGAACCCAGAACCCTTATTCTTCGGTCCTAACGGGTTAAACTTTGATTTTGACTACTGCCTTTCAACTCTATTTTAATAGAAAAGGGTATAGTGAACAATAACACAAGTGAGGACAATCAAATGTATATAGATAAAATTATAGAACATCTTAGTAAAATCTGAGAACCACCATACAGTAAATACTTCGTTTGCACAATGTTAATCAATTGTCTCACACTTCATTGTTCTTTTGTTTCCATATCAATCATTCTTTGTTCTCATTCTCTTTTATTTGATCTTCTTAACTTTCTGTCACCTCCAGGCATTTCACTTTCGATTGATGATGAATACATACTGTTATGACTTTATGTCCGGCTTTTTATCACGTGATTTATCCACCAATCAAAATACGACTTATACAATCTTAGCACTGTGCCAAACTAATGACGTTCGACCGGTATGAGCAGCCTTTATTTATTTTAACACATAGATATTGGTACAAGGCGGCACCAAATACATATGCGCCACACAAATCTCATTCGATATGTGTGAGGGCTGTGATACTGCCCGGGTGCCCAAACCGAAGCAGGTGGTTTTCTTAGGGGGCCACTCCCCGAGCCTTCGACCTGAAGGTCTGATCCACAAGGCAGTGGAGCATCGTAAGGAGATGCAGTCCCATGGAAGCCGGTGACCAACAATTGGTTCATACGCCATTTGTTCCCGCAGGATACTGGTGCCCATGTGCACCATCGGTTTGGAATCCGGTTAAAGCGCCGGACATTCGCTTTTCGTCCTCTCATTTTCGTAAACAACAGTAATGCCACGAGAAGGCAGTGAATAGGACTTCCCTGGCAGAGGCTATATACGCGTGGCCATATGAGAGCATTTCGAGAGGGAGAGCGGACTCTCCCCACTCTCGGCCGTACCAGGGCATTTGGGGCATAGCGTCCTTATTGGTCCTATGTCCCCCTAGTCCGTCCACTTAAGTTCAGAATCCTAATACCAGCTTACACTATGCGAATCGAATCATTTATTTCAGACATACTGGGTTTAATATATCAACCAAACAGACCACAACGTACCATAAAATAGGAAATAACATTTGTACATAATAAAGCCAAAAAGTGGCTGTGAACATGGGAGGCCGTAGTCAATAAACTGAACATAGCTTAAGAACCGTAAATCATACAATAATAACATATAGGTCAAAATGAAGCTTATAACAAGGGGAATATAGATATACATAATCTAATTACTGAGTAGTTATACCATAAGAATATATATAGATAATATTAGCCAATTAATTTGGCTCAGAAGTTACTCGTGATTTAAACTTCGCTCGGATATAACATATACTACTACTTATATCTGTCGATATCAGTACCACACACTACAAAGTTACAGCAACATAAATAGAAACCCAAACAAAAAATGAATGAAAATACAAAGTTAAGATTTTTATTTACTGTTCTTATTCATACAAAGTAAGTTTCATATTACACATCTGTTATGTAAAAATGGTACCGTTTTTATCATCTATTGGATATCATCATCATCATCATCATATGTATGAAATATAATAATATTGGTAGTTAAACGTGAAATTAATGCATCCACCTCTTCATTACCCAAGTATTTATTCCATAAAGAACGTAAAAACTGATTAACTTGATGTTCAAATTGTCCAGCTGTTTGACAACCAGGTAAAATATGTTCTGATTTTTTTGTACAATTCAATGATTCACTTGAATGGGAAAAAAAGATAATTAAACAACAACAACAAGTGTATAGTTGAAAAGGGTTTAATCGAAATTGATCTATTGTGTAGTTTGTATTGATCACAGATTAATCTCAATTAGGATACTTTAGCACTAGTTTTAGATTACTCAGTAATGCCCATTCATAACCTCATCATCACAGAGTCGCATTTAGGACCTTTAGGTTTCATGAAGAATGCTTAACCATTACAACCGTTAAGTTGACATTCAACGGTACAACTGAAAACTTCAATTAATTTGTGAAGTAGTGTGACAATCATTGAATGCCATTGTCGATAAGCATTTCAGTCACATATTTTAAGTCAACCAGTTACAATTTCTCACTTCAAAATATTTTCGAATTTCGAGCAAGAATTCGTAGGGTGACGAAACCGAAACAGGTGGTTTTCTTATGTGGTCACACCTGGAGCCTCCGACCATGCGAATTAAATGAGTCAAAACAGTAATATCATATGTGATAGAAGAACGAATAAAAGACATGAGATAACGGCAAATGAATATAGCAAATGATTTCAAGTTATATAACTTAAGATAATTGTAGTTAGTATTACCGACAGACTGGAAAGAAGGACTTCTGGTCAAATTACCAAAGAAAGGCGATCTCAGCAACTGTGATAACTACAGGTGAATCACTATTCTCTCAATACGAGGAAAAGTCTTCAACAGGGTATTGTTAAACAGAATGAAGGACTCCGTAGACGCCCAACTTGGAGACCAACAGGCTGTATTCCATAATGATCGATCGTGTACAGACCAAATCGCAACAATATGGATCATTGTGGAACAATCAATTGAATGGAATTCATCACTCTACATCAACTTCATTGACTACGAAAAAGCATTTGATAGCGTGGACAGGACAACACTATGAAAGCCCCTTCGACACTACGGCGTACCTGAGAAAATAGTAAATATCATACGGAATTCTTATGGTCGATCAAACTGGAAAATCGTGCATGGAGGACAATTGACAGACTCGTTCGAGGTAAAGACCGGTGTCAGGCAAGGTTGCTTACTCTCACCCTTTGTCTTTCTTCTGGTGATCGACTGGATCATGAAGACGTCAACGTCTGAAGGGAAGCGCGGGATACCATAGACATCTAAGATGCAGTTGGACGATCTAGACTTCGCTGATGATCTGGGTCTTCTATCACACACAGCAACAAGTGAAGGAGAAGACGACCAATGTAGCAGCAGCAGCCTCAGCATCAGTAGGTCTCAACATACACAAAGGGAAAAGCAAGATTCTCCGATACAACACACCATGCAACAATCGAATCACACTTGACAGAGAAGCTTTGGAAGATGTAGAAACCTTTACATATCTGAGCAGCATGATTGATGAACACGGTGGACTTGATGCAGATGTGAAGGCACGGATCGACAAAGCAAGAGCAGCATATCTATAATTGAAGAATATCTGGAACTCAAAACAACTGTCTGTCGACCAACACCAAAGTCAGAATTTTCAATACAAATGTCAAAACAGTTCTACTGTATGGGGCGGAAACTTGGAGAACTACGAAACCCATCATCCAGAAGATACAATTGTTTATTAACAGTCATCTATGCGAAATACTTCAGATCCGTTGGCCAGACACTATCAACAACAACCTATTGTAGGAGAGAACAAACCAGATCCCAGCGGAGGAAGAAATCAGGAATAAGTGTTGGAAGTGGATAGGGCAAACATTGAGGAGAGCACCCAACTGCGTCACAAGGCAAGCCCTCACATGGAATCGTCAAGGCCAAAGGAAAAGAGGGAGACCAAAGAACACATTACGCCGGGAAATGGAGATAGACATGAGAAAAATGAACAACAGTTGGACAGAACTAGAAAGGAAGGCGCATGACAGAGTGGGTTGGAGAATGCTAGTCGGTAGCCTATGCTGCATTGGGAGTAACAAGCGTAAATAAGTAAGTTAATAGTTGAAAATCTAATGGGTCCCAACCACGAATCTTGCATATTTATTAATACAAATGAAATCAAATATCAGTGACTTCACAAACTGATGACTTGTTTTAGATTAACTGCCCCCGATCTTCCTCTAACCTACTAGCTACCATTGAATGTCATCTTACTTGATGATGGATCCACAACATCAATAAATGATTTATCACCACCTAGTAACAACACTCAAGTTGATTTGACATTTATAATAATAATAATAATTAGAAACAATTCAATCATATTTAAAAACGACATCTAACATAACTTACAATACATCAAATCTTTTTGATAAACTTATTAATAAAATGGAATTGGAATAAATTGAATTTTCTGTATCTGTATAACCATGAAATAATAGAACAATTTCAACTGGCAGTAGATCAATTGAAATGAAATGAAAACAACGTTCACCAGATTTATATAAGTTGTCAAGTTGATTGTCAAAGTCTAATTTCATTTGATCAAACTGAGTAAGAAAAAAAAAGAGAGAGAAATTAAGATTCGAACTTACAACTCAACACTTTAACTACTTAACCAACCCGTTCTCCGCCCCCCTCCCTCCGTTACAAAGATTTATTGATAACAAAAGCTGAGTGATAATTAGAAATGAAACTACTTCTAATGTAGTAACAGTGGTAACGAGAAAGATTAAACATAGAAAATATGAAATGAAGAATTACTGGCATTCAAAAAGGAAGATACAGAATGAAAACATTTGGACTACTGTGACCAATAGTGAAACATTCCACTCAACAACTCTAATCAGTGAATCGCGTTACCATGCTGACTGTAACCAAGGTTTATTAGTTAGAAGTGAGTGAACTAAATGTTAAACTGCCACATGAGCATATAACCATTTTAGTTAGTAGTATGATATCAAAGAGAAATGTAATATTCACGTTCAATAGTTTAGCAACATTCATCGGTGCAGTAAGTACGCTTCTCATTCATACATTAAAACCCAGTCTTCTAAGTCAGTTATAACGTAGGACCGACCACATATATGCATCAGTGGAAGTTGCAACACCTCATTAGCACAACAAGATGAACACCAAACTCATAAAAGTAGTCACTTCAATGGTAGTACTATATAAAAGAAAGATTGTGTATAAAGATATAATACAGGAAGAAAGAATCAGTTCGTAGAAAGAAAGATATAAAATAATTTTAGTCTCATAGTTTAAGGGAAGACAGAGAGTGTATACACCTACACCATTGTGATCGATTCTGAGTCATGTCACACACACAGTCTCCAACCATTGGTTATGATAGTCACGCGGACTCCAACAAAGTAGTCTGCATCCACCATCCACATGGCTCACACCACAAGTTAGTGACTTCTTGGACTGATACCACGTTGTGGTTTGGCCACCCCTAATATTCTTCCAACCATCCTCAACACTAGTCAGCATTGCGCGTCGTGGTAACCGGTGTTCATGTGGTCCAACCATCTCAGTCGATGAAGATTTACAACCTCACCAACTGATTTACCATCATTCTCTAATACCCTATATCTAACCTCACTATTACTTAGCTGGTGATCCCAGCAGATGCGAGCTATATTTCTAAGACGTCTGTGATCAAATAGTAGTAGCTTACGAGTATGCTCTACTCTTAATGGCCACGTTTCGCAGCTGTAAAGTAGAACAGAACGAACTGCTGCACAGTATACTAGTCGCTTAATTGATAGGCGGATACCCCGTCTTCGCCATAAGTGATGCAAGTTGGCAAAAGCCAAACGAACTTTCTGAATCGGTGTAGAGATTTCGTCAGACACCAACCCATTAGGGCTAATCAGGCTTCCAGACTTCTCAACAATTACAACATATAACATGTCGAAAAGTGAATAGATTTTGATCCATCTTAATTATAACATTCAATGGTAGCTACTGATTGAATAAATCTCAACATTGATACAAATAATTGGCTCTGTTTTTTCAAACATCAGCCATGAGGTTTATCCAATGGGAGAATAAATATAAATCCAATATTTCCTTAAACCAGCTAACAACACGGTGTTAATGTCTAACTTCAACCAGTCTACGAAATTACGCAACCATCTTCTATTGTCTGGAGTAGATATCTGTTTCTACCTGACACGGATTAACTCTACTGGATGCGCACTGTTGAAGAGTCCCATACTATGAATAAATATAACTGATCAATATAATAATTATTACTAACCTTTTGTTTATTTAAAGAGTCCAATTGGTGAGCTTTTATAATTGAACATGAATTTTTAGAATTTGACAAATATAAATGATTAACTAATTGACCAAGACGTGTAATAAAACAATGAAATGATCCATTTTCATTGTGATTAAATGTAGAATGATGTTGTTTAGATTGATCATTGACAATTGAATGTATACAACGATTGACAATGAGAAGTACTACAGGAGAAATCCTTTCATTAGTAGTTTGCCTTTGATGATTTGTATATCTACAATTAATAAACAGTAAACTTGCTTGCCAAATTTAGTTGAACATGTACAAGTTTCAAGCATTATTTTAAAGGTGTTGTAAAGTAGGTAAACAATTCTCTCCCAGATGCCCTGGTATGGTCGAGAGTGGGAAGAACTCGTTCTCCCTCTCCAAATGCTCTCACATAGCCACGTGCATACACCCAATGCCAGAGAAGTTCTACTCACCATCTTCTCGCGGCATTACTGTTGTTTACGCAATTGAGAGCAAGAAAAGCGAATATTCGGCGCTTTAATCGGGTTGGTTGGTATGGACTATCTATATAAGGGAGTTGGAAAACCCTGATTCTAAACCAGCGGTGCACATACGCTCCTAGATTCTGACCGAACAGATGGTGTATGTATAAACCAATCGTTGGTCACCGATTACCATTGGACTGCACCTCCTAACGTTCCTCCACTGTCTTGTGGACTAGACCTTTAAGTCGGAGGCTCCGGGTGTGTCCGCCTAAGAAAACCACCTGCTTAGGTCTGGGCATCCATACAGCATCACAGCCCACAGACAAATCAAGTGACTTATGTGGTGCATATGTATTCGGTGCACCTTTGTACCAATATATATGTGTTCAAATAAATAAATAATAAATTCCCTTCCTCATTTCAGTAACGGGTGGAGGGATTAAGATTATTAATTATAATTGGTTCTACTTTCACTTAAACGGTATTTTTATTGAGGTCATGAATCCATATATGTGTACACACCTGTGATCCTGCTGCGCGCGAACACTTAACCACTAGACTAGTGAGTCGGGATTCAATGGTGTTAATATCTGACTTCAACCAATCCACGAAATTGTGCGACCATCTTCCGTTGTCTGAGGTGTATACCTGTCTCTACCTGACACGGATTAACTTCATTGGATGCGCACTACTGAGGAGTCTTATGATACGACAAAACGGCTGCCAAGTACTTTCAGGTTTTCATTAATGGTTTAACGTTGATCGACTGATGATCTCAATCAAAAACGTAACAATCTCCACAACCCCACACTGATAAAAAGGTATTTATGTAGAGCTGAAGATTTTCAAAAATATTGAATTCAAAGGGAATAAAGTTACAGAAATCTTAGGAAGCTAATCATTAATAATCTAAAACGACCCATATATTTCCTAAGATTTGCTTACTCATGTTGAAATGGTGATTCTAAAGCAGAACGAATTTGAGCCCAAAGTCGTTTATGTTGACCTTGAAATTCTTGGGATAACTGATTGGTTAGATTTTGTGTTCTGACTTTCTGTACAGATGATAAAGATTGTTCATGAACAGAAGGAGATGATGGTAATGTAAGTGAAATGGACACTAAAATGAAGATTTTTATTTATTTATAAAAAACGATTGAATATTCATGAATGTTAAATCACTCTTGAGAAAAAACTAATGTTGTATTAAATATCAGTCAGTCAACAACGTAGAATTTCATACGTACGTATATCAGTTCGAGTTGTCATAACACGTTAGCACAGAGATGCAGTTGTCAATTCAAATCCTGTAGTGGTAGTGGTAGTAAGAGTATAAGCAGTAATCGGAAGATTAGGGTTCGAAGATGTTATTAAAGGAGTATAATCCAGTGAAATAAATTTTGAAATAGAAAAAAAGAAAGGGACATGAAGAATTCAGAAGATTAGAATTTGGGAGAACACAAAAAGTGGATGCACCTGCGCCATTGCAAACGATTTTGAGCCATGTCATTCAGGGTCTCTAACCATCGGTTGCTATCATCTCGCGGTCCCCAACCAGATAATCTACACCTACCAACATGACTCAGTCCACTTGTCAGTGACTTCATGGATTTGTGCCATGTTTTGGTCTGGCCGCTTCTAGCTTTCTTCCAACCTACTCCTATACCACTGAACATCGCACGTCGAGGCAGTCGGTTGTTGGGCGTACGTAACACATGTCCTAGGCATCTCAGCTGATCAAGTTTCACTACGTCTCGGCGAGGCCTCGTGCTATGGGCACTTTGAGCCCCAAAATGCTCTGGTACGGCCGAGAGTGGGGAGAGTCCGCTCTCCCTCTCGAAATGCTCTCATATGGCCACGCATATATAGCCTCTGCCAGGGAAGTCCTACTCACTGCCTTCTCGCACGAAAATGAGAGGACGAAAAGCGAATGTCCGGCGCTTTAACTGGATTCCAAACCAATGGTGCACATGGGCTCCAGTATCCTGCAGGAACAAATGGCGTATTAACCAATTGTTGGTCACCGGCTTCCATGGGACTGGATCTCCTTACGATGCTCCACTGCCTTGTGGATCAGAACTTCAGGTCGAAAGCTCCGAGTGTGGCCCCCTAGGATAACCACCTGCTTCGGTTTGGGCACCCAGGCAGTATCACAACCCTCACACATATCGAATGAGATTTGTGTGGCGCATATGTATTTGGTGCCGCCTTGTACCAATATCTATGTGTTAAAATAAATAAATAATAACGTCATCAATTGATTTGCCATACCTAGTACCCGTTTCCTAACAACTGCGTTACTTACTCAATTGTCCCACGATATACGAGCAATACTTCGAAGAGACCTATGATCAAATACCAGTAACCTACGAATATCCTCTACTCTTAATGACCATGTTTCACAACCATATAGTAGGACGGAACGAACTGCTGCGCAGTAAACACGTCCTTTGGTTGATAGACGGATATCTCGCCTAAGCTATAAATGACGCAAGTTGGCAAAAGCTAGTCGAGCTTTCTGTATCGGTGCTGAGATTTCGTCACACACCAGGCCACAAGGGCTGATGAGACTTTCAAAATGAGTGAATCGATCGACACGCTCAACTACTTCACTCCCTATCATTAGTTGAGGTGTCGATGCAACCCAATCCTGAAGCAACATTTCGCATTTCGAGGGGGAGGATCGCATCTCGAACATGCTTGCATTGTTGCTTAGAGTGGTCAGAAGACTCTGCATTTTGTCAGCGTCTTCACCAAATAAAACTATGTCATCTGCATATTCTAAGTCAACAAGTGAACCTCCTGGTAGAAGTTCAACCCCTGGAAATCTAGACGAGGAAAGTGTTATCTCTAGAAGTACGTCAACGACAAAGTTGAACAAGAATGGGGAGAGTGGGCAGCCCTGACGAACACCACTTGAGGTAATCAATTCTGATGACAGTTCGCCATAAGCTCTTACTCTACCAGTTCTGTTCGAGTAGAGAGCCTTTATAAGGTTAATGTACTTCTTTGGTACTCCTTTCAGTGACAAACACTGCCATAGAACCTCACGATCAACAGAGTCGAATGCCGCCTTAAGGTCGAGAAACACTACCATTGTGGGGCGTCTGAATGTGTGTCTATGTTCTAGAACCTGACGTAGTGTGAATATCTGATCTATACAACCACGTCCAGGTCGAAAACCAGCCTGATTTTCTCTAGTCTGCTCTTCACGAGCTTTAGTTAGGCGTCGAAGTATAATTTAAGCTAATATTTTAGATACTATATTTGTCAAACTGATTCCTCTGTGATTGTCACAAGAGGACTTTTGTCCTTTCTTATAGACTGGCACAATCAGTGATTGAGACCAGTCAGATGGGATTACGTCCAGTTCCCAAATTCTACCTAAGACCTCAGTTAATCTCACTGCTAATACTGAACCACCATCCTTAAAAATCTCAGGAGTAAACCTGTCAGGGCCTGCTGCTCTTCCTCGCTTCAGATTTCCTATGGCTTTTTCAACTTCGTAAAGAGTCGGAGGACCTACACTAACTTGTCATTCAGGTTGACTGGAGATCGTGGGAAACCGAAGTGTGGCTGAAGGCCAGTTGAACTGATCCCTAAAGTGTTCTGCCTATCGATTCAATCTCCTGGATTGAGAATGTATAATATGTCCATCTTTCTCTGAGAGTGTTTCGCTAACAGTCGGAGACGCAGCACACATCGATGGCGCGGGATTCTAAAGTCTTGGCTAAGGAAGCCTGCTGTCCTATTTGGCACAGTGTTCGGACGTTAAAAGCTCCTACGTGTAGTTTAGAGCGTGGTTTCAGGAGACCAGGAATAACGTTCCGCGTACTCGAATCGTTTGCCCTAGTGGTGCGAGGTGATAAAGAGACGTGAGGAGGGTTAGTCATGGAGATAAGAGAGGTATTAGGAGATGTAGGAAGGATTTGAATGTGACCAACTTGGTCTCGTGTGCTGTTACGGGTATGAGGGCTGATATCACTTTCCGGCTGCCCACACCGTGGAAGGATATTTCTTGAGGAACCTGAAAAGGAAATTGGATCAGTGTTGGTCTTAAAGACCTGGGAGCGTGACCGCAGAGCCCAAGGGACAACTGCTTGAGGCCGGTCGCGCACGGCCTTTTCGTGGAAGGTTTTTAATGTGTTAGCTCCGTTCTTCAAAGGGCCTTATCGCCGGAGACGGAAATCCGTGGGGTAAGGTGAGGTGTGACATCTTTAGGGTCGACCTTTTCTAACCCCACCCCTCCTTGTGGGAAGGCAGCATCGCTGCAGGTGCTGGTTGTCCGAGGGAAACACCTTACTGCTGCCACACCTCTCTACAGTCAGCAGTACGACTTCGCCCTCAGACCTTGAGTTGCTGCTTTTAGTCTTACCGTTCTCCAATCGACCTGTCTGGCATGGTAGAACCTATAGGAACATATGTTCCAGCCAATATAGCTCGGTTGGGTCATCACGATGGGCAAGCCCGACCACCGCGTCAAGGTAGCAGCTTCGGTCGGGAGGTAGATACCTGTCTCTACCTGACACGGATTAATTCCACTGGATGCGAACTACTGAGGAGTCCTATAATAGGAAGAAACAGTCTAGTACTTCCAGGTTTTTCATGATGGTCTAGCTTCAATTGACTCATGATCGTAACTATTAAAGTATTATTAAATGTTGGAAAAAGTATAGTTTAAAAAGGAGCCAATAATCATGAAAGAGAAAATCACTGTTGGGTTTTTGCGTAGAATTGTAACATGAATGACTCTTATCATATCATATGTGACAAACAGTAAAAATGGCTCTTCTTAATGCTCAGGACGTTTAAAATGGTAAAACATGTTAGATGTTCAATTAATTCTATATAGACTGTATATAACAGGTAAGTCTCTAAATTCTAATCCTGAAAGAAACCTTTATATGGTGGTACCATGCTTTATAAACAAAACAATCAGATTTCAGATAATGCCTCCTAAGATTTTGAGTGTAATGTATTCATTTATTGTTAGGTCCCGATAAACATAATGAGTGGTAACTTTGGGATCCTTTTATAGACCAATACTATACGTACATTTTTATCGTATAATTGTTAAATAACTAAACTATTCATATTCATATTCCTCTTATTATAAACTTTATTTTGACCTGTGAACCATTATTATACGTTTTACCATTCTTCAATTATGCGCTGTCTATTAGTCACCGCCTCACACATTCACATTTGGCCAAATTTTGTACAAATGTTATTTTCTATTTTATGTTACGTTGTGGTCTGTTTGATTGGTATATAAACTCAGTATGTTTGGAATATGATTCATATTGCAGAGGCTGAGACTAGTGTTCTGGACTTAACTGGCTGGGCTACGCGGAAAGCAGGACCAATCAGGACTCTAGGCTGCTCGCACGTTTTACGCGTCCTTGATCCGATCGATAATTTGATGCCTCTGATCGGCGGTTTTGGGCAATAACATTTATATGGTTACAAACTCCTTCCGTTTGATGGCTAGTGTCAGCTAGTGAAGAAAACCTTAGCTCTAAATTCTGGAGCAGGTTTGAAGAAAGCTAGAAGCGGCAAGACCAAAACATGGAACAAGTCCATGAAGTCACTGACAAGTGGACTGAGCCATGTTGGTAGGTGTAGACTATCTGGTTGGGATCCTCCAGACGATAACAACCGATGGTTAGAGACCCTGAGTGACATGGATCAAAATCGTTTGTAATAGCGTAGGTGCATACACTTTTTGTGTTCTCCCAAATTCTAATCTTCTGAATTCTTCATGTCCCTTTCTTTTTTTCTATTTCAAAATTTATTTCACTGGATTATACTCCTTTAATAACATCTTCGAACCCTAATCTTCCGATTACTGCTTATACTCTTACTACCACTACCACTACAGGATTCGAACCGACAATCGTATCTTTGTGCTAACGTGTTATGAAAACTCGAACTGATGTTTGTACATACGAAGTTCTACGTTGTTACTGACTGAACTCTAAATTCCTAATCTAAACCTCGCGCAGCTTCGGTGAATCCAGTTCTCATTATTTAATTGTTTAGATTATTATTTCACTCTGTCAGTTATAAATTCCTTCTCTTCATTCCTATATCGCTTTTAGAGCTTTACTTATTATCTTCGGTTGATCCGTCCGTTTTTATCGTCGTTATTAAATGATTCTCAACATTCATTTTTATTGGCGAAGACGGATGGTGGCTAGCATTGGACTCGTCAGCTGGATGTACCTGCATTTCAGAGTTGATGTTCACTCCGGGACCCGAACCCAACACTGTTCGCTTCAAACGCTATCGCGTTATCCACTTAGCTACTGAGTCCTGATAGCCATTTGCTTGTGCGATGTGGTTAAATCTAAATACACGCTGTTGTTTGCTTGTATCTTCCGATTATTGCTTATAAAGCTTGTGACTTCAGGCAATATCGAAACAATCTGTACAGGATGCCAACAAGGGACTGATCAATTGTAGTCCTAAACAACAATGGGAAGATACAAGTAAACAACAAGTGAATTCATTTTTACAATTTGTAACTTATTCCTATTAGTTTTTATTACTTTTTTCCTAGAGTTTTTTATATTTAACTAACACCTAAATCATTTTAGAATTCTTTCATATTTATATTGCCGTTATTTATTTAAACATATAAACATTGACACAAGGAAGGAACCAAACAGATATGCGCTACATAAATCATTCGACCTAAAGGTCTGATCCACAAGGCAGTGGAGCAACGTTAGGTGATGCACTCCCATGGTAGCCGGTGACCAACAATTGGTCCATGCGCCGTTTGTTCCTTCAGGATACTGGAGCCCATGTGCACCATTGGTTTCGAATCAGGGATCAGGTAGTAAGACTTCGTTGGATGTGGCTATATACGCGTGGTCATGTGAGATCATTTCGAGGAGAGCGAACTCTCCCCACCCTCGACTGTACCAAGACATTTGGGGGGTATGTGTTTTAAGAGAAACTATGAAATAAATTCATTGAAAAAGTTGTAGGATAATAGCTAAATCAAATAAAATGAATATGTGAAAAAGGAAATCTATGTCATTTTTAATACAACTTGATGATTTAAATGCATGTAAAGCATATTTAGCTAAGTTTCCGAGAGTGGGAAGAGTCAACTCTCCCTTTCCAAATGCTCTCACATAGCCACGTGCATACAACTACTGCCACATAAATCCTACTTACTGCCTTCTCAAGGCACTACTGTTGTTTACGAAATTGAGGGGATGAAAAGCGAATGTCCGGCGATTTAACCGTGTTGGTGGATATGGAGAATCCACCTAGGGGAGTTGAAAAACCCTGACTCCAAGCCAATGGTGCACATGGGCTCCAGTATCCTGAAGGAACAAATGGCGCATGGACCAATTGTTGGTCACCGGCTACCATGGGATTTCATCTCCTGACGTTGCTTCACTGTCCTGTGGATCAGACCTTTAGATCGAAGGCTCCGGATGTGACCCTCTAATAAAACCACCTGCTTCAGTCCGGGCACCCGAGCAGTATCCTATCCCTGACATAAATCGGATGATTTATGTAGCGCATATCTGTTTGGTTCCTTCCTTGTGTCAATGTTTATATGTTTAAATAAATAAATAAGTTTTAAACAAACGAGTCAAATGAACTCTTATAAAGAAAATTATAACTTACTTGGATATATGTAAAATACAAATGGAATTGATGTAATACAAATAATAATTGATAATAGTCCAATATATGTACATTTTTTCGTTGAAATTTTATTGTTAACATAGTCTGAATTTATACTATCATCATCACTATCATTATCTTCTTCACGTATATATACATGTTCCATAAAACGTGTAACAGATGATGAACCATTACGATGATCTGAATGTCTCATACATTCAATTTGTGTTATACTATTATTATTTGAAGAATTTTTTAATATATCTGAATCAAATATCAAGGAACTACTGTTCGAATCTGAATTCTGATAAAAGTCACCATCATCATTAATTGAATCATAATGACGATGTTTTAATTCATTATCTAATGGAAATTCTTTTGATATTCTCAATTGTTGTTCAGGTGACAATGATAATAATGAAGACTGGGATGAATACTAAAATTAAAGTGAAATATATGTAAGTACAGACAGACATGAGAAGAATGAAATTTTTTTGGATAGAACTAGAAAGGAAGGCTCAGGACAGAGTGGGTTGGAGAATGCTAGTCGGCGGCCTATGTTCCATTGGGAGTAACAGGCGTAAGTACAGTAGGTGATCACATTATTATGTGTGAACACATTTGTAGACAAAAAAAACGGACTTGTTTCATCACATAAGTAATTTAATCTAATACAGTTCAGTAACCACATACAGGCTCATGTATTCGACTTTGATTAAAACATTTGATGTGAAAGCTATCGATATTATTTGACTACTTGAACAGAAACAGATGGACAGCGCTGAACCTCACATCTTAATAAGTGAAAGTTGATTGATTTAACCAGTCAGTCAATAACAATTAACAGTAGATAAGTTTCCGATAAATAGCTTTTGCTAACAATATTACTTACATAATCCAATACGGTTAACTACATAAGTGCGTAATTTACCCGAACCGATGGTGAAGTCAAATATTTTTGAAGATCCATCTAAAGCAAAATAATTAAAAATATCTCGAACTACTGTGAACGTCACCAAAAAGTCGGTATTTCTACCGTTGATTCCCATTTATACAAAGACAACAACTGGGAAGTCTTCATTACAAAGCACAATACTAATAATCGTTATACGCAGCTCAGATAGTTGATAATTCATAATCTGATTGACCTATTCTTTTTCCCTCAACATCGCCACCTTCACCCTGCTCCACCCCAACTTCATATTGCTTATTCGGCCGGTCTTCACCCAATAGGTACCTAGTTTGTGAAATTTCGGCACCCTGTAGGAACGTAATGTGGTTTCGAATTTGGGATATAAGGTAAACAATAAGTAAACGCCAATAGAAGGCTTTAATTCTTTTAGAAGTTCACTTATCTCAGACTCATCACTATTTTCAACCAATGTAAGAATCTCGTGAAATCTCGACTCGTGGCACTTAAGCTAGACAAAAAGATTTCCTGATAATCTCGTAGGGTTGACAAATCTACAAATTGAATCGGCAACAGAAGTACATGCTGTTTTTAATAATCACCAAATCGCTGTTAAAAATATGGGAATAATTCGGAAAGGCTTTCCCAACTATAAAGAGAGGCAAACAGTCAAGGCGTTTCATGGAATGCTAAATCCATTTGCACTCAATAGTGGTAGTTCAAGAGAAAAAACACCACGATTTAACTACTAATTTTTCCTGACGACCTACCGAAAAGCTTATGGACCTCAGACATTATTGTTTCAACTCATTCAACACGTAACAGTATTCTTAGTTTCAATGAAGTTATGAGGGATGAGGTCAGTATCTTATCCATACTGTGTATGGATTATGGACAACTATAATACAGATGTACTACAAATGAACTGATCTGTAAAGTATTCAGTCAATAAAAAGCAACGTAGAAACTAGTGAAAACGTGCATCGACATAGGTTTTTACACTATTAGCACAGTTAAACAAATTTATAATGAACACTGCAGTATCCGTACCATTAATAGCAAAAGAGATTTAGGGGTAGAGAATATGATTCACAGAAAAAAGTGACTTCACGGAACAAAAGTTAAAAAACAATTTTGAAAATGAGCATCAAGTTGTTACATCTAGTCTCATTCACCTTCAACCGAAATATCGTGTAAGACCTCCAGGAACAAGTGTTCCAGTCCGTGTATAGAGACTGAGTCAACTCAATGATCAAAGCCAACCACCGCGTCAAGGTAGCAGCTACGGCTAGGTGTGACAATAACAGGAGGGAGTACAAATATAGCATACGGCTTTCACTGATTCTGGTACACAACAATGGATTGTCTCATCCCCCCCTGGCAGGTCAGGTAACCCGACAATCACGAGAATACCATCCGAGCATTCGACAAACTAGGTACTCAACAAAACATCTCAACTCTCCACTCACAAACTTTACTAGTGACATAAGTGTTTTATACTTTATAACCAAGAAAATGGCTTCAGCAAACGACTTGCAGTTTTGCGAATCATACGGTTTTATCAACACATTAATCTTTCAGAAATCATAACAGTAAGTATAAATGAATGTGTATTGAATAACTGGGTACATATATATTTACAAATGTTTTAAAGTTAGAATCGAATCTTTTGTACAAGAATGCATGAATAGAAAATAACTACTCTGAACAATGATCTATATCAACAGGTAAACAGGAAGTCAGCTCTAACGATCGATCATTAATAAGACCAGTAAGAAAATCGAATGTTTTCAGTGTAGATATATTTCGACCCTTAGTAAAACAAGAGTGTGATTGGTGGACATCAATTGATTGAATTTGTTCGTCGACTTTATTAACTGACGCTTCATAAGCCGTAACATCATCGTTCAAATCCACCAACTCATATTTAACATCACAGTTGGAATCCTCAAAATTCTCATGGCTTTTTAATAATTCCTACCAAAAAATAAATAGGTGACAAGTTAAAAACCACATATATACAGCACCAAAATATTTTTTAATATCAAAAACAGTAAAAGATAGTTAACCATGGCTTGACATCAACGGAAAAGCACTGAATACCAAATAGTACTGGAAAATTATTTCTTGGTCCCAAACTTTTTAGCATACTGCACCAAGATCAAACAAAACCTTTGTGTTTGGAGGTGAACACAATGTCGAAAAGTACAGGATGTAGGATTGAAAGTAGTCAATCCCGAGTTTTAGGGTAGGAGACAGATGTCCACCGTTTCCTGGTTTACAACTGTCAGTTAGTGATGAAAGTCAAATCCAGATTGTTAAAAAACCTTAAATGCTACTTTCGTGAGTGTTATCAGACTAAAACGGAGAAGGCGCTGACCGCACATGGTCTTGTCACATGTACCTACTGTCTTCACCTAAAATAAATGATAAAAACCGTACTAGCTCCTTCAGTAGGTAATTGGGTATGAGTCACATTAAAGTGTGAGGGACAGTGGTACTAGCCAGTGACCAAAAGCGAAGAGAACACCACTTTTGTGCTTCCGTTGAATGCCAGGGATAATTTGCAGGCATCTATAATTATATACTTGTGACTTGTGAAAGTCCTCTACTCTCATAAACCGCCTTTTACAGCAGTGAAGTAATGTAAAATGAACTAACACACAGTATACTTTCATTCTAATTAGAAAGCCAACACGCTCTACAGTAGCCAAAAGATATTAGTATATCTGTGCCAAGATAGCAACCAGCCTACCACGGTACTTAAGGCATCTAAAATAATTGAAGAAACTAATGTCTCAAACGATTTCACTGCACAAGGTTAAGTTAGACATGAACCCATCCAGACCAGCCCAGAATTTCGAGGTACGGAGACGAATATTCCTGCGTTACTATTCGAAGAATTCAGCAGATTGTTTTTGTCATTGTCTTCGCCAAGTAGAATTGTCATCTGAATACTCTCAATCAACACGTTGAAACTGGATGAGACGAACCATCTTTTACATCCACTGCTTCAATCCAAAACCCAGGAACATATAGTCGTATTTTTCAGAAGCGAAGATGTCGCATTCTGAATTTTTACTCTATATTAATTACTTGCAAGTAAATTTCCCGGACTAGGATCATCTGCCAAAATTTGTTCATGGAACAAGATCATTATCATAACTTGTTGGTTATTTCGATAGTTACCTCTACTCTAAAACATCATACACTTGTGGCTATAATCCGTTCAACTCGTGAAAAAAAATACGAACATAAACTTTATATTACTAGACTTCGCAGATATTTTAAATGTACATTATTCTTGGGTGACTATATATTTAGATTAGGTAATAAAACAAGCTAACACTGGTATAACCCGACCCATCACGTTAACTTTGTCCTTGCTTTATGCTTTGTCTTCACTTCTAACTAACTAGCTGTAGATTATAGTTACTACACAATTTCACCAGAATAGCCTTTCGACACTGCACATGTTCCATTCCCACTAGCAACTAGGAATAACTGGGTGCCGACTTTTGCCCTGCATTACTATAAATCTTGAGACAATTGCCTTTTCGAAGGAATGCATAAACATTTATTCAAACAGTCTAACTTTATATCTCTGTCAATTATGTGTAACATGGATTTTTAGATCAACCTGAATATGCTTGTAAATAGGTAGATATTTAACTATTTCTATAACAGAACCTACTTATCATGACATGGAACAATTGAGAATACCATTAGCATAACTGACGTGAACAAGACAAATACTTCTAATTTTGTCAGCACTAATATTTTAACCATCGAAATATCATATAACTCAAATGTGATAGGTGGACAACCGAATAAGAGTAGCCTGTAGATCAAAGAACTCAGGACAAAACGATGTGGCTTAATTTCCAAGTACAGACATATACACTATAATATGGGTTATATTTTGGTTGCATAAAATTTAATGTCACTACCGGGATGTCAGAGCTGAAGTGGAAGGTAGTTTCAGACGGTCGAAAGTTGAATACTCAGATTTGGTCGATGAAATGACGATGTGCAGACTTCGAACAGGAGATTATGACACAGCATAAAAACACCACTTCGAGTTGTCCCCTGAAAATCTTTTTAAATTTTTAGCAGTACGATCAAATTATTATATGACTGGATAGATTCCCTGCAAAACGTTTATGTTTCCCTGGTAAGCTAGCTAATAAAAACTATGTCCTGGTGGTTCTCCTTGAAACAGTGACGAAGGTTACCCGGACAATATAACTTACGTCTTCTGCAGACATATATGTCATACAATCCTCTTCACAAAATTCGTCATCGTTTGGATTCGCAAGGGTGTTCAAAGCCAATAGTTCCATCTTCATGCGGTTATCAAGATCATGGATTTCAAGCAGGGCTGATTCTAAGAGTTTAATTCTATGAGCAACTTGATGGCTTAGAAACCTAGCGACTGATTTCTTAATTTTGACCGACATTGACGAGCACGGTAAAAAGGTTAGATCCTTTCGAAACCCCCCGCCCTTTCGTTAAAGCGACCTTGAACGGTCTGACAACAGGTAGCTCAAAATTTATCTTTGACACGAAGATCCAAGGCTCAATTGCAAATTTCAATCCTCATCAAACATAAGTAGTAGACCGGATGTTTTCTGGGTTCCGTGTTTGATCTCGAAAGAGGATTACAGGTTATGGAAGGTTTTAATTACTGTTATAACATTTCAAAGCTCTAAAACAACTGAAAATGCAATTGTTTTTGTCACGAGTCTTCAAGGAATAACAATTGGGGTATCTTCTTAAATGGCAATAGAAATGAAACAACTATTAAACCTTCTACATCAGAGGTCAGAGGAAGATCGTATTGTTGTTTTCTTGAGTACTGAATTCTGAGTTTCTTTTGATCTCTTAGTGTTTTGCCTTTATGCGGTGGTTACGGTGACGGTTATGAACGATATTATACAAAATTTAATATATATAATATATTTATGACAAGCCTGTATGAGTCAACCGATTCCTCTCTCTTTCGTTCTATCATTTTGGTACGGTTCTAGGTCTCTGATAACCCCTAATAAGTAGTATTCGATTTTACTTATCCTTTTTATCAGTAAGGTGTTGTGGAGATGATCAAATATGATTAAGATCATGAACAGATCTGATTTCTGCTACCATTAAAACCCATGAAAGCTGGAAGGACATTATGTTTCAGTGTAGGAATTTTCCTCAGCAATGCCCATCCTTGACTCTGTGCTCAGTATTTGGGCTCAGGACCTAAGGTCTTTCGGGAGAACGCTTCACCTTTAGACCCCTGAGTCAATATCAGCAATCTCCACAACCACTTGCTGACAGTTATCTTGTGCTAACTAGTGACCGGCTTTGAGGGAAAATTTCGAGAAACTCAATGAGAAGCCGTGACTCGTATGGGTGAAATGAGTAGGGTGGGAGGCAGTTACCCGCTGAAGATAATGAAAGATGGTCGCACAATGTCATGAATTAGACACTAACATTATTGGATCATGAGTCAGTGGCCATGAGGTGAAGCGTTGATATGCGAGACTAGGGGGCCTGGGTTTGATTCCCTTGTGATGGGCCATGGATGAACATTGTCAGGGACCCAATACTGGGACGAAACGACCATCCGGTGTTCCCAGGTTGTCAATGGCGATTCATCACCATGAAGTATGTTGATGAACATAGATGTCTGTTAGTTGAAGCAATTGTGTGCTAAATTATTTTTGAGTGTCATATGAGTCGCTAATTTACAACTGCCGACAGGCTGGAAAGAGAAACACCTCGTCATCATATCAGAGAAAAAAGATCTCAGCAAGTATGAGACCTACTGAGGTATCACCTTACTAGTGGTATCACTTTTCAACAAAGTGTTACTGAGCCGGATGACAGATTCAGTATATGCCCAGCTTCGAGGTTAACAGATCGGATTCAGTAAGAATCTGTAGCGCACAGACCAAATCGCAACACTGCGGGTCATTGTCGAACAGTCAACTGAGTGGAACTCGTCACTGTAATTTTGGTTCCTTGATTATGAGAATGCATTTTACGTTGTGGATGGAACAGTATGGAAACTTATTCGAAAATTGTCAATATCATGCGGAACTCATACGACGGACTACAATGGAAAGTCGTGAATGGAGGGCAGCTGACTGCCTCATTCCAAGTGAATACCGGAGTCTAACAATGGTGCTTACTCTCTCCCTTTTTCTCTCTTCTGGTGGTTGACTGAATTACAAAGACCTCCACACTTCAGGGAGGTTTGGGATATAATTGACAGATGGGATGGAACCAGACGATTTGGACTTCTTAGATAACGTAGTTCTTCTATCCAATACACACGAACAAATGCAGATTAGGACAGCCAGGGCACAAAAGCACATGCATCAAGTTACTTTGAAATACACAGGGAAGAAATCAAAGTCCTAAATTTCGATCAAACTATAAGGGATTGTCCAGGACAGAGTTGTAAGGCGAATTCTGATTGGGGGCCTATGCTCCTTCACGAGGGGTAACTGGCTCAAGTAAGTAAGTTACCTGAGAAAGAAAAGTTATATAAGTATTAGTTATCTCTGATACCCTTTTCTTCCTGCCTTCTAAACATATACGGAACCTGTATATGTATGTCACAGGAATTAGTGATATATTCTTCATAGGTAAAACGACGAAAGTTTTTCCGAACATGGTAACTTAACTATGATATTAGCGAATACGAATTTATGATGTGTCCTTTATAGAGAATGTGAATGAATCTATGTAAATAGAATCTGCAATCACTGACCAGACTATAAAAAAGATCTTATGCATATTGATAACTAATACCTGATTAGTTCTTACTAATGATGTCATTATTGTATATAAACTGTGAATCACCAATAGCATTATGAACGTTGTAATTGGATTCCTTTCAAATTTCATAATAATACTTGAAGTTTCTGAATCGGTCCCTGCGATTCCTTTGCAAATACTGAACGACTATGTGAAATTGTAGGAGGGTTAGAAAATGAAGGGCATTGTTTACAACGGGTAAGACACTTATAGCTACATCTTGTTAGCTGGTATTCCATCTGTGTATTGAATTTGGTACTCACAACGAGGTCAAAGCGTTTGTTTCATGACTGATCTGTTGTTTTTCAGAATTGCATCGATTAGGTTGGGAAGCTATCTATGCGTTTTCTTGTATGTAACTTGTAGCTTCTATCAACTAATTGAAAGGCTCAAACCTTTCCAATATTCAAGTCTTTACCAGCAAAGAACTTCGCAAATTGCTGTATATGGTAAACTATGTGAACGGACAATTTACAAGTTGACGAAAACTGTGTTTATTATTGACCCCTTCTACGATTATTTAAATATGATTGTAACAACTATACTCAATCCTTTGATTTGTTGCACGAGCCTGCTACAAGCGAAGAACTCGTCTCAGATCTCATGAGGGCTTGGCTCGTGTTCTTTAGCACTATAAATCATGCTAATTTTCAACGGAATATACTGCCACAGCGAAGAAACTTATATATACAACGTAACGTTTCGGCGAAACTTCTAAACTGATGCACTACAACACTTAGTTGCTCCTAACTTTCGAAAACAGTTACCCAGTGAAACTGCCATGAGGAAAGCAAAAGTTTGAAAAAAGTTCACTGATGCACCGTTACTACTGATAAAGGAAGAATAACATTTAGTGCAAGAAAATAAGTTTGCTATTTGTATGTATAATGAAGTTAAAAATACAAGCACAAAAAGCTTTTTATAGTAAACACTTCTAGTCACATCTCCACACATTTCTATATTTCGAGCCATGTTTTTATCGTAAAGAAGACTTTACAAAATTAGGGTTTAGAGAAACTGGAGTCTTATTTAGTTATTGATGATTCCTTAGTAATAATTGTCACTATTCGTCTCCACTATCACCTCGAACTACTTATTACATTTATCCAATCTGCTTTTTGTGCATTCCATAGATTCGTTGGATCTGTGAACACTGTTTTTTCGTTTGGGGAACGAAACTGTTAAGTTATTATAAAAAGTATGTGTATTGACAATCTTTCATCGGCTGCAGTGTCAAAAAATATGATTAACTATGAGGTTTAACCGACCAAGTTTACTTAAAAGAGCTCGTCAGAAGTAACGCAAGGATGCCAGCATGTCACAAAAGTTCGACAGTTTTACGCGCAAATGCTTGCATCTAACATATAGAGCTTGCTGCGGTCGATCACAAACACCCAATTACCGTTTTGGTATCCCAGATAGACAAAACGCGTCTTTTTGTGTTCCAGTACAATCTAAGCTTAAAACATGCTGGCTATTTGATGCCGCCTTAAATTTCGCATAAAACAGTGACTTACATAACGTTCCGTATCCAGAACTGCTATGTTATCCTCATTGTTGTCACGTTAATTTCTGAACCTTATCAAGTTTCAACCAAATGTGGTGAGGTTCAGTAGAACAACTGGTATCTGAGATCACGTCACGAGGCAAAAATCGAGCCAAGGTGTGTACTACAAAACAGAGGAAGTTCTTCGTTTTCTGCAATGATTTTACTGCATCAACAGACTGCTTAAATATAAGAACACACAAAATCTATGCAACCGAACGGATAACGGACCAGCACAGAGCAGTTAAAATACGGGATGGCTGCCTAATACTAGGCTCTTCAAGGTCATTAGAACGCAATAGTGGGTGGCTTTGAGTGAACCTGACGTTTTTACAGCCCTAAAAATATCAAACAAAAAATCCAAATACTAGGGGAAAACTGTTGTTTTTATAGGTAAATAAATCAGTTGAATAATCAGTAATGCGGACAGAATAATGAAACAAAGGTGTAAGGATAAGGGGAATGGTGGTGACCTTTAGAACCATATTGAGAACTAGTTAATAATATAGGGTTCAAAAAGCCTATGTCCTTTCTAAATGGGGGCAAAATAAAGTCACAGAATATGGGGTGAGTCTCTGATTAGGTTATAAATCACCGGGTATAACTCTGGGGTGATCGCCCCACGCTGTTTATGCATAAGATGAAGAATTGGATTTGCCAGGGCCACATCCTCAGTGTATTTTGAATTGATGGCACAAGCCTGTATTTCAACCGAAACGACCTGTACTCTTTATTTTCTGTCAGTTGTTGACCAGGAACTTGACAGATGATTCACTGAGTGTCATGAAGTCAGTAAATTATTTGACGTGGAATGGCCTTAAATTAATTTTGGGGAAGGTAAATGAAACTGTTAACATATTCTCTGACATCTCTGCCGGAGTGACAAGTGCTCCAGAGTATCAAACTTATCCTTTTCCGATACAAGAAGATTTATTTGTCAAATTATATTGACGAAGTTATTTTACAAAAAACTGACTTTTTATGCATAACTTTAAGTAACGGTTGATCCAGCCTCCCAACCATTATTAACAATTTATACACGTAATACCACAGTGGTATCAGTGCTATTATGCTTCGTAGATAACAAGGAAAAAGCTAGTCCACATCTCTCTAGAACGTTAATATCTTACTTAGGGCTGTCACCGTTCGCAAAGCATAGACAACCAGCCAGGATTCTTTGACCTTATCTGCCTTAGCCTTTCCTTACTAGATGTTTCCACGTGCCGTTCATTCTTTTTATGCCTGCCAACAAGTTCCAGGGTAAATTGTTCTTTGACCTGCCCATTTTCCTTTGTCCTTGAAAATCATAAGTTTGGCTTACTATTCGATGCATTTTAATGAGTTCTGTAGATTGTGGCCTATCCACTTCCAGTGTCTTGTCCCCATTTCTTCTTCGGCTCAAGTCCTGTTTTTCTCTCTGCCATAGTAGGTTGTTGCTGATAATATTCGGCCAACAGACCCGGAGTATGTTGCGTAGACAAGTGTTTAGGAACACCAGTACCTTTCTGATGATGATTGTTGTAGTTCTCCACGTTTCACCTCCGTAAAATGGAAAGTTGGAGATTTTGACCTTGGTGTTGGCTGGCAGTTTTTCTTGGGTTGTCGGTATGCCTCAAACATATGAATACTGCCCCTGCTCTCCCAATCTTTGCCTTCAAATCTTCATTAAATCCTCAATGCTCATCGATGACGCTGTTCAGGTACGTGAATGTTTCCATCTCTTCCAGTGCTTCTCCATCACGTGTGATTAAATTGGTGTTCCATGCTCCCTCTGAGATATGAAGGCCTTCATAATCCAGTCAACCACTGGAAGAAAGAAAAGGGTTTAGAGTAGACAGTCTTGTTTGTGACCGGTCTTCATTCGCAATCTATCTGTCAGCTGTCCTCCATGCATGCCTTTACAGTGTAGTCCGCTGACTGTGCAGGGATGAGAGTACAGTGAAAATGAAAACGGAGGATCAGGTACCATCTTCATAGTTGCGAACTTCCGTAAAATGTTGCAGGGTAGGAAATCCACCCTATATCAATGATACCTTTTAAGTGCAAATCCACTTATACTTGGGTCATGGTGATGTAATATTGCGCTTAGTGATGAATCATACATTCGAAGATGAACATTCAGTTGTTGTTCCTATGTCAGTTGAAGATGTAAAGATGTTGCTGGTGAATACAACAAGCATCCTTCCAGCGATAGCTGCTGAAGTTGCTGATCTCACTCGTAGTGACCTTATTTTAAAACATCTCGTTGTTATTATACGACATAGTTGACCTCCACGTGTAACATCTCATGGACCTATGCAGTATTATCAGCGATGCCGATCGCTATCCACTGTGACTGCATTATCTTCGCTGATCGTGTGTTGGATCCGAATAACCTACTTCCATTTGTCCTTCATCATCTTACAGGGCATTTAGGCATTGGAAGAATAAGAGCTATCGCTCAAAGTTATGTATATTGGCCTAACATTGATGAAAAAATCTAAGGGATAATGCATAGATGCAGGAAATGTGTGTGTTTACCATATTTTCTTGTCACATGCCAGACTTCACATCGTTCCTTATGTTCTTTAAAGACTTTACCACTTAAAATGACGTCCAGTTGTCTAAAAACTAAATCCATCGTAATTCCAGTGTATAGTGTTACCAAGGTCTGTGCAATTTGTACCCTAGTTGTCACGAATGAACCAGTAGTGAATTCAGGGAGGAACGATGCTTTGAAGTAACCTAATTTGTAGATTCGTTTAGCTGCTGGATGATGCACAAATAAATTACCAACCAGTACGAATTACACAGATGCATCGACAATATTTCCTGTCAGATATCAGCTTACAGTTCGTTTCTTGGTTCACGAACCCTGTGAGCAATTATGGAATGTCTATAGCGTTTTTTCATCAAACCCTTGAGTCTACTGAGCGATCGCCTGTCAGACGAAGATCCTTTTGGTCTAATTCTGAAGTCCGGAAGTTTGTTCTTAGCTAGTAAGTAAGCCCTTTGTAATGTCAGACCCCATTGTTTGTGACTTCGGGAAGTAAAAGATGTTGGTGTTAACGAACTACTGAAGTAAATATGGCTGTAATCCAGGAGATTAATTATACATTGGATAGGTTCAGGATCTGTTATTTTGTACACTCTTTTTTTGAATTTGCAGTGCATTTTTCAGAATGTCAAGCCTGGTGCGTAACCTCCCATAAGATTAAATAAAGTGATTGACTTCCATCTTAGATTCAAATCTGGTTTGGAGAGAAGTAAGGCATAAGTCACACAGCTTTATTTTGGATTTAATTTTATTGATAACTTTTAATTGGATATCTAAGGGTTATAAGTGTGGATAAAACACCTTATGTTGGTTGAAATCATTGACTATGGGTCAGGTCACTTTTGTTTTGATAGATGTATTCGTTTCCCTCAACGTTCTCTTCTTTAGAGGGGGTATGAATTTTAATAAAAACAGAGGCATAAACGCGGCATGAAGTATCTTTTTGTGGTATTTGCACAGACTTGCACGCTTATTACGAATTGCAAATAAAATACGTTCATTTGTGTTCATCTAGTTCTACCTACCTTAAATTACACTATTTCGGAAATCTTAGCAAATCAACACGAATATTTTTAATTCTTATACTTTTTTAACCCAAGTAATCGCAAATAAATGGACAGAAGTTTGATTAGTAAGCTTTGAGTGTTTTAGGCTATTTTGCACTGGAACAGACTCATATATGACTTTACTGTTTATATTCAGTTTAGTAGATCGAACATACGGAGTCTGATTATGCCTACCGTTTTTATGGCAATTAGAGATATGTAACTGAACGATACTACAAAGAGGACGTTCTTACATTTTCTGTCAGGTTCGATATTTTGAGGCCGTGAGGTCTGTATGTGAGTATCAGTTTTATAAAGAAGAGATATTTTTTGACGTATCTGATAGGCATCTCTCCATATCAGATCTTGCTAATAACTATCAAGGACAACGTTTATACTTTCTAGTGATTTGAGTAATGGATCGTCTCCAGTTTTCACCAATATAAAGAAGCTTCTTTTGCTTTCCAGAATATCCGCCCACGATCTCTAATGGAAAGATAACGATCAATTATGATGGAATTATAATTAGATAAAGAATGGCGATTAGCACATTCAAACTTCCAGGGTCGTAAGTTGTACTAAAGTTAGATGAACATTAACAATATCTGCCTTTAATCCTGAGACATAACCAAGAGCACCAATCCTCGTGACAATATCCTACACTATTCCAAAGGTTGAATGATACTGCTGATACAGTTAGTTCATTCAATATATATACAACTTTCTATCGCACATACATTACTACAGTCCACTTATAACATATAACACATATGTTTATGGTCACTATCATTGAATAATGATGTAAAGTACAACATAAGACATTAAGAAAGTCATAGAAAAGTAACAGATAAATAGAAGAACACTTTTGTGCTGTTACCAATAAAGAAAAAAACAGTTTCTTAATAATCATGAAGTATCATTTGTTGAACGAATTGAAAAACCATGGAAAAGAAACTTAACACTTTTCTCATTGAACACTCAATAATTATGTAACAATAACATATGTCTTATTTGCTAAAATACTACTGTTAAACCTAATATCAGTGTACACTTGTAATTCATGTAATCGACAAACAATACAGTGAAACTCAGAACATGAATATCATTTGTTACAAAGATTATTAAATACCAGTTATGACATAAATAGTTTTAATAAATCCAAATCTATTACACAACTAAACGATTTCAATATTAATGTATTGAATACGAAGACTGATAGGTCTTAGGTTCAACTCTCGCAGAGCGGAATCGTGGACGCTCACTGCTGAGGAGTCTGGTATCAGGATGAAACGGTAGTCCAATGCTTCCAGAATTTCCATGATGGTCTAGCTTCAATTGACTCATGAATTTAATTACTAAATTACTAGACATTTTTCATAATATCTATCACTTCGAACGAATTGAATTTTATAGATCACGTTGAAATTTGGTTACTAGTTTCAGTGACATGGAATGAATAGCTTCCTACTAACTGATAGTGTCCAGCTACCTTATATTAACAAAGGTGTACTAATCTTTCAGCCACTAGTAGTTACATCACACATTGATCAATACGATTTGATCAGTATTGAAAGTTAGTCAATATAGTAATGGTTAGTATTAAAAGATTAATCAATGAAAATCACAAATCGGGATTCTTTTGACGAAGATAACTAGTAATGAAACAATAACAGCAAGAATCCATTTAAGTGTAGTGTTTTAATTAAACTGTATATTCTTTTCAGTCAACAGTTTACATTATAGAAAGTAAGTTCCATACCTTGTAAGTATTTTGTAAAAATGTCATTTTATTTATAAAGATTGATAACCATAAGTAAATGAGTAAACTGATGATTACACTTTGTAAAAATTAAAAAAAAATCGATTAAAGCTGGACCATCATCGAAAACCTGAAAGCACTGGATGGTCGTGCAATATCATGAATCGACTGAAGTTAGACAATAACACCGTTGTATACTAACTCAATGGTCTAGAGGTTAAGTGTTTACGCACTAGACCAATAGGTCCTGGATTCAAGTCCCGCATGTGGGATCGTGAATGCACACTGCTGACGAGTTTCACACTAGGATGAAACGGTCCTTCACTTCCTTCAGCTTTTCAATGCTGATCTAACATTTATCCACCATTTAACATATCAATCTAAACTCAACAATCTTCACATCCCTATACTAGTAATAATCATCATGTGCTCGATAGTGACTGGCTTAAAGATGGATTTGATGAAATTGTAGTATGATCCTATGACCAGTGCAGTTGAACCGTATCTGATGTGCTGTAATTACACATTGAAGACATTAATTGACGGTTGGCAGCTAATTCAGTAGTCTACACCGTAGCTATTCATCTGCAAGACCGAGAGGTCGTTCATTCAAATCCCTCATGTAGGATCATGAATGCACATTACTGACGACTCGTACAAAAAAAACAGTTCTTCATTACTTCCAAGTTTTCCATTTCAATTTAACTCATGAATTTTCTCAAATAAAACAAACTAAACTAATTTATACTACAATATAGATATTAAATTACATTTAAACCTATTTCATTTCTATACATAATTACACTGTGTATAAATGAAATTTCATGTTAGTTTGATTTAGAATTTTATTCTCTAATTAAGAAAAATAAAAAAAACTAATTTTTATAAACTGACTAAACAAAAAATGTAAAACCAAAAACCAAAAAAAAAAAAAACAAACCCAGCAACACCGAAAAAAATAACAAACGAAAATAGAAACAAAAAAAAACACCCCTTCCAACCTCCCGTCCCCCTCCCCCAACATCGTATATGAAAAATATTCTCATTCACTTAATCGATTTACGGAAAATAAATAAATAAATAAATAAAACTTTATAAAAGATACACAATTTTTTTTGTTTTTATTCGAAAAAAAATTTTTTTTCTAATTTTTTGTTGTTGCTGTTGTTTCAATTACAATCATAAATAAAAAAATAAAGAAAAAATGAAAAAAAAGATTCAACCAATGAAATACTTGGATACAACAGTTTAATCTGATATAAATAAATTATACATTTTTCATTATTTATTTATTTATTTATAATAGTGATTTCGGTTCATGTAAGTGAAATGAATTGTGGATTGTTTTAGAAGATTTCATTGTTTATCATCTGAGTTGAATGTGTTTTGATGAAATTTTATTCTTTGAACTGGATGGTTTAATCATTCTTCCGAATGATATCAATAGCATAAACTTTAAGTAGAAGTGAATTGTTCGAAATTCTTTCTTTATATATCGATCACAGATTGTTCTGTAGATCTTGATGTTGATTGATTAGCTTGTCTATTTTGGTTGTATCTCCTATTGATTTGATTTTTTAGTTAAGTGTTTGCATACAAGACCGATAGGTGTTGGGTTTGAATCCTTTGGGGCAGGATCTTCGATGCGCATTGTCGAGGAGTTCCATACTAGGATGAAACGGCCATCTAGTTCTTTTAGGTTTTCTATGTTGGTCTAGCTTTAACTGACTCATGATCTCAACTATTAAAAATAATACAATATCCACAAAACCCCCTCTCTGATCATAATCATCATATGCCCACTAGTGACGGTCTCCGAGAGGTATTTCCTGGAGTTATAGTGAGAAACAGTGATCAGTGGAGTTCAATCGGGTCTTTTGTGAGGTAGTAACTCACTGAAGACAATGGTGGATGTGTCGCTCAATTTCTTGGATTGGTTGAAGTTAGACATTAACGCCGTTGGATGCCGGCCGGCTCAGTGATATAGAGGTTAAGCATCCGCACGCCAAACCAATAGGTCCCTAGATCTAAGCTCGCGGGCGAGATCGTGGGTGCGCAATGCTGAGGAGTTCCACACGATGATAAAACGGCCGTTCAGTACTTTCAGTTCTTCTATGATGGTCTAGCTTCAATTGACTCATGAATCCAACTATTAAACTATTAAAATCTCCGCAAAACCCCTTTCAAACTTTTTTATATGAATAAACGAACTTTCTTAAATGAAATCTCTAATTCTTATAACTATAAAATGTACTTTTGCGAGGAACTTAAAAGAAATAAGTAATAAACACTACTAGTATAAATTCACTTGTTCTTTACTTGTATCTACCCATTGTTATTTAGGACTGCAAGTAATCAGTCTCATGTTGGCATATGTGCATCCCGTACGGACTGACTCGATATTGTATTAAGTCACAAGCATTATAAGCAAAGATGGATAGTGGCTAGCAGTGGAATCCAGTTTGACGCGTGTTTCGTCCTATTTAGGACTCGTCAGCTCGATATACCTGTATTCACTGCTAGCCGATATCCATCTTTCCTTATGCTACTAGTATAGTTCATAACAAATACTTTTAAGCTGTTTGGATGTATATATTGGAATAAAATACTGATTTGACCATCTGTATGGAATGTTTATTACGTGTTGTTGACTAGAGTTTTTTAATTCCTTGGATGGTATATTTTTTAAGTTACACTGGGTTTATTTGATAGGACCTTTTTTTGGATGAATGTGTAATTTTATAGTACATTCATCTAAATAGATATGACATTTCAAGGACTTCATTCTGCGAGGAATCTTTAAGCAGTGAGTAAAAAGTGTGTAAAACTAGTCGAATAATGTTCTTCTTTCTATAGAAGTTACATAACCTTCTATTATTAACATTTGCTTTATATGACATGGTAAGACATGAACAGTATTTCATACTATTGAAATACCCATAGTTTTCAATGATAAATATAGTTTTGATCAGAATAGGGTTTGCGGAGATTGTAGTAATTTTAATAGTTAAATTCATGATTCAGTTGAGGTTAGACCACTATTGAAAACCTGGAAAGTAGTGGCCGGCCGTTTCGTACTAGTATGGGACTTGTCAACATTGCTCACAGACGCAAGATTCGAACCCAGGACCTTTGGTCTCGTCCGCGAACACCAACCTCTAGACTACTGATCTGGCATCAAATGGTGTTAATGTCTAACTTCAATCGATCCATGAATGATTACTCAATCATTCATCTATTGTCTGAGATAGATATCTGTCTCTAACATCCAGTGCTCCCACGTTTTCAATGGTGATCTAGCTTACATCGATTCTTGAATTCAATTATTAAAGAAATAGTTTTCTCACTGTTTTATAATGTGTTGAAGCAAAATTTACTTTTGAAAACATTCTAAGATTGAAATGAATAGTGGAATTAAGAAGAGGGAAAAATGTAGACATTTTACCGTAATGAGTTTCATCTGAATTTTTGGATTATTACAAGAGAAGAAATTGATTTTAGTGGACACCTATCAGACCACACGATGTTATCGACAAGCTCACCACTTTAGTGGCCTGGGATCTGACTCCAGTGAGATCTTTTCTGATTGTTATCGAGATATACATGTCGTTATTCTTTGTATATAATTATTGACTTAGATCGTGTTGGTGAACAACGGAATTAAATAAGTCGAATACGAGCATAGATGTTTTGAATACATATATTTTGTACACTCACTGATCTTTAACAGGAAATGAGAGGAATGAATTGAATAGAAGAGAACGAAGCGAAATAATTCACGGTGGAGAACACGTGTGAGCCATCTCTCATTTAGCCAGATAAAAATAAGTTGCAGACATGTGATGGATAGGATAAGATGTGCACACACACACACACACACGTTCATATGAAAACAGTCAAGATTGATAAGCGAACAATCGACAAAGTCAAAATGTGAAGCAAGAATTAATGGTTAAATTGGCCTATCCAGAAGTTAGAATAAGGTATATAGGGTTAACATAACAACCGACACTACATGATAAATACAATACTCACTCGAGTTTTAATTCTGTTGAAATTTCAAAGACAATCTGTAGTGTAATTATCAAGTTAGGTGGTAAGTAATTTAATGTCATTCTGGTAAATTACAATGTCGATAAACGTAAGTTTGAATAGCCAAGTGACTATGAAACTATTTGTATTCATAAACATATAGTGTTAGTATAAGCCTGTAACTCTTCTAGAGTTATTGTTGGTCCCATGCCCGGGTAAGTTCAGTGATAAAATTTATGATACTATAGTATTTAGAGAATAAGTGATTTCAAACGATTACTTACTTACTGACTTACGCCTGTTGCTCCCAATGGAGCATAGGCTGTCGACTAGTCTGCAGCAATTTAGATAACTCTCCCGGTCTCCCACATTGTACGAACATTCCATATACTTGAATTAATGGTTGCTCTGGTTGTCAGAAGGGGCATCAGCCTCGTGATTTCCAAAGGAACTCGGCTTTCATCATGATATGTCGTAACTCTTCTAAATAAAGACCTTCTAACTCCAAAGGCAGAGTTTAAAAAGTTTGAACTATTTTTTTCTGGTTAGCGTTTTTTAACGAGTTAGTTTTCTACCTCATCCCCAACTCTCCTCCTTTATTCGAACTTGGGACCGGCAGAGGCCCCAGAGGGGCAGAAACAATGAATTATCTATTTCGCTACGCAATGAACCCATGAATAATTTCATACATGAAAGTCTGTTCAAAATAGTATTTCATTTTCACCCTCAAATGCTTTGAGTAGGGAGAGTCAACTCTCTATTTTGAAATGATCTAACATGGCCATACGTATACAACCATTGTCAAGGAAGTCCTAATCACTGCCTTCTCAAGGCATTGCTGTTGTTTACGAAATTGAGAAGACGAAGAACGAATATCCGGCGCTTTAACTGAGTTGGTGGATGCGGAGGGTCCACCCACGGGAGTCGGAAAACCCTGAATCGAAACCAATGGTGCAGATGGGCTCCAGTATCCTGAACGAGCAAACGGCCTATGAACCACTCGTTGGTCACCGGCTACCATGAGACTACATCTCCTAACGTTGCTTCACTGCCTTGTAGATCAAACTTTTAAGTCAAAGGCTCTGAGTGTGGCCCACTAAGAAAAGCATCTGCTTCGATCTGGGCACCCGGGCAGTATCACAGCCCACACAGAAATCAAGTGACTTGTTTGGCGAATATGTATTCGGTGCCCCTTTGTACCAATATTTATATGTTCAAATAAATAAATAATAAATTCAAATACTTCAGCTGACTAAGTATTGTTCTTTCTCTTAGATCGGAAAGACAAAAGTATGGATTATCTACACTATCTATTCACTTTACTGTTTCTAACTAATTTTTCACCATTATCAAGTGAAAATCCAATCTTAACAGAAATCACAATATCAGAACTGGGTAATAAGTAAGTTTGTGAAATATGTTATCATTTCTAACTAAATAGAAACTTTCCTATTATATAACAGATTAGTTATTAGTAGAAAGTACATTATTATAATACATCTACTTAATAACAATCAGCAATATCTTATGAATATTCTGCCAGTGACCGTATATAGTTGAGTTTATGAGTCAATTGAAGCTTGACTATCACCATGGAAAACCTGAAAGAACTGGACGGCCGTTTCATCCTATTGTGAAATTCCTCAGCAGTCCGCATCCTTGATCCCGCCTTGCAAAATCTAAACCTAGGACCAATCTGTCTCGCGTGCGAGCGCTTAACCTTTAGACCACTGAATCGGCATCGAACGGGGCTGATGTCTAACTTCAAGGAATCCATGAAATTGCGCCGCACGTCCACCATTGTCATCATACTAGGACGAAAAGGCCGTCCAGTGCTTCCGGGTTTTCCATGGTGATCTAACTGCAGTCGACTCATGATCTCAACTATTTAACCTACTATAATATCTACAAGACCCCTATCTGATTATTCATGGCTATTGGTCATGATATTGTGCTGAATGCAAACATAAGAATGGGGTCAACCAATCAACATTACGTTTAATGCTTCATTGACAAAATATCTATCAATTGTCTCAGACTTTGTTATTCCTGTATTTACATAATAATTATTCTCTGTTCTCATTCTCTTCTATTCTATCTTCTTAACTTTTTACTGCCAAACCATTCCAGTTTTGGTTGGTGCTATATACTACTTATATCCGTCGATATAAGTAGTATACACCACAATGACATAATTTTCTCAAGTTTATAGATATACGATGTTAGTAATTACCAAGATAAGTACGATTTATGGCCCATTAAGTTTGAATAAGTTATAAGTATAGTTTTACCATTGACAGAATATCGTTTATGATCTGAAAGATTGTGTCATATGAAACTACTGTTGTTACATTCAGGTATTCTCTGTTTAGCATTATATCTTTGGTTGTGTAATTTGTGGTAGTTACTTCATTCCATTCATAATGTTAGTTGTTAATTGATGTCCACCATTAAACTATTGAAAATCAAGACGCATTTAATAGTCATCTCTGTATGTTTTCACAATGCTTAGGAATGTCTGGACGTGAATAAATGAATGGTAACCGTTAGGAATTACTTATGGACTAATGTTATACGTAAATTCTTATTATATGACTATTAAGTAACTATATTATGTATTTATATTCATATTTATTTCATGATAAGCTTTTATTTGACCTGTCTATGATGATTATACGATTTACTATTCTTAAGTTATCCCCACTTTATTAGCTATAGTCTCTGACAATCACAGCCACTTTTTGGCTTGATCTTTTACAAATGTTATTTTCTATTTCATGATGTGATGTGGTCCATTTGGCTTGTGTATAAACTCAGTATGTTTGAAATACATGATTCATATCTCAGAGGCTGAGATCGGTGTTCTGGACTCAATAGGCAGGGTTAGGCAGGAAGAAGGACCGATAAAGATTCTAGACTGCTCGTACAGGTTTATACGTCATTGATCCGGTCGATAAGTCAGAGCATCTAAATTGGCAATCGCATATTTCACAATAATCGTATAAGCTAAGGGCATAACAATTTGTGACGAGAATTTCGGAAAAAAGATGAAGGAAATAACAAACTTCAACAATAACATTGGTGTTGTTTGCTTGAATCTTCCCATTGATGTTTAGGACTGCGATTGATCAGTCTCTTATTGGCATTTGTGTATCCTGTGCGGACTGCCTCGATATTGCCTTAAGTCATAAGCTTTTTAAGCAAAGATGGATAGTGGATAGCAATGGAATCCAGCACACACATTTCCGACGATACTAGGCTCGAGTCCCAGAGTGAAAATCAACAAGTCTGAGACCCAGATACATCTAGCTGAGGCGTCACAACTAGGATGAAATGCGCGTCAAACTGGATTCCATTGCTAACCACTATCCATCTTTGACTATAACAATAAACAGTTGTCTACTGCTCTTTGTCTTTCAATGAATGTTTCTCTAACTTATGTTATTCATTCATGAAATAAAATGGACCTATTAGATTAAATCTTCATTGGCATTGTAGATGACTCCTAATGTATCGCATATTCTGCATGACTTTTTATTTAACTTAGAGAAACGGATTCAACTGTAACTCCAGTTAATCGTCTAATAGAAAATTCCACTGAATTTTATAAGTAAGTCTTAAAATATTTTGTTAGTTTAGTAAATATTTATAATAAACTGTAATACTTACTATTATGACACCAGAGTTTTGTTCTCTGAGCTGGATGGTGTTCTAACCCGTGGATTTGTGCCTCTATCTATGTATAATGTAATGATACCGCCAATGAGAGAACAGTGATTTATCAACCGGACCAATCACGCATAATCCCGTAAGAACAGTCTAGAGTCTTTATTGGTCCCGCTTCACGCCTCATTCTGCCTGTTAGATTCAGAACACAAATCTCAACCTCTGCGATATGAATCTTTTATTACAAATATAATGGGTTTATATACAAACGAAATAGAACACATCATACCATAAAATAGGAAACAGCATTTGTACAATATTTAGCCAAATGTTGCTGTGAATGTGGAAGATAGTAATTGATAGACTTAGCATAACTGAAGAATAATAAATCGTAGAGCCTGAGATTGATGTTCTAGACTTAATAGGCAGGTGTAGGCAGAAAGAAGGACTAATGAGATTCTATCCTGCTTGTACAGGTCTATGCGTCATTGGTTCGGTTGATAAATTAATGTACTCTAATTGACGGTATCACTATGTCATATATATTATTAAGGGCACAAGGCCATAAGTTATAACAGTTTGTGCACCCAGGCATTATCCTAGTTCTCACACAAATCGAATGATTTATGTGGTGCATATCTGTTTGGTGCCTCCTTGCATCCATGTTTATCTGTTTAAATAAGTAAATACAATTGACTCATAATGGATATAACATTTATTCAAAGATTGTGTATTAATACGTAAATGGTGATACTATAATCAATGGACGATCTTTCAGTGACTCTAAAGTGACCGTCGTAGTGTTCACCTAATAACTAGAACCAAATGAGAGTTATAAACCAGTGTGAGGAATTCGAATTATGATTTACAGTTGATGATTAAGGTTAGGAATTAGATTTAGAGTTTTCATCAGTTATAATGACAGAACATCATTTAGTCAAATGGATGAGTGGATTTCGCGCCAAAATCCAAGACCTGTGTATCTTATACCGGATTGATTCACCCATAAATTGTAGTCTCTCCACATAAATCACCAAGATAGTTTTGTTTTTCATCACTTAGTGATTCACTAAATAATAAACTTGTTTATTACATAGAGATACTCCCTCCCTCCTCCCTATCTATAGTAAAAACTGAAAATAGTCCATGGAAAATTCATAAACAACCATATTTATTCAGGTTTCTTTACTTTTCTAACAAATTATTCTTGATAGATAGTAACTAACAATGGAATCCAGTTTGACGTGCGTTTCATCCTATTTTTGGGACTCGTCAGCTGGATGTACATGAACCTCAAAGTTGATGTTCACTCTGGGATTTGAATCCAGTACCGTTCGTTTCAAACATCATTGCGTTATCTACTTAGCTACTGAGTTTTGATAGCCACCTGCTTATGATTTCAGGCAATATCAAGATAATCCGCACAGAACGTCAACAAGAGACTGGTCAATTGCAGTCCTAAATAACAATGGAAAGATATAAGTAAACAATACCAAGTGAATAAAAGTATTCATGATTTATACAAACTATCAGACCATCTTTCAGTTTATAAGATCATTTTAACACTGTCAAAGATTGTCCATGAACTGCAATTATACTCAGTTTACTATTAAAGAAAATGGATATTACATTTACATAATCATTTACATATATCATATACAATGTCTGATTTGTAGTGTTGAAGATTTTGGTTCAACTGAAAGAGGAGAACAGAATCCCAATATTACAGGAAACTTGTCTTCATTTGGTACTGTGTAAGTCTAATCTTATCAATTGAATGTATAATGTATGAAAGGCATGTGAAATACGACTTAATAAGCTCAGTTAACATCAATAACCTCAATATTGGTAATGTTTACTAACTAATATGAAATGTTTAGGTTGCATACATCATAGAATAGTCTAGTTCAGGATATCATTGAAAACTAGGGAGTAATGGATAACTCTTTAGGAATGCACACTCATGACCTAGAGATTGACCGAACCAAGGGACTTAAGTTCTCATAATGAAGACTTACTCAATCATCTGTGAAGGGCCTCAGTATACACAAAGGGAAAACAAAAGTCCTCAAATTCAAAGCTGAGAACAGCAATCCAATCACTCTTGATGGCGAAACTCTGGAAGATGTAGAATCCTTCACATACCTAGGAAGCATCGTCGATGGACAAGGAGGTTCCTATGCAGATGTAAAGGCGAGGATTGGCAAAACAAGGGCCGCATTCCTACAATTGAAGAACATATGGAATTCAAAACAGCTATCAACCAATATCAAAGTGAGAATCTTCAATACGAACGTCAAGGCAGTTCTACTGTATGGAGCTGAAACTTGGAGAACTACAACAACCACAATCAAGAAAGTACAAGTATTTATAAATAGCTGTCTACGCAAGATACTCAACATCCATTGGCCGGATACCATCAGCAATAGCCTTTTGTGGGAGAGAACAAACCAACTTCCAGCTGAAGAAGAAATTAGGAAAAGACGATGGAAATGGATAGGACATACATTACGCAAATCGTCAAACCACGTCACGAGACAAGCTCTAACTTGGAATCCTGAAGAGAAGCGGAAAAGAGGAAGGCCAAAGAACACAATACGTCGGATAATAGAAGCAGATATGAAAACGATGAATTACAACTGGAAGGAGCTGGAAAGGATTGCCCAGGACAGGGTTGGATGGAGAATGCTGGTGAGCGGCCTATACTCCTTCACGAGGAGTAACAGGCGTTAAACATAAACATTTAATATAAATTCGGAATCATGTAAAAGAAAATACTGACGAATAATTAATGAAGTAATTAAGAAGATGAATAGGTTGATTATACTATTCACTGGTGTTTATTAATGAATGATAGTGAATTGAAACATGTTGCTGTCAGATTAAGAGATTATGTAATGTCCTTCTAGAGCCTCTCTACGGCGCCTTCCGGTCCCAAACCAGGAAAAAGGCGAAGAGTTAGGCATAGGGTCAGCGACCTCATCCTGTAGAAAACGAACTCGTTAAAAAAACGCTAACCAGATAAAATAATTCAAACCATTTAAACTCTGCCCTTGGAATTAGAAAAGTTATGATGCTTCATGGTAAAAGCCGAGTTCATTCGGAAGTCATGAGGCTGATGCCTTTTCTAACAACCAGAGTAACCATTAATTCAAGTACATGGAATGTTCGTACAATGTGGGAGACCGGGAGAGTCATCCAGGTTGCTGCAAAAATGAATAATAGTTGGATAGAACTAGAAAGGAAGGTTCAGGATAGAGTGGGTTGAAGAATGTTGGTCAGCGGCCTATGCTCCATTAATGGTAACAAGCGTAAGTACATAAGTAAGAGAATTAATCAAATTTCGATAAGAAGTCTGATACTTATATGATATTTGCATAAGAATGAAGCTGTGAATGTTGTAACTACATACAAACAAAAAACAATAGGAGAATCAAAAGAGGGCAAAAGGACTATGTTATTGAGCAAAGTAAAACTGAGGGTAGGGGTAGTAAGAAAGTAGTTGGTAACCACTCAGTGACCAGACATTTTAAATACCTCAATCCTGTAGGATGTCAGTTGCTGCTCGAGTCACTCACTGAAAACGTCTTAGATTATGAAGCTGTGATTCGCGATTCTGTCTACCCGGAAACATCAATTTACTGAAGATCATGGGTATACCTTAATGCTAAGTGCAAATTGCTACGAGAAATAGGTCTGAAAAAGTTTCTTGTCCACTACTTTCAACTATCTATAATGAAAGTAAGGACATCATTGAGCGAATTCCATTCTTAATCTTCAATATTCACAACGATAAGGTTAGATTCGATGAAATATAACATGTTTTTTATGATAATTCATTGTTAAAACATCTCATTTTTAAGATTTGAAGAAGCTGTTTCTATTTCTCAAGAAGGATTGAATTTTACTACATCTGAGAAACTTGTTTCAACCACTCCTGAGTAAGTTCAATATCATTTAGATTGAGATCATGAACCGATTGATGTTAGACCATTAGTGGATTGGTTGAGGTCACAAATTAACACCATCGGATGCCGACCAGCTCACTGGTCTAGAGATTAAACATGCGCACGCGAGACCAAAGGCCCTAGGTTCAAATCCCGAGCGCGAGATCCTGGATGTGCACTGTTGAGGAGTCCCACAATAGGATGAAACGACCGTCCAATACTTCCAGGTTTTCAGTGGTGGTTTAAAATCAATCAATTCATGATCTCAATCAAAAACTTCATAATTTCCATAACCCTATACTGATCAATATCTCTTGTCAAATATTTTATATAATGTAGAAAATTTTCTTATGTAAATACAAAGAAAGTTTGAATGATTGTTTCCGAAGTATTCGGCTTTGAGACAATTTTATTGAAGAAGTAAAGTTAGATTTAGTATCATTAAGGATTAAGGGATACAAGATGATTATCTTTATCAGCGTAGGCTTATAATCTCAATCCAGATTGAATCCAGCAAATCACTGAGTACAGCTAATTTATGACATAATATAGTCTTTTATGGTATATCATCATAGTGTTATTTCATTTCACTTACAAAATTCCTCAAATTTACTGATTCTGGAGTTATATTTTTATTCAGCCGTACTGTAGTGAACCAGAACATAAAAGGGGGACAATCGAATGGACTTGAACACACGAATTACAGAACAACTGAGTAAAATCTGTGAATCATACAGTGAAGACTTCATTTGCAAAGTGTTGACCAATTGTCTTAGACTTCATGGTTTTTTTCGATTCTACACTAATCATTCACTGTTATCGTTCTCTTTTCTTTGATCTTCCTGACCTTCTGCTTCCAGACATCTCACTTTTGATTGATAATCATACATACTACTTATATCTGTCGATATAAGTAGCACATACCATAATACATGTTTAGTTTCTGATCTTCATAATATTTCGATTTTTATGATTTTTGTGAGTATTCAACATTAAACTATTTCATTTTAAGATCTGAATTTGTGTCTGTACTTCATGAAGATTGGAATTCTACAATGTCGTCTAACAATCCGATTTCAACTAATTCTATGTAAGTGGATTATTTTGGGGGGTTAAACTTATAAAGTAAATACTTAATTGATTCTGTACATCAGCTTGAAGTTCTCATTTGTAGGTTAATACTGAATTCATGCTAATCAAACAAACACACATACACATTTATTTATTTGAGCATATTGTTATTGGTACAAAGTGGGCAACAATTGGTCCATATGCCATTCGTTCCTTCAGCAGCCACTGCCAAGAAAGTCCTACTAACTGTCTTCTCAAGGCATTGCTGTTGTTCACGAAATTAAGAAGACGAAGAACGAATATCCGGCGCTTTAACTAGATTAGTGGATGTGGAGGGTCCACCCACGGGAGTCGGAAAACCCTGAATCGAAACCAATGGTGCAGATGGGCTCCAGTATCCTGAAGGATCAAATGGCGTATGAAACGGTTGTCGGTCACCGGCTATCATGGGTCTGCACCTCCTAACGTTGCTTCACTGCCTTGTTGATTCGTCCTTTATGTCACAGGCTTCGGCTGTTGCCTCCTAGAAAATTTACTTGGTCCAGTCTGGGCACCCGGGCAGTATCACAGCCCACACATAATTCAAGCGACTTGTGTGGCGCACATCAATTTGGTGCCCCTTTGTACCATTATTTATGTGTTGAAACATATAATAAATAAATAGGCTTCAGTATATAATATACCGTTTTTCTTGTAGGCATGAAATAAATGTTACCGAAAATGATGCATCAACATTTCAACTTAAAGATCAAAATACAGAAGAACCTGTAAGTTTATATCAAAAGCAAAAGAGTTTATGTAATTAAATACTCAGTGGTATACTTCTAATTTCACAAACATATCTTGGTTGATGTTAGGTAGTAAAGCTTAATTACTAGAAAACTTTCAGTGTTTGAGATCATGAGTCAATTGAAGCTAAACCACCATGGAAAGCCTGGAAGCACTGGATGGCCGTTTTGTCCTATTGTGGGACTCCTCAGCGGTGTGCATCCACGATCCCGCCTCGCGACATTCGAACTCAGGACCTATCAATCTCGCGCGTGAGTGCTTAACCCTTTAGATCACTGAGGTGATCGGCATCCAATGGTGTTAATGCCTAACTTCAACCAATCCAAGAAATTAAGCGACACATCCACCATCATCTTCGGTGAGTTACTATCTCACAACAGACCCTGTTAAACTCCACTGATCACTAGAACTCCAGGATATACATCTTGAAATCAAGTATTCCATAGTGGTTTAGCTTCAACTGACTCATAATCTCAACCATTCAGATTACTATAATATCCACAAAAACCCTTCAGGCACTAGAAAACTGTTGAAACTTGAACTTCACCGCAATCAATAGTTTTTGTCAGACTATATATATAACTTAGTAACCAGTTTCATTTAGAACAAGGTTTAAGTCGAGGATGTACCATTGAACTACGGTTATGTGCCAGTTAGCTTAGTAATCAAATTGTGACTTAGTTGATATAATTTAGCTGACGATATGGTCTACACGAGATGATTTTGGTTATAAACGAATAATCGTTTAGCATGTAAATAGAATGAATGTATTTAAGCATTGAACGTAACGTGAAATTCGAATCATAATTTAAGTAAATTTACAAATCACTAAAAATATTACTTACTTACGTATAGGCCACCCACCAGCACTCTCCATCCAACCCTGTCCTAAGCAATCCTTTCCAGTTATTTTTTATCCTTTTCATATCTGCTTCCATTTCCGACGTAATGTGTTCTTCCGCCTTCCGCTTTTCCACTTCACTTCAGGACTCCAAGTTAGAGCTTTCCTCTTGATACAATTTGGTGATTTCCGTAATGTATTTCCTTTCCATTTCCATCGTCTTTTCCTAATTTCCTCTTCAAATGGAAGCTGGTTTGTTCTCTCCCACAGTAGTCTGCTGTTGATGGTATTCGGTCAACAGATATTGAGTATCTTGCGTAAATAACTATCTATAATTACTTGTATCATTTTGATGATGGTTGTGATAGTTCTCCATGTTCAGCTCTGTACAATAGTTCTGTCTTGATATTCGTATTGAAGATTGTGATTTTGATCTTGATTGACAGTTGTTTTGAGTTTCATATGATCATCAATTGTAGGAATGCTGCCCTCGCTTTGCCGATCCTCGCCTTTATGTCTGCATCCGATCCTCCTTGTTCATCAATGATGTTTCCCAAGTACGTGAAAGATTCCACACTTTCCAGAGTTTCTACATCAATTGTGATTGGGTTGGTGTTCTCCGTGTTGTCTCTGAGGATATTGCTTTTTCCTTTGTGTATGTTGAGTCCTACTGATGCAGAGGTTAATGCTACACTAGTTGTCTTCATCCGCATTTGTTTGTGTGTATGGGATAGAAGAGCCAGGTCATCTGCGAAGTCCAAAATATAGTTTTTTAAGATTCTCAGTCATAATATAATGATTTTATGATAAAAACGTTTTGGTACTACACATCATAAAATATGACAGAAGAAGTGTTTTCTAATGAATGATCATCTTTTGAATACGAATTGTTCGACGTTAACGACCTTAAAATCAGAAGATTTGTTTAATGTATTTAAGGTCAAGTACAGTAGGAACTTATTCGAATGAATGTTTCACATTACCGTAAGTTAACTAAAGTGTAGTTGCATACCTTATTGTAGGAAATTAGTTAAGGAATATAAAGGGTGCAAGTGAAATGACTCAATAATAATCAAATGTCTGAATGATTTTATATACAACTGAAATATGTTATTACATAGAGTTCATAGAAGTTTCACTCGTTTTATGACCCTATATCGATTATGATTAGTACATTGATGTCTAGAGCGGTGCACTAGTAGAACACTTTATAATAACCGTTCATCAACTGATGTGGATATCCGTCACTTTCAGTGAAGTACATGATAACTATAGTCATTTCTTTATGAAATATCGATCCAAAGTGATGGTTAATTTTTATTTTATTTATATGTTAATAATCTCAATATTTTTCAATGAATAAACCTATGGATCTTGACATTTTTTAATGTTATGCGGTAGGCTACTTAATTATAAATAGTAGCTTAAAATATATTACATAATTTCCGTAGGTTCGTAAATCATGATTTATTTTTGTGGAAATAATCAACTAATTTCATCAGTTTTTATTTATATATTGATTCTTCGTTTTCCCATTATCACGTTTAATTTATGTGGATATACACTGCTCAGAAATATTTTAGGCGAAACTACAATTTATGGAAGAACTAATCAGATTTACGATAACAGGTCTCGGATTTCACTCATCCATTTAGCTAAATAGAGTTTTGGCATTTTAGCTAATGTCAGTTCATGATGAAAACGCTAAATGTGATACATTCTCAAGGATATTTCATGCTACATTGTGTACTCTTCACCTATTTTAGAGCTATCACTTTAAAAATCAAAGGAGTTTATATAAATATAAGAGCTTATGAGGTGATTAGTAGAGCTTTGTTTAGTATGAGGAGAGTTTATGTCACAAATTGTAAACTTTAGGAAACCCATTGTAAACTAAGACGTAGTGAATAATTAGTTTTGTTCTCCATTGAAAAACTCCAGAAATTTCCGATCATAATTTCTCACAACATTGATTGTAAAAACTTAATGTCTCTTAGTGAACACGAGCAATGCGGCCTCTAACTTCAATTACATAAATCAGACTTTCGATTATAAATAAATTTGTTCAATCTTTATTTCAATTTATTGAAATTTACGAAATTGAGTGGACGAAAAACGAATATTCGGTGCTTTAACTGGGTTGATGGACATGGAGAGTCCAACTAGGGGAGTTGGAAAATCCTGAATACAAACCAGTGGTACACATGGGCCCCAGGATCCTGAGGGAACAAATGGCGTATGAAACAACTATTAGTCACAGGCTACCATGTGACTGCATCTACTGACGTTACTCCACCGCCTTGTGGATTAGACCTTTAGGGTTAAAGGCTACTAGTGCGGCTATCTAAGTAAACCACCTGTTTCGGTTTGGACACCCGAGCAATATCCATCATCTTTCTTATCAATATAGGGTTGTAGAGACCATTAAATTTTTGATTGAGATCATAAACTGATTGATTTTAAACCACCACTGGAAACCTGGAAGTATTGGACAGCCGTTTTGTCTCATTGTAAGACTCCTCAACAGTGCTCATCCACGATCCCGTTCTCAGGATTCGAACCCAGGTTTTTCGGTCTCGCGCGCGAACGACTAACCTCTAGACCATTGAGTCAGCATCTAACGGTGTTTAACCTATCAACCAATCCAGGAAATTGTTCAACCATCTTCCATAATTCTTATTACCAGTTTATCAATCAAGATCATTTCATTCATATTTCTTGATAGTGTTATTACCATGTTTAATGCTTGTTTCTTCTTCTTCTTCTTCTTCTTCAGGAAACAGAAAATAACGATATAGTGAATTTGTTAGATAGTTTATTAAATAAACTTAAAGTACCTTCGGATAGTTGGTTAAATTATCGTTACATAATGGCAATGCAAAGTCCTGATGGAAGTATTTATATACCAAAAAATCATACACAAAGTACTAGAAAACATCTGATTACTCTATTAGGGTATGTAAAATAGAATTTTATATTGTTTCTTTCTTTCTTTCGAGTAATTCATCGACCCTAATGAATTTCTTTATTGACAAAAATAATAAAAGGGGTTACCAAGGACAAAACACTTCAGTGATATTAAATGATCGAGGTGTTTATCACTCTTCAAGTCACCGGTAGATAGTGGCTAGCAGTGGAATCCACTTTGACGCACGTTTCGTCCTATTTAGAACTCGTCAACTGGATGTGTTTGCATATCAGAGTTGATGTTCACTAAGGGACTCGAACCCAATGAAGTACGCTTCAAACGCCACTGCTAGCTTAAAAACGTTTGTGACTTAAGGCTATATTGAGGCGATTTGCACAGGATGAACATATGCCAATAAGAGACTAATCAATTGCAGTCCTAAATACCAAGTGAATCTTTAGGTCAACATTCAGACGAATTTCTTGACAACTGATGCTTTAATAGATAAATGGTTATCAATATTAGGGTCTTTGATCGTTTAAATGTACATCATTTGTCTGCTGGCTATCTTCTAAACAAAATCAACGAATATCATATTGTCACAATTGATTGATCACTGGTTGGTGACCAATATCATGTGTGTCAAGTCCTTATTATTAGTGCAGATCGAATGCTATCGACCATGATGCAATGTGGTCACCAACCTAGGTGACTCGACACTGTATGCACTATTGTGAGATTAGATGGTGGTTGGAGGTAGGAGACAGGAAACCCGAGTCCAGGGTTAAATTCTTCTATATATACCCAGATCCCATTGATAGTATGCTATAAACCATGAGATTTTAATGTTTGAATTTCAATCCTATATAACCCTGTGCATATGTATTGTTGCGAGAACACAAGTGAGAATTATACAGTTAATACTTCATTTACAAACTGTCAATCCATTGTCTCAGACTTCATTGTTCCTTCATTTCCATACAAATCATTTTCTGTTCTCATTCTATTCTCTTAGATCTTCTTAACCTTCTACCTCCAAGCATTTGACTATCAATTGATGATGCATACTACTTATATCTGTCGACATCAGTAGCATACACCACACGACACACTTCAAATCTATGATCAGTTTAAATTTTCGTTTCAGTGTTGAGTAGCAATATTTTTGGTTCGCAAAATAAATTAAATGATCCGTCAAAATCCAATCAGTAGTTATTAACTATTGAGAAGTACATTAGATTCTAAAAAGAACTATCATATAAACTTTAAATAAATATAATAAATCTTTTTAATAGTTAAATTCATGAGTCAGTTGAAGCTAGACCACCGTGGAAAACCTGGAAGCACTAGACAGTCGTTTCGTCCTAGTATGGGACTCCTCAGCAGTGATCTGGAGGTTAAACATTGGCGCACGAGACTGACAGGTGTTGGGTTGGAATCTCGCGAGGCGGGATCGTGGATTTGCACTGCTGAGGAGTTCTACATTAGGACGAAACAGCAGTCCAGTGCTTTCAGGTTTTCCATGGTGGCCTAGCTTCAATTAGTTCATGAATTCAACAATTAAAAAATTATCAAAATCTCCACAAAACCCCATCTGAAAATTGAGTAAACAATAATAGCACAGAATCTCTAGATGATTAGATGATATTCATTTTGAAGTGTACTTTGGTAACATCAACACAAATTGATTGTTGATAATCAGAACAAGATCAATACATTGATGTATGGCTGCCTGTTTGAATATCTGAGCTACCTGTTCCTGCCATCTAGATATTTCAACGGGTTTTCTATATCCTTCTTTGTTTTAATACATCATTAAGGCTGTTAATCGCATAACCTATTCAGGTGAGTATCTGAGAAGTGTACAACCTTTCATTGTACAAGTTACAAAACAGCAAAATCATAGATATTGTGGTTGCTGGCAATATGTATTGAAAAGAATGAACAATATTCATATGTCGATTCCTAAGCTGCTAACATCTAATTGGCGATTAATCAATATTTAAGGAGACTGCAAAAACATACATACCTCGGAAATTTCGCATAATTAGCTTCGAACACCTACTTAATATTCAATATTTATCAAAAAAAAGAGTTTTGTGAAGATTTTAGCAATTTTTTTAGTTGAATTCTTGAGTCAATTGAAGCCAGACCACCATGGAAAACATGGAAGCACTGGATGGCCGTTTCGTCCTATTGCGGGACTTCTCAACAGTGCGCATCCACGACTCCGCCTCGCGGGATTCGAACCCAGGACCTATCAGTCTCTGGTCTGCTGACGAGTCCCACGGGAGGACGAAAGAGCCGTCCAGTGCTTACAGGTTTCTCGTGGTGGTCTGGCTTCAATTCACTCATGATCTCAGCTGTTGAAATTACTACAATCTCCACAAAACCCCTTCTGATACTAAGTCAGATTTCGTCATTAAAATTTCATTTATCATTTTCCCAATTGTTTTAAATATTTTTTCAGATTTGCTGAAGAAATTGCATCTAATAAAAGTATGTTTAATATTACTAACTAAGACATTTACTTTAAACTATCTTTCTTTAATATTGAATCATGATAGGGCAATTAACAACAAACCATGTTTAGTGTTCTCGGAATCAGCTGAGCAGCAAAACCGCTACAACGACACCAGTTAAACGATTTCATTAAACTATTCAGTCGGTAGTAGCGACAGGCAGTGTATACAAAGGGCATGGATGTAATCAGATAAAGCCTATGACTCGCATTTACCAGGAATTCCTTGTTCACAGGAAACACTTGTAAGCCCCGATCCAAGTCACGAAGATGATGAAACAGTTTGCCTAAACCGTCCCGGACCAGATTTTCAGACTCGCTGATACCGTCGTTGTAGCGCATGTGTGGCTCCGGAGACCTAAAAACATCATAAACCATTTATTGCTCAGTTTTTTGTGACTTAAATGATAATATAATTATAAGAATTACACAGCCAGTCAAGAGATTTAAATGAGAACTGCATATTTTACAGAGATAAACTCATAATTACAAGGGGATTTTGACCACATCCACGATTAATTCATTAACTAGTATCACAAACTTTTCCGGTTGATTCCTATTGAACTGCTTCAATAATAAGTATTACTGAGGAGTCTCAAACTGAAGAAGAACAGCAGTCTATTGTTGTTTCAAAGTTTTGGAGAAAATGCTCCAAGTTATTTATATGACAGGAATTTCTGTTTTGAGATATTGGAGAAGAGTTGCAGCTTAGATAGATGATTTTGATGGAAATTTGATCTCTGAGCTGAATGGTTTGGTCGTGGAGCTTTCATCTTTCTTCTCAACGACATAATCATCAGTACAAACTTCAGGTAGAAGTGATGTGTTCGAATTTCACCACACGTGGTTTACAGCTTGTCCCGTACACCACAGTGTTGATTGGTTTTTGTTGACCTCAAACCTGTCACTGTTTACTTGGTTGTTTTGGTTGTATCTCCCATGGATTTGATTTTTGTTTCTATGTTTGTGCATAATTTTCCTGATTGGTTGGTAAATTGAATCGATTTCAGTGTGCTTGTTGATTGTTGATTGACCTTAGTGCCAAGTTTCTAAAAATTCTCTGGTGTTTTTGGTACTGCCTCTATACAAAATCTTCACATTTTTCCAGTCGAATGTATGCCCGCAGTTGTCCACGTGCATTGATGTGTGAGGATATGTCATGGCATTTGACCGCTAATGGATGTTCATGAAGGCGAAGATGAAGAGGGCGTCCGCTTTGTCCGATGTAGTGTTTTTTGCAGTTGGCACAATTTATTTTGTAGATGATGCTTGGTTTGTCTTCTTTTGTCATTTCATCCTTTGGTTTGCATAGGACTGATTGTAGAGATTTTGTTGGTTTTTGTGCAACACCTACTCCGAATGTTTTCACCAGTCTGGAGAAAATTATACACAAACATAGAAACAAAAATCAAACCAATTGGAGATACGACCAAAACAAAGAAGTAAACAATGACAGGTTTAAGGTCAACAAGAAGCAATCAACATCGAGGTGTTCAGGACAAGCTGTAAATCCCATGTGGAGAAATTCGAACACATCACTTCTACCTGAAGTTTGTACTGATGATGATGTCGTTCAGAAGGACGATGAAAATTCCACGACCAAACCATCCAGCTCAGAGAACGAAACTTCATCAATAAGAACTTCTATCTATTTATTGCAATGTAATATTTGAACATTTAGTCTTCAATCTTTCATTTACATCAGTTGTGTATGCTACAACCTAAGCTGGCTGTAGGCTGCCTCCTATAGTTTCTCTACTGATCTTACAAGTAATTCGAACTCAAAATGCATTCAGGTTCCTGAGAATTCAGCTTTCAGCTGTTGACTACATCAACTCATATACGACTCACCAGTTCAAATTACCAAACTAGGAATCTTGTTATCAGCATTCACCACAGTAGTGTAACTTTTTCAAATGAAATATCAAAAACACACGTTTAGTTCCATTTGGAACTCGTCAGATGAATGTACTTCCATCCATAAGTTGATATTCATCATTAGAATCTTAATTATAATTGCATGTTTAATATGGTTACTTTGTATTTCATATTCAAGATGGTATTACATATATCAACAACAACAAGAACAACAACGACAACAACAATGAAGAGAAGTTACCAATCACCACACAATCGATAAATGATGATACTTTGATTCTTCTTGAAAATAATCTATCAATCATTGAAGAGAATCAATCTAATATTGATTATGAAAAGAATATAACTGATAATGATCAAGAATTCTCAGAAATTGACGATGAAACAAGAACATTTACTGAAGTATCTGATCTTTTTTCTTCTTCAAATATTACTGAAAGAGAAGAAGGAAGATTAATGGATTATGAATTACATAACTTCAATGAGTCAAAGGATCTACATGAAATTTTGGAACATATAACCTCTGATGATGTGGATCATAGAATAACTGAACAAAATAATCAGTCTTCTACATTGGTTACTGACGAAAGATTGTTGAATATAACTAATGAATTACAATTAAACAGTAAACAAGAGAATATCACAACGGATTCAATGGATAATCTTGAACAACAACGTACAAAACTAAAAAATAATCAATCAATGAAAGTTTAGAAGATCGGGCAAACAAATTATCCTTGTCAATATTAAGTATATTCAATATTATTAGTTATCACTATGGCTTATTGATTTATGTTTACCTCTCTTATTCATGTTGTTACTTTCATTAAGTTGTCATATAGTGTATCTTGTTGTCACATAGTTATAACTTGTGGATTTGTGCCTCTATCTATGTATAATGTAATGATACCGCCAATTAGAGAACAGTAATTTATCGACCGAACCAGTAACGTATAAAAACCCGTATGAGCAGTTTAGAGTCTCATCGGTCCTGTTCCCTCTTAAATACACCCGTTAAGTTCAGAACACAAATCTCAGTCTCTGTGTTATGAATCATCTATTTCAAACATACTGGATTTATATACACCAACCAAATAGACCATATCATGCTATAAAATAGGAAACAATATTTGTACAAGTGGCTATGAGTGTGGGAGATTGTAATTGGTATACTGGGCATAACTCAAGAATGGTAAATCATATAATAATAGTTCATAGGTCAAAATAAAGCCTGTAATGAGAGGAAAAGGAATATGAGTAGTTTAGTTACTTAACAACTATACAATAAGAATATACGTATGGTATTGTGCCAGAAATAGATTCGGACAGTTACCATTCATTATTCTCATTGGGATATAACACACGTAATAGATACAACTTCATGTTCTCAACTTAAACATGTATTTAGTTATTTATCTGAGCTAACAGTGTAGAATAGTGACTTTGCTACATGTATATATCAGTAGGGGGTTTTGTGGATATTATAGTAATTCCAATAGTTGAAATCATGAGTTAGTTGATGTTAGACTGTCATTCGAGTGACACATCCACCATTGTTATTGGTGAGTTACTATCTCACAACAGACCTGGTTGAACTCCACCGGTGGCTACTTCTCACTAGAACTCCAGGAAATACCTCTTGAAACCAATCATTAGTGAGCATATGTTGATTCATATCAGAAAAGGTTTTTGTGAATATTATAGTAACTTCAATAGTTGAAATCATGAGTCACTTGAAACTAGACCACCGCGGGATACCTGGAAGCACTGGATGGCTGTTTCGTCCTCTTGTGGGACTCGTCAGCAGTGCGCATCCACGATCATGCACACGGGAATTGAACTCAGGACTTTTGATCTCGCACGCGAATGTTTAACCTCTATATCACTAAGCTTGCATCCAATGTCTCACTAATTAACTATAATCTCCACAAACCAGCCATTTCGATAATAGTGAAATTGTTAATTAAAAAAACTGAATCCAGGACATTCTGTGTTTGTGTTTTATTCTCATTCTGTTTTTTTATTCACTTTTTCAGATTTACGAACAATCAATTAACTAATTTGGTAATACTGATTTATCATACAATAATATACTACTTATATTACTATTATCCAATACTACTATTGGTTATCTCTTTAAAACTTCAATTTATTAGTGAAATAAATAATGATTCTTAAATCAATGTAAAAGTGATCTATTAAATGTTAGTTTATCTGTAAGAACTTTCTGTTACCTCCTTGATCTGTCTACTCTGTTTTTGTGCAGTGGATAACTTGTCTAATCTGGGTTAAGACGTTGACGCAATAGGCTGATGGCTTAACCTTGAGGCTTATATGCGTGAGTTCGAAGTGAGACCAATGGCTTGGGATAAAGAGACGAAAACTAGTCTATCACCTGATTGGCTGAAAAGCACACGAGTGGGAGAAGACAAGTCAACTGGAACAGTACACGATTTATTCCCAATTCCGATCCGCTCCCCAATTCAGAATAGTGTAAAAAGATACATGAATAAATAGATGAATAACCAGACCACAACACTCAAACAGTTAGGAAAATACAATTATGTCCAAAGCTGGGAATCAGAATACAAAATAGAGCACAAAAGATTACGTTTAAATTACAATAGCTTTGGAACAGAGAATGTTATGGCAGTGAATCATACATCAAACGAAAGCTTATGATCTGTAGAATAGACGAGGGACAAAAATAAATGTTAGTGTTTTACAAGCTATGAATTAAATGAAATAACATCCCTCAAAATTAGCTTCCGTAGTTTGTCAATGCTTCTTGTTTTCTCTGTTCACATCACTTTCTTTTTCATAATGAATGACTTACATACTTACTAACGTACGCCTGTTACTCCCAATGGAGCATAGGCCTCTGACCAGCATTCTCCAACCCACTCTGTCCTGGGCCTTCTTTTCTAGTTCCATCCAATTCTTGTTCATTTTTCTCATGTCTATCTCCATTTCTCGGCGTAATGTGTTCTTTGGTCTTCCTCTTTTCCTTTGACCTTGAGGATTCCATGTAAGGGCTTGTCTTGTGACGCAGTTGGGTGCTTTCCTCAATGTGTGTCCTATCCACTTCCAGCGCTTCTTCTTGATTTATTCCTCCGCTGGGATCTGGTTTGTTCTCTCCTACAATAGGTTGTTGTTGATAATGTCTGGCCAACGGATCTGAAGTATTTTTTGTAGACAATTGTTAATAAACACCTGTATTTTCTGGATGATGGCTTTCGTAGTTCTCCAGGTTTCTGCCCCATACAATAGAACTGTCTTGACATTTGTATTGAAAATCCTGACCTTGGTGTTGGTTGACAGTTGCTTTGAGCTCCAGATGTTCCTCAGTTGTAAATATGCTGCTCTTGCTTTGTCGATCCGTGCCTTCACATCTGCATCAGATCCACCCTGTTCATCAATGATGCTGCCCAAATACGTAAAGGTTTTCACATCTTCCGAATCTTCTTCGTCGATTGTGATTGGATTGGTGCATTCTGTGTTGTATCGGAGAATCCTGCTTTTCCCTTTGTGTATATTGAGACCTACTGCTGCTGAGGCTGCTGCTACACTGTTCGTCTTCTCCTGCATCTGTTGTTGCGTTTGGGATAGAAGGGCCAGATCATCTGCGAAGTCTAGATCATCCAACTGCATCTTAGATGTCCATTGTATCCCGCACTTCCCTTCAGACGTTGACGTCTTCATGATCCAGTCGATCACCAGGAGAAAGAGAACACAATGAATGAGTTAGGAACTAATTGGCTAGATTAGTTTGATCATTCATTGAAGTTATTGAAGTTAAGATTGTTGTGTAGCTATTTTATCCTTGTTTGAAAATTATATAAACCTAATGTTAATGCAAGATATTACACAGTACTGAAGTCAAAAAGTCTCGTTCATACTTTAAACACTATGTCTTGTTATTTACTGGATTATTGAACATTTGTGTGTTTCACGCTGACTATAACAAACACTCCCATAAAACCAGAAGTTAAGTCTATAGAAGCGTCCAAGTCTCCCAATCGAGAGAAGCACAAAATTGAAGTTCACAAAACAACGATTTGTGCGTAACTCAATTGGGTGACTTGGACGCTTTGATAAATCTAACAGTTCTCAATTTTGTGATGTGTCTGCGGCGTTTAACGCGTCGTTTTGTATAAAATAAAAAGGGCTTCGATAGTGTAAAAGACAGCTGATAGCTGTGTCTAAACTTGATAACAGATTACAACAAGGAAAACCCGAACCAAGAACAAACAATATGGAAGACGTTTCATTCAAACGAAAAAGTTAAACGAAAATGCACAAAATTGAAGACAACTACTACAGTGATTCAGATGAAGTAATTTTAATGATAAGTACAATAAACGTCATAAGTATATGTAAATATTTCAGAATATTACACGACAACTTGTATTACAACATAAATGTAAAAAGATTGCTGGGAATACAGCTATTTACTGAATATAAATAAGTAGTATAAAACAATATGCAAAAGAACTGAAGTGAATAGGGATGGGGAATGTTAAACAGACTTGACACCATCTTTGTATCAATCCACAAAGTTGAACAAATAAGCTCTCTATAGATTACGGTTTACTACTAACCTATTAAAATTAATTTAAGTAGTCTCAGTGAGATAATTTCGCATGTGTGGAGACTTGATGAGTAGCAGATTTATATGACTTCTGGACGAATTTGCAACATGTATAAATGAAACATCACTTTAACACAGAATGACTCATTGAATCCCGTGGGCGGGATCTTAGATGCGTACTTCTGAGGAGTCCTGTACTAGAATGAAACAGCTGTCCAATGCTTCCAGGTTTTCCATGTTGGTCTAGATTTAATTGACTCGCGAATTCAACCATTTAATTACTCAAATCTACACAAAATCCCCTTCTCATAATAATCATCCTGAAACCTTATACCCCTTCAGTGAAAAGACTGCTAACGAATAAATTTTAAGATTCTTCTTTTCTCTCAAGTACACCACGTCCATACATTAATAAAACTAGTCACGTTATATCAGATCCAGGATTCACAACCCAGAATAGAGAACTACATTAACACTAGATAATACTTTATTCTATACAATGACAAACAGTCACACTCAGGGAGTTTGGAGAAGAAATCAATGAGGGGGATGAGAAATCATCCGTTTAGTAATCTATAGACTGTGGCTATTTGTTCATACTCAACAACCAATCATATTTAAATTCTATCATCACATAGATGCACTATTTGAAAAGACGTGATTAATACATTGTTACAAAACTCTTAATCATATGAAAGATATAATGTAAACGAAATGCCTAATCAAAAGTGTGAACACTTAAGAATACAGCATTGTTAACTAAGCACATAACGTAATAGTTATCCGTCATGTAAGCACACTTGTGTGCTACATAAAAGATGGGGCTATAATATCATAAGAGTTTAAAAATGATAGATAACGTAAATAAAGTAGAAGTTAGGAATCAGTATCTTCCAAATAGGAGGATGGTGGCGTCATATTTATAAATGAATAGTACAGTGAATAGATATTCCAATACTGTCATAATAAATATATAAAGATCTACTACGAGAAGGAAGGAAATAAAAATCAGGATTAGGGAAAAATAATAAATTAGTTATAGTTATATAATATACCTTTGGCCAAGGTAATTTTACATTGGTTTTCAGGAGAACCAGACACTCAAATCTGAGGGAAGCGGGATAAGTGACACTAGATGCACTGAGACTAGATTCGCAGATGATCTGTCTTCATGCACACCACAACAAAGTAGGAGAAGACGACCAGTGAATAAGTAAGTAAAGTAAAGTAAAGTAAAGTAAAGTAAAGTAAGTAAAGTAAGTAAGTAAGTAAGTAAGTAAGTAGGTAGGTAAGTAAGTAAGTAAGTAAGTAAGTAAGTAAGTAAGTAAGTAAGTAAGTAAGTAAGTAAGTAAGCAAGCAAGCAAGTAAGTAATAAGTAAGCAAGTAAGTAAGTAAGTAAGTAAGTAAGTAAGTAAGCAAGCAAGCAAGTAAGTAAGAAGTAAGCAATAAACTCACACGGTTATTGATTTTGGGTATTTATTTACCGCTACAGGATATTTGGTCTTTTGTGCGCAGTATACCACAGGTTTAGCCTGTTCTGTATCACATTGAAAGTCAAGCGGGGGATTTTGGTCTGTAGTTCAACACTGAACAGTAGCCTCCAAATGCCCTGGTATGGCCGAGAGTGGTGTGGGCCCGACCTCCCTCTCGAAATGCTCTCAGACGGCCACGCGTATACACCCTCTGCCAGGGAAGTCCTACTCACCGCTTTCTCGCACCACGGGTGTTGTTTACGAAAATGAGAGGACGAAAAGCAAATGTCTGGCGCTTTAACCGGATTCCAAACCAATGGTGCACATGGGCTCCAGTATCCTGTGGGAACAAATGGCGTATGAACCAACTTTCGGTAACCGGCTTCCATGGGACTGCATCTCCTTACGATGCTCCACTGCCCTGTGGGTCAGACCTTTAGATCAAAGACTCGGGGTGTGGTCCCCTAAGAAAATCACCTGCTTCGGTCTGGGCACCCGGGCAGTATCACAGCCCTCACACAAATCGAATGATTTATGTGGCGCATATCTATTTGGCGCCTCCTTGTACCAATGTTTATTTGTTTAAATAAATAAATAAATAAAACAGTATACCTATAATAATACGTCTTAATGTGTTAAGCAATGTTTGTAGTACTGTCCAGTCTTGTTTTCCTAGTAAAAATTTGTGAAGTGTAATTCTCACCTTCGAAGAGTCAACTTAAAAAATGTTCTCATACCTCTTGAACCAGGATTCCAAATGTAACATCAGCATCGAGATCAAAATGAAAATGGCTCATTGACTTGATTAGTGATTCGGTATTTGTGTTCCTTAATTCGAACACCTGTACTGAATTTTACTGAATTGATCAGTTTTGTGTCATCGATTCGATCATTTTCGATTGTGATGCTTGAAATTGTTTTTTGCTGTAGTTGTTGTTCCTGCTGCAAAAATAGATTGAGGTTGATCTACTAAAATTGTTTAACATTCTGGGATTTTGTTTATTTTCGTATGTGTCTAACAAAAACACTGTCGTCAGAAACTCTTGTGATGTGCGGTGTCTAAAGTTTGATGTGATGTGCCAACCCCCTCCCTTCTTCCAACTGATTAAGTCCATTGGACTACCGAATAAAATGCACAAATACTCTTCCATGTATAGATTCCAGTCTATGCTTGGAACACTGACCCATTTTGACTTCAATAAAATACACTTGACTTTTATGTGACTTGTGATCGCTATCGACTGACCTTTTGTATAGCCTACTTTTGATTGGCACTCTATATCATTTTTTTCTATGTTTATAACTGGCTCTTTAGTTGTATCTTGGGCATACCTTTTCATATGTCCAATCGTAGTTTTTGTATGTTTCTTTTCTAGGTATTTTCTAATGCTAAATTAGGTCATTAGGATGAGTCTATCATTTAACTGTATTAGCCTGTAACAGTTTTTACAAGAGGTATTTCCTGAAGTTCTAGTGCGAAGCCGTGATCAGTGGAGTTCAACGGGGTCTATTGTGAAATAGTAGCTCACCAAAGAAAATGGTAGACGGTGACGCAATTTCGTGGATTGGTTGAAGGTAGATATTAACACCGTTGGATGCTGGCTCAGTGGCCTAGAGGTTAAACCTTTTGCGCGAAGGCTCTGGTTTCATGGGTGCGCATTGTATAGGAGTCCCGTCCAGTTCTCCCAGGTTTTCAACGGTAGTCTAGCTTTAATATACGCTTTTGTAAATATAAACAATAAGGTTATTTTTAGACTTAATTGACCTGTTCAATAAGAAATAAAGATGATAAATAATCTGTTTTCGTAATGATGCAGTCTCATGGTAGCCAGTGACCAACGCTTGGCTCATACGCCAATTGTTCCTTCAGGACCATGGAGTCCATGTGCACATATGGTTTGGAATTATGGTTATCCAACTCCCCTAGGCGGGTTAAAGTACTGGACATTCGCTTCTCATCCTCTCAATTTCGTAAACAACAATAATGCTTTGAAAAGGCTATGATTAAGACTTCTGTGACAGTGGTTTTATGCACGTGACCAACTGAAAGCATTTGGTGAAAGAGAGAGCTGACTCTCCTCACTCTCGACCGTACCAGGGTATTTGGGGCAATAAGAACTGAACAACTGTAGGCATAATCAAGTCATCATCTGAATAAATACAATCACTTACCAGATCCAAAATTTCGATAATATTCAACTAACTGAAAGTAATTGAATCACCATCTAAAAAGTCATAATAAAAATTTAGACCTTCATAAAGAACTTCAATTATCTACAGGATTGTTCATAATTCTCTGATTGGATTTATTTCAACAGGACAATAAAGGTCAGTTCATTTCTTTATTATCAGAAGGGGTTTGTGGAGATTTTTAGAAATTTTCACAGATTGAACTCATGAGTCAGTTGAAGCTAGACCACCATTGAAAACCTAGAAGCACTGGACGGCCGTTTCGTCCCAGTATGGGACTCCTCAGCAGTGCGCATCCATGATCCCGCAACACGCGGGGCTCGAACCCAGGACCTACTGGCTTCGCGCGCGAGCACTTAACCATTAGACCACTGAGCCGGCGTCCAACGGTGTTAATGTCCAGTGCTTCCAGGTTTTCAATGGTGGTCTAGCTTCAACTGACTCATGATTTCAATCTGTGAACATTTCTTTATTGACTGACAAAACGATTGATTGTGAATATAAGTATCTATTTCCTGTATAAAGAAAACTCACTTGATAGTGTCTTGAATAAATTGGTGATAAAAAGATAGTTTCAACGGATATCTTGAAGTATCAAGAGGATTAATGAATTAGCTTCAACAAAATCGAAGTCAACTTTGATCCATTTAACAAAAATCTGTTGTAAACAAATCAAGAAATTCAGTAATTTACTTTCGGTGATGAATTAAAAAAGACCAAAAAATACTGAATATACTGATTGTTTTAGTTTGGGACACGGTGGATTTGATGCAGATGTGAAGGTATGGATCATCAAAGCAAGAGCAAAATATCTAAAATTAAAGATCATCTAGAACCCAAAACAACTGTCTGTCAACCAACGTCAGAATTTCCAATACAAATGTCAAAACAGTTCTACTGTGTGTGGTGGAAACTTGAAGAACTACGAAACAAATCATCCAGAAAATACAAGTGTTTATTAACAGTCGTCTACGCAAAATACTTCGGATCCGTTGACCAGAAACTATCAGCAACAACCTACTGTGTTAGAGAACAAACCCGATTCCAACGGAGGTTGAAATCAAGAAGAAGCGCTGGAAGTGGATAGAACACAGACTGAGGAAAGCACCGAACTGCGTCACAAAGCAAGCTCTCACATGGAATCCTCAAAGCCATAGGAGAAGTGGAAGACCAAAGAACACATTACGCCGAGAAATGGAGACAGACATGAGAAGAATCAAGAACAATTGGATAGAAGTACAAAAGAAGACCCATGACAGAGTATGTTGGAGAATGCTGATCGGTGGCCAATGTTCCATTAGAAGTAACAGGTGTAAGAAAGTATGGGAAGATATAAACAAAACAATACCAAGTGAATTTACATTCACCCCATTACACAAGCAAGTGGCTATCGGGATTCAGTATCTGAGTGGATAACGCGATGGCGTTTGAAGAGAATGGTACTGGGTTCGAGTCCCGGCGTGAACATCAACTCCAAGATGCAGGTACATCCAGATGACAAGTCTTATATACGACGAAACGTGCGTCCCGAGTTCCACTGTTAGCCATCATTCATCTTTGCACCCAAATATTATTTTCTGAATGCTTTTCAAAGAAAATTTATCATCGCCAACCAGATCTTTGATCCTTGATTCTGTGTTTAACTCATCTCTATTAAATGTGATTATACTCGGAAAAAAACGTAGTGAATGTAACTAGAGGGAATAATATCTAAGTAGACGATAAGTATATATCAACAATAACAACAATAAGATTGAATAAACCGACAACTTGAACATGTAATCAAATAACAACACTAAATTAATTCATAGGTAAATTACATGTCAATTAATCATTTATAATTTATATGGTCCAATAAATACGAGATGGAGTTATACATGTATATACACACACAAAAACTAGTAGACAACAGATATGAAAGATTTTATAAGCAAAGATGGATAGTGGCTAGCAGTGGAATCCAGGACGACCACCACTTCGTCCTACTTGGGACGAAGTTGGATGTACCTGCATCTAAGCTGACGTCCGCTCTAGGACTCGAACCCAGTACCATTCTCTTCAAACGCCATTGCGTTATCCACTCAGATACTGAGCCCTGATAGCCACTTGCTTGTGCAATGGGGTGAATTGAAATTCACTTGGTATTGTTTGGCTTGTATCTTCTCATTGATGTTTAAGACTGCAATTGATCAGTCTGTTATTGGCATGGTACTGGGTTCGAGTCCTAGAGTGAACATCAACTCTATGAGATGCAGGTACATCCAGCTGACCAGTCCCAAACAGGACGAAACGTACGTCAAACTGGATTCAATTGCTAGCCACTATCCATCATTGCTTACAAATAGCTTGTGGATTAAGGCAATATCGAGGCATACACACAGTATGCACATATGACAATAACAGACTGATCAATTGCAGTCTTAAACCTCAATGGGAAGCATACAAGCAAAACAATACCAAATGTAGTAAGTAATTATAGTTTGTAACACTTTAGAAATCAACAGTCAGATAACCTTAGCACACATCACACTGAATAATTTCATGTCTAACATCATGTTAAGAGGATAATCTATTAACCATATATGGAGAGGTTCTAAAGTGATATGATGAGAAGAAAAATCAATATTCGATTGATTTACTTATTATTATGAGTTTTGTTCAATATTATTTCCCTTCTAATTCAATGTGATGATCATGCACAATAGTATTTGTTTTCTTTTGTCGTATGATATTTGATTCTGTATAATATACGTGATATTCTTGTATCCCATTGACATGAACTATACTCAGTCTGAGTATGTGATCTAATCCTCATTATTAATCAAAAATGGGTGTAAAATCAATATAGAAAACCAGTGTATTTTAGACTATTTTGATTCGTCGTGTTTTGGGGCTAATAAATCATCACTTATACCAGTCTTGTGTTCTTACTTCGTGGGAATTGCCGAGGTCCCCCCCCTCATTCCGAGTATAAGTGATCAGTGGCTTTTTCCGTCACAACAATTGCGATGACTAAATACAACATAATGAATTCCTGTCATAGAATACTTATACTGACCTTATCTACGAGGGAATTAAAAGTGTAACAAATAAACTATCTATTCCAAAAAGAAGAGTTCTAATTTACAGTGGTAATCCTATGGATATTTATATTAAACTACTTATACTTTTAGACTGTTTCTACCCCTTTATTTATAAAACTATAACATCAGGCTAATGTTCCATTTCAAAATACTTTGTTTATCAAGTCAACTTCTTTGATAACATACAAGTTTCTTTAATGAAATTAGATTCATCATCATTAGAAATCACTTAGACTATAATGAAAATCACAGCTCATTTATTAGAAGGCACACACCTATATATATATATGTGCTATACATGAAGTATAAGTGTGTGCATATGTAGTTCACACACACATATATATCTACCATAGTATCTGTCTTTGAACAGCTCGTACCTCCATTGGTTAATTAATCATAAACACATTCACTTATATATATATATATGTATATGTTATTATTCATTTGAGCACAATGATATTAGCTTTATACACAAATAAGAAAGTGAATATATACCATTATCGACTTTTATTGATATCAGGTGACCAATGGTATTTTAGTTATCTAATGAATAAAAACAATTTGCTAATTATTAATATAATGTCTCCTTTCATTAGTTATTGTTTCCAATAAATCATTGAAGAATTAGTTACTAACATATATTTGGTATCATTGTTAAAACTTTATGTTACTGTCCACATTGAAATCATTCAAGAAACAAGGATCTAGTGAAGTTAAAAGGAACATCCACATTGAAATCATTCAAGAAAAATAAAGGATCTGGTCAAGTTAAAATAAACATCCACATTGAAATCATTCAAGAAAAATAAAGGATCTGGTCAAGTTAAAATAAACATCCACATTGAAATCATTCAAGAAAAATAAAGGATCTGGTCAAGTTAAAATAAACATCCACATTGAAATCATTCAGGAAACAGGATCCAGTGAAGTTAAAACAAACATCCACATTGAAATCATTCAAAATTGAAATCATTCAAGAAAAATAAAGGATCTGGTCTACATTGAAATCATTCAGGAAACAGGATCAGTGAAGTTAAAACAAACATCCACATTGAAATCATTCGAAATCATTCAGAAACAGGATCCAGTGAAGTTAAAACAAACATCCACATTGAAATCATTCAAAAAAGGATCTGTTTAATATAAAAAAAACACCTAAATTGAAATCATTCAAGAAAAATAAAGGATCTGGTCGTGTTAAAACAAACAAACAAACACACACACACAACCTAATCTTATCATCAGAAGAACTGTTATATTAATATTTAAAACAGAATATAATAGAGGGATTTTCAATTAAAGCGGGAATTCGAACAACAGAATAAACAGGAATAGTATTTTTTTTTTAAAAAAATATTCATACAGAGTCATTGATAAGACATCCGTTCAGAAGGCGGAAATATGTCAAGTTGGCAACGTCTTTCTGGATATTTAAATTCGAAACCGACTGGACGTAAGTCATTTGTTTTCTCACAATACCATTAATGTAAATTCACTTGGTGTTGTTTTACTTGTATCTACTCATTGTTATTTAGGAATATAATTAATCAGTCTCATATTAACAGGTAGATCCAACTGACGAGTCCTAAATAGGACGAAACGCGCATCAAACTGGATTCTACTGCTAGCCACTATCTATCTTTGCTTAAAAAGTACCATTAGTGTGTATGTTTTTTTTAAACGAAAGTTGTTTATTAGTTGTCTATAATCTTTTGGTGATATTCTAGTTTTGTAGCAAACGAGATCACAAGTAAGTACAATCGAATATAATTAAACACACAAAATCTGAGAATCATACAGTGAAGACTTCATTTGCAGAATGTTAAACAGTTACCACAGACTTCATTGTTCTTTCATTTCCATACCAATCATTCATTGTTCTTGTTCTCTTTTCTTTGATCTTCTTAACCTTCTGCCTTCAGACATATCACTTTTGATTGATGATACATACTACTTATATCTGTCTAGATGAATAGCACATACCACAGTTTTGTCCAATTTTAATAAAGATAATGAATTGTGCAATTTTACGATTTTGTAGACAATACTTTGGGTATTGTATAATACATAGAAGTTGTTAAATATCTTGTTAGTTATAGAATAGTGAATTAAATACACCCTGACATGTTAACTAATGCTCCTTTTGTAATGATAGCGGTAAGACCATAATTTATGGCTGAACCAATCAGATATAAGATAACTGGTCTAGGATTTTGGCGCGAAATTCATCCATCCATTTGTCTAAATAACGTTTTAGCATTTTAACTGATGTTAATTCATGATAAAAACTTTAGATCCAATCCCTATCCCTAACCATCAAGTGTCAAATTATAATCCTAATTCATCACATACACTAGTTTATAACCCTCATTTAACCCTAATCAGCCGGTGAACATTCTCAAGGCTACTTTAGCGTCTCACTTCTTCAGTTTACCTATAGGTTGCTACACAAACTAATCTCTAGTTCATGTTATATGGAGCTAACCGTCAATTCATGGATTAATGATTGATATTGCTATCAATTGTTAAGTTGAGTGCTGTATTAAGATTTTCTTATTGTTGATTGCATGAAATCGATCGATTAACTAAAAGCTAGGAGATCAAGTCAACCATGAGAACAATTATTGTTAGGCGATAATTTCACATTGTAACATGATTCATTTTCACGGCAAGAATTCGTTCATAATCAATTTTACTACAAAGTTAAATATATGGAATTCCAATACTGATTTCGTTAAACACTGTTTACTTTAGTTTAATAGTTGAACTCATGAGTCAATTAAAGCTAAACCGGGTCTGTTGAGAGATAGTAATTCAATCAAGATAGTAGTGGACGGTGGCACAATTTCGTGAATTAGTTGAAGTTAGATATTAACACCATCAGCGGTCTAGAGATCAAACTTTTGTGCGCTAGACCGACAGGTCCTGGAGTTCGAAACCAGCGGGCGCGATTGTGGATGCGCACTGCTGAAGAGTCCCATATTTAGACGACACGGCCGTTCACTGCTTCCAGGTTTACCTTGGTGGTCTAGCTTTAATTGCCTCATGAAATCAACTATTTACTTGTTTAACGTATTACCATATAGTAAATTAATTCGTCAACAAACGAAATAACAAACGCTACGAGACATGAATTCCATTTTTGGAATAATGACTGATTAGTTTAGACAATAAGATTTCAACTAATGGGTTGTACCTTCCAAATTATATCCAACAATTTCTGTTTAGACGTAGTCATATAATTGATTGTTAGTTAAACAGTTGTAAACAAGTCAAACCAACAGATTGCCTACTGTTGAAGAGTCCCACAACAGGATGGAAGGTCTGTACAGTGCTTCCAGGTTTTCAATAGTGATCTATCTTGATTTTAGGTTCATTAGAAATCATCATTCATTCAAATTAGTAACCAATTTGTAACTCGAACGACAGAACACGGATAACACTCAGTGTAGATCTTCGAAACTTAGATCAGGTCATATTATCCAGTAAGACAAAACCTGTAATCTATTCACATATACATTCATTAACTGTTTATATTTATCTCATTATAACTGTTCACTAATACTATACTATACTAATACACTTATTTAATTTAAAGAATTTCCGGTGTAAATATTCAATTGTTTGATGTGAATTACTTCCAGTGATTCCAGGTTTTCAATGGTTTGTCTAACATCAATCGGTCCGTGATCTCAATCAATAACTTAATCATCTTCACAACCTTATACAATGAATTGCTTTAACTAATTGTCGATGATATTTAATGAATTGATTGAAAGAGATATTTTGAAATTAGACCTCTGATATCATCTAAGGGACAGTCTTACTTACTTACTTACTTACTTACTTACTTACTTACTTACTTACTTACTTACTTACTTACTTACTTACTTACTTACTTACTTACTTACTTACTTACTTACTTACTTACTTACTTACTTACTTACTTACTTACTTACTTACTTACTTACTTACTTACTTACTTACTTACTTACTTACTTACTTACTTACTTACTTACTTACTTACTTACTTACTTACTTACTTACTTACTTACTTACTTACTTACTTACTTACTTACTTACTTACTTACTTACTTACTTACTTACTTACTTACTTACTTACTTACTTACTTACTTACTTACTTACTTACTTACTTACTTACTTACTTACTTACTTACTTACTTACTTACTTACTTACTTACTTACTTACTTACTTACTTACTTACTTACTTACTTACTTACTTACTTACTTACTTACTTACTTACTTACTTACTTACTTACTTACTTACTTACTTACTTACTTACTTACTTACTTACTTACTTACTTACTTACTTACTTACTTACTTACTTACTTACTTACTTACTTACTTACTTACTTACTTACTTACTTACTTACTTACTTACTTACTTACTTACTTACTTACTTACTTACTTACTTACTTACTTACTTACTTACTTACTTACTTACTTACTTACTTACTTACTTACTTACTTACTTACTTACTTACTTACTTACTTACTTACTTACTTACTTACTTACTTACTTACTTATTTACTTACTTATTTATTTACGCCTGTTACTCCCAATTGAGCATATGCCGTTAACCAGCATTCTTCAACCCACTCTGTCCTAGGCCTTCCTTTCTAGTTCTATACAATTGTTGTTCATTCTCTTCATGTCTGTTCCCATTTCTCGGCGAAATGTGTTCTCTGGTCTTCCTCTTTTTCTTTGACCTTGTGGATTCCACGTGAGGGCTTGACTTGTGAATCAGTTAGGTGCATTCCCCAATGTGTGCTATCCACTGTAATCCATTCTTCCCCCTAGATGTTGAGGTCTTCATAATCCAGTCGATCTGTAGGAGGAAGAGAAAGGGTTAGAGTAAACAACCTTGCCTGACACCGGGATGGTAGTTTTGTCTTAATTAGAAACTGACAAAAAATATGCATTCATTAACACACCAAAGATGGAACTCAGGGCTTTGCTGGCTTCGTCACAATCCCCATAGACGTTTAGAACACTGAATCGGAAACCGCTGATTCATATGATCGCATGTCAGATGATTTATGATATAGTGTAATCACCAGTTAATGTAAGGGATAATATCCCGTTTCACATATTATACAACTGCATTCAAATAGCTCTAAGATTCTTGATACTAAAGATTCTAAACTAAACCAGAAGTATGGTCGGTTAACTTTTCAAATAATCTCGGTTAATCAAGTTTGAAATTTGATGATTTATGTAGTTTTTAAGATCACATATTAGATCTTGAGGGCAGTTATCTTCGGTTCAAATACATTTCCATTTACTATTCAGTCTATGTAGTATATTAGTTCATTAAGCTGATTGTAAACTATCATATTTTTGAGTTCAAGACAGCATGGATTCAGAAAGCTCTTTTGGCTTTTACCAAATTACGTCACCTATCAAGAACGCAAAATATCCGTCTATGAATCAAAGGACGAGTATACTGCACAGCATTTCGTTCTATTCTCATTTACAGCTGCAAAACGTGGACATTAACAGTTAGCTACTACTATTTGATCAAAGATACCTTAGAAATATTACTCCCATCTACTGGGATCATCAACTAAGTAATAGTGAGGTTAGACATGAGGTATTAGAGAATGATGGTAAATCAGTTGGTAAGGTTGTAAATGTTCGTCGACTGAGATGGCTGGATCCTGTGGTACGTATGCCTGAACACTGATTATCACGAAGCGGGATGCTCATTATTGTTGAGAATGGTTGGAAGAAATTTAGGGATGGCTAAACCAAAATGTGGCATCAGTCCTTGAAGTCACTAACTAGTAATCTGAGCCATGTTGGTAGATGCAGATTACTGGGTTGGCGTCCGCATGACCATTGGAGACTATGTATGACATGGTTCAGAGTCAATCACAATGGTGTAGGCGTATACACTCTCTGTCTTCCCTTAAACGATGAGATTAAAATAGCTTTTTATCTTTGTTTCTACGAACTAATTCTTTCTTCTTGTACTATATTGCAATCTTTTTTTATATATTACCACCACTGAATTAACTACTTCTATGAATTTGGTATTCATGTTGTTGTGCTAATGTGGTATGGCAAGTTGGACCGATGCAAATATGTGTCTGATCCTACGTTGTGACTGAGTAAGTGACTGACTGACTCAAAACTGCCAGTGACTCTGTCGGTTGAGTTATTTTAGAATTTATAAAGAATATATATATTCAAGATTTTGAGATGAGCTAACTTAGTTGGTTGATTTTAGTAATGTTAACTTCAATGGGCAATACGATTTGACTATGGAGTTCTCATGGACAAATTAAGGCAATCAATCACACATAAATTAAGTTATTGTTTGCAGGATATCTAAGTAACTAGATTCTATATGAAGTAGGCCCTGATAATATTTCCCACAACGATAATAAGAGTTCCTTAATTAACCTATATAGCTGATAATTTAAACTTTAGTCATTACTAGTAGATGCATCAACCAAAGTAGGCCAATGCATAAAAAAATACTTAGAAGCGTCTGATACATTCTCCCTTTTATTTCAGAAACTAAATTAACTTATTTGCAGTCAGCCCCTTTGATTGGTTCCTTGAGTTTATGGAAACAAAATGAGGATGGACTTTGTTAAATAAATAATTATAAGTGTAGATATTCCTATGACAACTGGTCAATAATATATGATAACTAGTTCTAAATAGGAAGAAGCCCAAATCAGAAGTTTCCTACTGATTACTTCCGGTTACTACCTAAAATTGTCTACGTTGTCGACTTTATTATAATTGTTTACATGATTGTATTAACAATATTGATGTTTCATTGGCCTTTACTCAATTGTTCGTTAGTGTAATTTAATGCAAGAAATAGTTAACATATACGCCTATACTTTTGTTCATAAATCTTGTTCATTGATTTAAACTAGTGACTCGTATATCATAATAATTTAATAGTTGAGTTGATAAGTTAATTGAAGGTAGACCATTATGAAAAACCTGGAAGCATTGAACGGCCGTTTCGTGTGGGACTGCACATCAGTGAGCATCCACGATCCCACCTTTCGAGATCCGAACCCAGGACGTATCAATCTCGTGCGTGAACGCTTAACCTCTGGACTACTGAGCCGGCCGGCATCCATCGATGTTAATGTCTAAGTTCAACCAATTCACAAAATTTTACTACCATCCACCATTATCTTCAATGAGTTACTATCTCACAACAGATCCAGTTGAACTCCACTGATCAAGCTTCAATTGACTCATAAGTTCAACAAGTAAATTGTTAAAATCTCCACGAAACATCTCTCTGATTATAATCATCTTATGCTCGCTAGTGACTGGCTTCAAGAGTTCTAATGAGAAGCAGTGACCAGTGGGGTACAACCTGAAGACAATGGATGATATGTCGCTCAGTTTCTTGGATTGGTTGAAGTTACACATTAACACCGTTGGTTGCAATCCATCTCAGTAGTTTAGAGGTTAAGTGTTCATGCGTGACACTGATTCCAGCGAGGCGATATTGCTGAGAAGTCCCATATTAAATTGAAATGGTCATCCAATGCTTCTAGATATTTCATGATGATCTAGCTTGAATTGATTCATGAATTCAACTGTTGAAATTACTATCACTTCCATTAAATCTTTCTCTACATGCATAGAAATAAAAATGCACTTTACTTAAATCTATTGATTTATATGAGGGCAACTTATAAACACTTCTCTACATGTGATCATTTCTACAATATAAACATGTATTTTAGAGAAAAAGAGAAAAAAAGAAAGAAAAGAAAAGAAAAGCAGAAAGAAGAATGAAAGAAAGAACTACAATCAATCTTATGATTACTACACATTATGTCCATATCAATCACATGGATTGTTTTCCGTATTTTCTTCTTTAATCATAATGTTGTTATTTTTCTCACATTAAAACTTACTTTAAGTTTTGTTCTTCTTTTTCGTTTGTTTGTTTGTTTTTTTTCTCACTTTTTTCTTTTTTTTCTTTTTTCTTTTACTTTCAATTATTCTATCATCTTTTAAATGAATCTTATTAAGTGAAGTAATTAAGGGGTCAAATAATAGTTGGAAATGAGAACCGATCTAACAATAATCACACACACACACACAACAACAACAACAAATACATGAAGATTCATTTTGAAACTTGTGTATAGTAATAATAATGGTGTTACTGATCAATTACTATTTGATTTTTATATAGATTATGCATTATAGGTAAGGCAAGACCAAGAGGTCCATTTATTGACTTGGAATATCCAGGTGATGATATGGTCCTGTTTTGGTGAAGATACTGATAACATTGAGTAATAATGCCAGAATGTTCGAGATACGTTTCTCCCTAACTAAATGCAAATTGTGGATTCAGGACTGGACTGTGTTAACATTTGAATTAAGGATAAAGAGTGAAATAGTTAAACGTGTTGACAACTTCACTTATCTCAGAAGTTGGATGTGCCCCAATGGGGTGGTGTCTGAAGAAACCTTTGCACGGCTTCGAAAACTCGTTTAGCTTCTGCCAAATTACGTCACCTATCGCGAACGCAAGATATCCGTCTGTCAGTTAAGGGACAAGTATACTGCACAACATTTTGTTCTGTTCTAATTTACAGCTGCGAAACGCGGACATTAACAGTAGAAGATACTCCTTAGCTACTACTATTTGATCACAGATACCTTAGAAATATTGCTCACATCTACTGGGATCACCAGTTAAGTAATAGTGAGGTTAAACATAGGGTATTAGGGAATGATAGTAAATCACATGATGAGGTTGTAAATGTTGGTCGACTGAGATGGTTTGATCTTGTGGTACATATTCTTGAACACTGATTACCGCGATGCGGGATGCTCATTAGTGTTGAGAATGGTTGGAAGAAATTTAGGGATGGCCAAACCAAAACGTGACATCAGTCCTTAAAGTCAATAATCTGTAGTGTGAGCCAATGGTTGTACACTGTGTGTGACATGACTCAGAATGAATCACAATGGCGTCGGTGTATACACTCTCAAACTGTGAGATTAAAATTACTTTATACCATTCTTTCTACCAACTAATTCTTTCTTCCTGTACTATATCCTTATATACATTCTTTTACATATTACCACCATTAATTTAACAACTTCTATGAATTCTCTGTTCATGTTGTTGTGCTAACGAAGTGTGGCAACTTAGACCTATGCATACATGTGTCTGATCCTACGTTGTAGCTGACTGACTGCATTACAGGCTGTGGTTTGCTTAGCTAAGACTGGAAGAGATCTTTATTTATCCTGATCCGTAATGTAAGTATGACTATTATGTATTTCGAAGATTTTGTAGAGATTTAGAATAGCTGTCACAGTGATCATAGCCTACTCTAACATTAAATACTGATCAATATGTGAGTGGGTCGGAGAAAGATTGAAGTAGTTTAGTAAAGTTAACATCTTAGTTAACGAAGTAAATGGCAGCTATTCTGAGTTAGATATAGTCTTTCTGATTGTGATTGATCAAATTAGTCTACATCGGCAGTTGAGAAAAGTAGATCATATAATTCCAAATTGGTTGTCATTAGGTGCAGTTTCATTCATTATCTAAGTATGGTTTTCAAATTTCTATCCTTTGATTTAATCTATCAGTTTTGTTTATCACGTACTTACCATTGCATTATAGTTCCATTCTGTTTTCAATACTGATTCTTCTTGATTTCCTTGCAACCTATACTAATATAAGTTATAGTAATATTTGTTCGCGACGTTCTGAATGACGATAACTAACTGATTGACTTTTGATAGAGTTTAACACATAGGCTAACTAACTCGTGGAAGAGAATAGTTCACCCACCACCACTCTGCATTCAACCTTGTCCCAAGCAATCCCTTCCAGTTGTTATCCATTCTTATCATATCTCCTTCTATTTCCTGATGTAATATGTTCTTTGGCCTTCCTCTTTTCCGCTTTCCTTCAGGATTCCATGTTAGAGATTGCCTCGTGATTCAGTTTGATAATTTCTTCAATGTATATATCCTATCCACTTCCAACATCTTTTCTTAATTTCCTCTTTATCTGGAATCTGTGTCACAAAAGACTGTTCCTGATGGTATCCACCCAATAAATGTTAAGTATCTTGCTTAGATATAGACTAAACTGAATACAAAAAAAAAATCAAACATAATCCAATATTATAAGAAGACGGTAACGCAATATCGTGAACCTACTCAGTAATCTGAAGATCATTCATCCATTCAACTCTAATTAAAGGTTATGAATATTTACTTTTGTATAGTTGCCAACTGGAATAAACATAATTATTTGGTGTTTCATTACCTTGGTAACTAATGTTAAAAATCTCTTCTAGGTTGATTCAATTCAATAATTAATCAATTTGTTGTTTAATATAATCATTTCAACAATCCTTTTTGTTCACAACTATGTTGTATCTAATGTATAATGTATATGTGTAGTACTATCATTGATCCAATTTAATTGAGTTACCTCAATAGATCTTCAGCTAGTTATAATACAAGTATATATGGTATATGACAAATGGTATACCTTTCTATCTGTCATCATTAGTCAATATGTATTCTGAATGTTCATTATAGGTTATTTATCATTGTAGATTAGCATAATGGTATGTTTTCATTCCAATATTAAAGAAGTATACATTACAATAGTACTATGGGCAAGACTATAATTTATAAACGAACCAATCAGATATAAGAAAACAGGTTTCGGATTTTGGCGCGAAATTCATTCATTCATTTGATTCAATATCATTTTGATAATATAGATGATGTTAGATCATGATGAAAACACTAAATCTAATTGATAACCTTAATCATCAATTGTAAATCAGAATTCTAATTTTTCATACAAGTTTCTAATCCACATTTGGTCTTAGTTATTAAATGGACACTTTCAAGATCAGTCTAGTGTCTCTTAAATGTCTTCCATAAATTCTAGTCTTATCGTACTAAGTGTTTATAAATTATGATCTGAAGTCTATATTCATAGCGTCATCATGTGGCTTCTGATGATGAGTTAGTAGAAAGAAAATTACTAGTAGGAAGCTCATTGATGACAATGAATGTGATAAAACGTTAGATTTTGACTAATCTTGTCAATGATATCGTATTCACTTTAAGATCTGAAACTATTTTGTAATAGATTACCATGTGAAGGTGAATCACTGTGAACACATGGATAAAAAGTCTCTAAGTAAAGTGTTATTGCCTGTTCTGATCTCAAATGGTTCTATACATGATCAAAATTCTTGATGAATATTATTTTTCACAGATTGAAATCATGAGTCAGTTGAAGCTAGACCACCATTGCAGGTTTTCAATGGTGGTCTAGCTTCAACTGACTCATGATTTCAATCTGTGAAATTTCTAAAATCTCCACAAAACCCATTCTGATAATAATCAACTGCTCACTAGTGACTGACTTCAGGAAAAACTCCCGAATTTCTAGTGAGAAGCCGTTACCAGTGGAGTTCCACCAGGTCTGTTGTGAGATAGAAACTCACTGAAAACAATGGTGTACGGTGGCGCAACTTCGTGGATTGGTTGAAGTTAGACATTAACACCGTTGGATGCCGGCTCAGTGGTCTAGTGGTTAAGTGCTCGCGCGCGAAGCCAGTAGGTCCTGGGTTCGAGCCCCGCGTGGTGCGGGATCGTGGATGCGCACTGCTGAGGAGTCCCATACTAGGACGAAACGGCCGTCCAGTGCTCCCAGGTTTTCAATGGTGGTCTAGCTTCAACTGACTCATGGTTTCAATCTGTGAAATGAATATTATTTTTAACAAGAGATTTATAGAGATTCATTTAATTACTATTTGGTGTTCATCATAGATTGACCACAATTTCAGCATCAGTGGAAAAAAGAGAACAATTCACATCCATTTCATCTGAGTACATTAAGTAGGACCTGTATGTTTGACGCTTGGTTATTAATGGGGGTTATGGGTAAGAACACTTATGTAATCTGGTACTAGATTGAGACAGCTTTCGATCACTACTGGTTCCTAAGTCAAGTCAATTTATGGTAAATACCACTTAAAGTTATGTAAATTACTAATCTGATCATTGCTACCACTACTCTTATTGATAATGTTGATAATTTATTCGATTAGAATAATCTGATATATGAATTGAACAACAATCTATTCACCTACTTATTGTTTGTTTCTATGCAATATGAATTTAACTTATGCAGATTACTCCTTTCGGTTTTGCTGGTTACATTCGTTCATTAGAAGAGTCTTCATTTTCATTAGATTTAGAGACATTGAAAAAATGCAATCAACAACCTTTTTTGTTCGATCCTTAATCTAATTTATTGATATTCACCAAAAAAAGGAGAGTGGATAACGCGATGACTTTTGAAGTGAACGGTACTAAGTTCTAGTCCCGGAGTGAACATCAACTCTGAGATGCAGGTATATCCAGATGACGAGTCACAAATAAGACTAAACATGCGTCAAACTGGATTCTACTGTCAGTCACCATCCATTTTTGTTCAAATAAAGAGTAGTTTTAATGTTTTGAGTTATCTTTTTTTTAAAAGTTATCAGCCTTTGAGGTTGTGAAATGATTTTTACTATGAAGCATAATAGCTATTGGTAACTGCGTAGTCGTGTAGATTTTTTTAGTTTGACAGATGAACCCTTGTTATACTGGATGTTGTATATGAAACTTTGAACTTCCAGATGGTTAAAAGAGATCAACTGGAATGTGACAATAAGGTGAATCTCCCATCTTAATGAAATCGACAGTAACTATGGAAAGTGATGATGTGTCACTTTTTCAAAATCAGATATGGTAACATAAAACTTTACGGAATTCGACATCATATATAAAATTAAGATGTCTATATTAGTAATAACCAATATCTCATTGTCTAATTCTCAATGTTAGTCGGGACTCGGTCGACGAAGTTCCAAATGTTTTAACTGATGAAAACAACTCAACATTTCGGTTAATCTATTGAATGCTAGAAATTTTAATGCTCTAAAAACAATTAACTTAACGAGGAAGATAGTTAACAACTTGTCATTTGTTTGGTTGTGATTATTGAAGATTTTGGACCCATATAAAGTTTAACTTTCTTCTTATCATATAATTGGTAGATTAGATCAACTTTAATGTACAGTAATAATCTCTACAACCCCTATACTGATAATTACCATGTGATCATTAGTTACTAGCTTTGTGAGGAAATTCTGGAGTTCTAGTAAGAAACCATGACTATTGGAGCTAATCCGTGTTGGGTAGAGGTAGGTATCTAGTTCAGTACAACGGAAGATAGCGGCTCAATTTCGCGGATTGGTTGAAGTTAGACATTAACATCGTTGGATGACGACTCTGGTGTAGACGTTAAGCGTTCTCACGTGAGACCGACGGTCTTGGGTTCAAATCCCATGAGAGGGACCATGGGTACGCACTGCTGAGGAGTCTCACAATAGGACGAAACGGCCGTCCAGTGCTTCCATTGCTTCAATTGTGGTCTAGCTTCAAGTGACTCATGATCTTAACTATTGAAATTACTATAATATCTACAAAAAACCCTTTTTGTTATTAAGTAACATTAACCGATAATTCTATGTTTCTTAAGTTTTATATTGATCCTTGAGAGAATCAAACGTTTATCAACAATGTAATTAATATTGATTTTGTCATAAACATAGCTACCTACATACCTTACCTAACTATCTATCTATTGACTTTATTATATTTGTACTTTCAAAGCATATCAATCAGAAAAGAGAATACCTTATCCAACATGACATGATGTCAACATGGTCATAGCTGATTATGACTTATTGTACTGAATACTTTTGCTTTAGATGATTCTGAACTGTTTATTTATGCATTCTCTGAAGAACTGACTCAGATTGATTATTCGTACGAATCGGGACATAAAAAAAACATGACATTATTTAATTTTAATAAATCTATTCAGCTTTCAGTTTCCTTAATATGATCAGGTCAAACCTTGATAAGAACTCATGCTTATTTAAGCAACCGACCAGCATTCTCCAACACACTCCGTCCACCGCCTTCCTTTATAGTTCCATACAATTGTTGTTCATTCTTCTCATGTCTGTCTACATTTCTCGACGTAATGTGTTCTTTGGTCTTCCACTTCTCCTATGGCTTTGAGGATTCCATGTGAGAGCTTGCTTTGTGACACAGTTCGGTGCTTCTCTCAATCTGTGTTCTATCCACTTCCAGCGCTTCTTCTTGATTTCAACCTCCGTTGGAATCGGGTTTGTTCTCTAACACAGTAGGTTGTTGCTGATAGTTTCTAGTCAACGGATCCGAAGTATTTTGCGTAGACGACTGTTAATAAACACTTGTATTTTCTGGATGATTTGTTTCGTAGTTCTTCAAGTTTCCGCTTCATACAGTAGAACTGTTTTGACATTTGTATTGGAAATTCTGACTTGGTGTTGGTTGACAGACAGTTGTTTTGAGTTCCTGATGTTCTTCAGTTGTAGATATGCTGCTCTTGTTTTGCCGATCTGTGCCTTCACATTTGTATCAGATCCACTATGCTCATCAATGATGCTAACCAGATATGTAAATATTTTTACATCCTTCAAAGCTTCTCCATCAAGTGCGATTCGATTGGTGCGTGTTGTGTTGTATCGGAGAATCTTGACTTTTTCTTTGTGTATGTTGAGATTATTTACACAACTAATTACAGTTTATATCATCTGAATATATTGTAGTTCTGAGATTAATAAAAGTATATGAAGATGGGAGTGTTTTTTCTAGGAATTACCCAATCTGACACATACACGTGCTCTATAAAAAAGCTTAGATTCTTACTGTAACGCGTACTACCTCAGCATTCGAATGCTAGAATCCTCTAAGTTGCAAATGTGAAGCCAGAAGACGAGTGAAAAGGAACGTTAATTCAAACAATCATAAATATAGTACAAAACTCTCAGGTATTTATAGTTTTCTAGTAAAACGAAATAATCATTACAATCATCCATTCCTTGTAAAATGGTGTTCAGCGATTGTCAAATGTGGAAGCTAAACGTCAAGGTTCTGGAATGTTCTTCCAAAAGATAGTTAGTTGGAATGTCTTCGGCTCTTTCTGAACTTTTTAGAGCTTCCTTTGAGTTCACCCATGAAGCCATTCTCACAACTTAAGCTGTTATGATTTTATTAGAAAAAATGAAATTATGTAAGAGGATAGTTTAGTTTCATGCATCATCATTCATCATCATCTCATTTTCTCTAATCTTACTGGAATAAAACAAGGAACTATTGTTTTGGAAAGATTTTAGTGTCCGTTGCCATATCAAGCCCATACAGCTTATTCTAACTTCTAAATAGGCCAATTTAAACATTCTTCAGTATGGGGTTGTGGAGATTGTTAAGTTTTTGGTTGAGATCATGAACCGGTTGATGTTAGACCACCGTTGGAAACCTGGAAGCACTGGACGGCCGTTTCGTCCTAGTATGGGACTCCTCAGCAGTGCGCACCCACGGTCCCGCACCCCGCGGGATTCGAACCCGGGACCTACTGGCTTCGCGCCTGAGCACTTAACGATTAAACCACTGAGCCGGCATCCAGTGGTGTTAGTGTCTAACATCAACCGCGGTGCGGGATCGTGGATGCGCACTGCTGAGGAGTCCCATACTAGGACGAAACGGCCGTCCAGTGCTTCCAGGTTTGCAACGGTGGTCTAACATCAATTAATTCATGATCTCAACCAAAAACTTAAACATTCTTCTTCATTCACATTTTGACCTTGTCAATTAATCGCTTATTAACCTTGACTGAGCGTATCTGTGTACGCTTGTTATTCTATTTATTACACATCTGTAAGTTATTTTTATCTGGCTATAAATATTGATTAACACTTGATTCAATGGAGTACGCTTGGTCACCATCTCCACAGCGTGTCTCTTCGCTTCGTTTCCTGATTGCCTGTTCAATTCAATGAATGCATGAAATATACATGTTCGAAACAACCGTTCTCGTATTCGACTTATTTAATTCTGTTATTCACCAACATGAGCTAAGTCAGTAAAAATATAAAATGATAGGAGACATGTGTATTTCGATAGCAATCAGCATACAATCTAATTGGAGTCAGATCCCACTGATCTAGCTTCAATTGACTCATGAATTCAACTAGTAAATTGCTAAAAAAAAAACAGTCTACAAAAACCCCTTCTGATATCAATCAATATATGCTCATTAGTGACTGGCTTCAAGAGGTATTTCCTGAAGTTCAAGTGAGAAGTAGTAACCAGTGAAGTTCAACCAAGTCTGTTGTGAGATAATAACTCACTGAAGACAATGTTGGATGTATCACTCGAATTCGTAGATGTTAGATGCCAGCTCACTGATATAGAGATCAAGAGTTTATTCACTAGACCGATATGTTCTGGGTTTGAATCTCGCCAGGTCATGGATATTGGGCTGAGATAGCCGTCCATTGTCTTCAAGTTCTCCATAGTAGTCTAGTTTCAATTGACTTATGATATTAACTATTGAAATTACTAAAATAAAACTTGATTCAATCCAATTTACAATCTATTCAGTATTCTTTATCTACATTATAGTTTTTGTTCACTTCTCAGGTCATTCAATATTGAATACTTTATTAATAAGCCAAAATTATGAGAGATATGTATACATTGAATGATACATAAATAGAGACATACAAAACTATACTCAACTGTATACATTACATATCTTCTTTTTTCTATATTAATATATTATGAAAGTCATTTCAGCATAGATTTGAACTTTATCTATTATGCCTTCTCTATGTATGTGAAATGATTAAACCTAAATACATTAACATTATTATTGTTTCGCGCGTACACATTGAACCACTAGACCATTGAGCTGGTATCCAGTGGTGTTAATGTCTAACTTCAACTAATCCATGAAATTGAGTGACACATCCACTATTATCATCAATCAGTTACTATCTCACAACAGACCAGGTTGTTTATTTATATCTTCCCTAGTGTTATGTTAAGACTACAATTGATCAGTCTCTTGTTGACATATGTGTATTCTGTACAGATTGTCTCTATATTGTCTTAAGTCACAATGTTTATAAACAAAGATGGATAGTGGCTAGCAGTGGAATCTAATTTGATGCACGTTTTGTCAGCTAGATATAACCTGTATCTGAGAGTTAATGTTCACTCTGATACTTGAACCCAATATCGTTTGCTTTAAATGCCATTGCGTTATTCACTTAGCTATTGAATTCTGATTAACCACCTGCTTGTGCTTATAAAGTTTGTGACTTCAGGCAATATCGATGCAATCAGCACAGGATGCACATATACCAACAACAGACTGATCAATTGCAATCTTAAATAACAATGGGAAGATACGAGTAAACAACACCAGGTGAATTCATTAGGGAATATTGTCTATTCAATTACTTGTAATCAGTATAATTACCACTAATAAATAAGTTTGATTCTCTTGTAATGTTAGTGATATTACCTTATCAAAATCAGTAGATCAGTTTCATGGTAAACATAGAGTCCAGGATGGTATCAATCCATATAAGGAAAACCTCTTTTCTTCTGTTACTACACAAAATCCATAAAATGAATAAATTCTATCTTTCATTAAACAAAATGCTCAATTAAAGTTTTTATATCATACTAAAATGAAATAGCTTTGCAATGTTATCTAGTTCCTAATGTTTATCCATTTATGATCAATTGGCATATATGCATCGTGTAGGGATTACCTCGATATTGCCTTAAGTCATAAACTTTATAAGCAAAACTGAATAATCTGATGGTGATTGAAATGAACTGTACTGAATTCGAGTCCTAGAGTGAACATCAACTCTAAGATGTAAGTACATTCAGTTGACGAGTCACAAATAGGACGAAACGTGCATTAAACAGGATTCCACTTCTAATCACTATACATATATGTTTGTAAAAGATTGTAATCACTTTTAACCGTTGAGATTTGAGCTCTCTATCACAGTACACACCTTTTCCATGTATCTATTTAGCACATTATCATTATCATTATTGTAAATAAGTAGTTGGCATATTTCACATGTTTTGTGCATAAATTATTCAGGGTTTCTTATTGTTAACCTGTCAGTTTTTGTAATTTTTCATATTTGGTTAATGAATATAAATCAGATATAATTGATTATAGTGTGTACTATAAGATAGAAGTAACTATCTGTATATAATGGATGCAAACAATCATGGTAATAAAAAGTAATAACAAAACTAGTTATAAAATCAATAACTACATTGGAAAGATTAAACATAGTTAATACGAATCAAATAGTGATATATCAATTACATCCGAGTCCTAGAGGAGATCGGCCGCCGCCCGGGTAGCCCAGTGGTAACGTCTTTGACCGTGAAGTTGGGTGACACGAGATCGAATCCGTCAGGGAGCACCAGTCCCCTCAAGATTACAGGTACAGCCTGCTGACGAGTGTGAAGTTGCACGGAACCCGGGTTCAGGGTTTCCTGTTGACTAATTCTAAACACCATCTAACTGTTATTACTTGCATATGAGGTGTTAGTGAAGAAGATTGATTCGCTAATATTATCTGATCAAAAATAAAGTTGATTTTGATCAATGAAGTATCACCCTTCACATTTGGTTGTCAGTTCTTTCAAGTATTGTTTGAATATTCCACTTCGGCTAGCTACTGATCAATCAGTCAGTCAGTTGGTCACAATAAAGTTGAAATCTGACACATCTTATTTGTATAATATAGGGTTGTAGAGATTATTAAATTTTTTATTGAGATCATGAACCGATTAATGTTAGACCACCATTGAAAACCTGAAAACATTGGACGGCCGTTTTGTTCTATTGTGGGACTCCTAACCAGCTGGCGGAATTCAGACCCAAGTTAGACATTAACACCGTTAGATGCCGGCCAGCTCAGTGGTCAAGAGGTTAGGTATCTGCGCGCGAGATTGAAGGCCCTGTGTTCGGATTCCGTGAGAGGGATCGTGGATGTGCACTGTTGAGGAATCACACAATAGGACGAAACGGTCGTCCAGTACTTCCAGATTTTCAAGTTGTGATACTTCATCAAAACGGTCGAATGAAATTACCAAAACAAGTCCCAGGCCAATAAATGTAATAAATACATTAGAAATAATAGACATAGAAAATACGAATCAAGTATAAGGAGAAACAAAAAGAGTGAATATCTCGCCACCATGAATACCAATTCTCACTTATGATAAATAAAGTCATAAATCATTGATCATAATGATTACGTGAATATAAGTAATGTAATGTTTACTCAACCATAGAGTTCAGTCTAATAATCAATGACTTGATGAACTGATGTGAGTTCTTGGTTTGATCACTTACAGCTTTCTTTTAATTTACTTATACACTAACAAATATTTACTTCATGTTGACTGGTGGTTTGATGTATGTAATTCGTTTGTCAGCCATTTTAATCTATGAGAAGTTTGTATTTTTAGAATTTTGAAGTTAACTGAAACATTCACTAAGTGAATTCAACGTACAAAGATCATTCATCGAAGTCACATTTTGTCAAATATAGAAACCTATGAATATTCACTTTTTGTGAAAGCAATTTTTATGGTCATCAATTATAACAGAACCACTTGCTTCATATTACACTTGTTAGTCAATCATAAGAATGTTTCGAGCTTAGATTATACAATCGTAGACATTCGTCAGTAAGGTTTATCTATAATGTGGATTGGATTGATACATTCTGTAAAATCTTAAGCAACTCACAAATTAGGCATGTCAGATTAGGTTTTTTTTATTGCTCCCTCATTTCTTCAAAAAGGTCTTCCCTCAGTAGTATTAATTCTTTGATAGAAACTAATCTTTGAATCATATGAATTCTATACAAAAGGGATTCTAACCGTATCAATCTAAAAGTATTTCAATCTATATCACAAGTAATTCTATGAATATAGTAGGAATACTACTAACAATATACTCGATTTTAATCAAAAGCTTGTTATAATCATATACGGGTTTTGTGGAGATTATAGTAATTTAATAATTGAATTCATGAATCAATTGAAGCTAGACCACCATGGAAAACCTGGAAGCACTAGATAGCCTTTTCATCCTAGTATAGGACTCCTCATTAACACAACATCATTGGATACCGGGTCAGTGATCTAAAGGTTAGGCGTTCCCATGAGAGACTGATAGAAGCTGGGTTCGAATCTCGCGGGACGAGATCATAGATGCGCACTGCTGAGAAGTCTCATACTAGGATGAAACGATCGTCCAGTACTTACAGGTTTTCCATGGTGGTCTAGATTCAACTGACTCATTATTTTACTCATTAAAAGCTTATCACTTTAATTAGTATCAGAAGGGGTTTTTGTGGATATTATAGTAATTTTAATAGTTGATATCATAAGTCAATTGAAGCTGGATCACCATGAAGAACCTATAAGTCCCAGTGAGGACTCCTCAGCAATGAGCATCCACGATTTCACGTCGCGAGATTCAAATCCATGACCCATCAGTCTCGCGCATGCACATTGAACCACTAGACCATTGAGCTGGTATCCAGTGGTGTTAATGTCTAACTTCAACTAATCCATGAAATTAAGTGACACATCCACCATTATCATCAATCAGTTACTATCTCACAACAGACCAGGTTAAACTCCACTGGTCACGCCTTCTGACTAGAAGTCCAAGAACTACAACCATCCAGTGCTTCCACGTTTTCCATGATGGTCTAGCTTTTGATTGACTTATGATCTCTACTATTGATATTACTTTAAGAATATTTTATCGAATGATTTAATCTTTTTGTAGTCACGGTAACAAACACATAAATCATAAAATAATATTGATTTTTAACATTAAAGGGAATAAAATTACTTACTTACTTACTTACTTACGCCTGTTACTCCTCGTGAAGGAGCATAGGCCGCTCACCAGCGTTCTCCATCCAACCCTGTCCTGGGCATTCCTTTCCAGCTCCGTCCAGTGGTAATTCATCGTTTTCATATCTGCTTCTATTATCCGACGCAATGTGTTCTTTGGCCTTCCTCTTTTTCGCTTCCCTTCAGGATTCCAAGTTAGGGCTTGCCTCGTGATGCGGTTTGACGATTTGCGTAATGTATGTCCTATCCATTTCCATCGTCTTTTCCTAATTTCTTCTTCAGCTGGAAGTTGGTTTGTTCTCTCCCACAGAAGGCTATTGCTGATGGTATCCGGCCAATGAATGTTGAGTATCTTGCGAAGACAGCTATTTATAAATACTTGTACTTTCTTGATTTTGGTTGTTGTAGTTCTCCAAGTTTCAGCTCCATACAGTAGAACTGTCTTGACATTCGTATTGAAGATTCTCACTTTGATGTTGGTTGAAAGTTGCTTTGAGTTCCATATGTTCTTCAATTGTAGGAATGCGGCCCTTGCTTTGCCGATCCTCGCCTTTACGTCTGCATCTGAGCCTCCTTGTTCATCGATGATGCTTCCTAGGTATATGAAGGATTCTACATCTTCCAGAGTTTCGCCATCAAGAGTGATTGGATTGCTGTTCTCCGCTTTGAATTTGAGGACCTTAGTTTTCCTTTTGTGTATGCTGAGGCCTACTGATGCAGAGACTGCTGCTACACTGGCTGTCTTCATCTGCATCTGTTCGTGTGTACGTGATAGGAAAAGGGAATAAAATGGCAAAAATAATTATGTCATTATAAAACTATCCCATTTTGTCATTTAGTTTTATACACAAAAAACTAATCAAATAACCAATCAATCGATCGATCAATCAATCAACCAACCAATTAATCAATAAATCAATAAATTATTGATTTCTTTTCTGATTGTTTCATTGTATTTAATCATCATTAAAATTAGTTCATGTATATATATTTTTTTCTAAATGTATTATTTATTAGCTCCGCTTGTGAATAATGCATCGGATATTGCAGCATATTTTGAATCTGGTAAGTGATATCATGAATGATAGTAGGAATAAATAAATAACCAACTTTTATTTGTTTGAGTGTTACTGGTTGTGTAGTTAGTTGCTAACCTAGATGTTTGGTTATTTTTAAAAAAGTTTTATAAAACTACAATCAAATGATGATTGGTTGTTTATTAATGATGGTGGAATCTTTCATGTACTTGGAAAGCATCAATGATGAAAATGGAGGATCGGATGTGAACGTAAATGCAAGGATTGCAAAAGTAAGGGCCATATTCCTACAATTGAAGAATATATGGAACTCAAAACAATTGTCTGTCAGCTAATATCAAAATCAGAACCTTTAATACGAACGTCAAGACAGTTCTACTGTATAGAGCTGAAAGTTGGGGAACTACTACAACCATCATCAGGAAGGTACGAGTATTTATAAACCATCATCAACAGCCTACTGTGTGAGAGAACAAACTAGTTTCCATTTGAAGAGGAAATTAGGAAAAGACGATGGAAATGGAAAGGATATACATTATGGAAATCATCAAACTGCATCACGAGGCAAGCCCTAACTTGGAATCCTGAAAAGAAACGGAAATGTGGAAGGCCGAAGAACACATTATGTCAGGAAATGGAAGCAGATATGAATAGGATGAATAACAACTGGAAAGAACTGGAAAGAATTCCTTGGGATATGGTTGAATGAAGAGTGCTGTTTGGCGGATTATTCTCCTCCACAGGCATAAGTAAGTAAGTAAGTAAGTAAGTTTGATGAGATTCCATGGGTAAATTTAACCAAAGTTGAAGATAATACCCCATAAGTTAGACGAATATGATTGTCACGTCATTTGTCTCACGATTGAACTTGAACGATAAAAGCTTATTTTCAAAGTATCACGTATGATCATTAGCGTATATACTTCAATTTTCTATTTACGAAATGATCTTCACTAATGTACTTTTTATTAAATAAAGAGAAGAAATAACAGCAACAACACTGATCAGTAATACCGGCGATAGTTTTCTTACTTTCACTTCATTTCTATCTATCAATCTCTTGAAGTAATAACACTATTAGTTTTAAATTAAAACTTCATCATATGACGTGAAATCAATCACCTAACAACAATAATAAACAATAAATATTATGTTAATCTGTTACTATGCTCTTTTATATTTTACAATGTAAATATTCTATATAAAATGTAATTTGACAAATATGTCATTACTATATATTTCACTATCGATGAACATAGTTTTCTATCTTCTATGTTGATTAGACTATTTGATACTCATTAGTTTTGAAATGGATAGCGGCTAGTAGTGGAATCCAGTTTGATATGCGTTTCGTCCTATTTGGAACTCAACAGCTAGATGTACCTGGGTCTCAGAGTTGATGTTGACTCTCGAACTCCAACTCAGTATACTTCGCTTCAAACACCATCGCGTTCTCCATTTAGCTATTGACTTAAGGCTATATTGAGGCAATCCGCACAAGATGCACATATTCTAACATGAGACTGATCAATTGAAATACTAAATAACAATGGGGAGATATAAGTAAAACAACACAAAGTGAATTTATCTTGTCATATGTTTAATAACCTTTGATTGTATTAATTGAATATTCCTTCCTGTGTATGCGTATTCACATAAACATGTAAATTGATGAATACAATGGGATGTGACGTAAATTATTTATGCATTGTCTAAGTCTATTTGGAATCATAGGCTTGGACTTTTTAATCACAACCAATTGAGCAGCATAATTGGTTATCTCGATGACTACTTTCAATCTCTGACTTAAAACTATACTACTCGATTCACCTTTATATATTCACCTCTACATTCATAGATGAAATATTTACACATTAAAACGTGAGACTATAATTTATGGACGACCTCTGAGTGCCACCAAAGTGACCTTGAGAGTGTTTACCTGATAACTAGGACCAAATGAGGGTTATAAATCGATGTGAAGAATTCGAATTATGATTTACAGTTCATGGTTAGTGTTAGGAATTAGATTTACGGTTTTCATCACAAACTGACATAAGCTATAATGCCAAAACTCTATTTTGCCAAATGGATGAATGAATTTCGCGCCAAAATCCGAAACCTGTTTTCTTATATCTGATTGGTTCGTTCATAAATTATAGTCTCGCCGTCTATTGTTCTATACGATTGTGACATTGACATCATAACTAATCTGTACGTTTAAAGCATTTTTGCTAATTGTGATTCTTGGACTAGATTAAGTTACAGGAAGAGTTTTTCAGTTGAATTAATTGAACATTCAGATGTTTCCACAAAGTGTGCTAATATTAGTAATGATTTATTCATCATCACTAAGAAGCATTTGACATACATGATATTGATCAACACCCAGTGATCAATCAATTGTAGATATGAAATTACATTAGTGAGACGGATTCTAGATCGACTTGAAACAATCTAAGTAGTATTCCAGATTTAAAAAGTTCAGAAATACATTTAAAAAAAAAAAATTTATTCAAAAGTTCAGTTCTCTTTCGACTTCTGAACAGATTGTAAATCAGCAAATACTATTTTCAGAAGGGGGTTTTCTGAAAGTTTCAGTAATTTTATAATTGAATTCATGAGTCAATTAAAGCTAGATCCCCATGAAAAACCTGAGAGCCCTGGAAAGCCGTTTTGTCGTAATATAGGTCCCTTAGCAGCGCGCATCCACAATCCCGCCCACAAGATCCCAACCCACGACGTATCAGTCTTCAGTACGAACGCCTAACCTGTAGACCACTGAGCTAGGCGGCACCCGACGGTGTTAATGTCTTACCTCAATCAATCTATGAAATTGCGCTACCGGTCATGGCTTTTCACTAGAACTCCAGGAAACACCTCCTAAAGCCAGTTACTAGTGAGCACATGATGACTATTATCAAAAAGGTGTTTTGTGGAGATTTTCCCATTCATTGATTAAAGAAATAAAAAAGATTCAATTCATAAACTTATATTTCAAAATCATTTTATAAAGTGAAATACCCTTCAACTGTAAAAAAAGTAAGCTTAAACTCTTATTAGTCCCCAAATGCCCTGGTACAGCCGAGAGTGGGGAGAGTCCGCTCTCCCTCTCGAAATGCTCTCACATGGCCACGCGTATATAGCCTCTGCCAGGGAAGTCCTATTCATTACCTTCTCGCACCACGGGTGTTGTTTACGAAAATGAGAGGACGAAAAGCAAATGTCTGGCGCTTTAACCGGATTTCAAACCAATGGTGCACATGGGCTCCAGTATCCTGCGGGAACAAGTGGCGTATGAACCACTTGTTGGTCACCGGCTTCCATGGGACTTCATCTCCATACGGTGCTCCACTGCCTTGTGGATCAGACCTTCAGGTCGAAGGCTCGGGGAGTGGCCCCCTAAGATGACCACCTGCTTCGGTTTGGGTACCCGGGCAGTAACACAGACCTCACACATATCGAATGAGATTTGTGTGGCGCATATGTATTTGGTGCCTCCTTGTACCAATATCTGTGTAAAAATAAGTAAATAAAACTCTTATTAACAAAAACCCCATTTCGTTATCTATAATGATATTAAAGAAAAGAAGTTTATTTCAACCAAGATACCAGTAATTTATCTTTAATTGTATTGTTTTCTACATCGTAAGAAGGATTATTATCCTTGACTGAACTTGAAGGTAGCTCCATGTGATTATTAATGTTCAGGTCACTGTATCACTTTGTAACAATAAGCTGAAGAATTAATGATGATAATCATTAGGATTTCAATCTTTTAAATGATTATACATCTCAATGTGTCTTAGTTAGGGGATCCAGATAACTCCTTGAAAAAAATCCAACAAATACTCTGAATATTCTGAGAAGCATCTTATCCAATCAATATTCACTAGACGTTTCGTCAGAAACATCTAGAAAGTGAAAAGTCACATCACAATTGATTGAACACTGGGTGCCGATCAATGTCATGCGTGTCTAGTCCTTGTTAAAGCAGATCTCATGCTATCGATCATGTTGCAATGTGGCCACCAGTCTAGGTGACTCGACACTGCGGGCACTATATATTGAGATTAGATGGTTGTTGGAGGTAGTTGACAGGAAACCCTGGACCCGGGTTTCGTGCTACTTGGCACTCGTCACCTGTCCAGTTTCTGATTGAATGATTACCTATACTGTTACTATGTTTAGTAGCATTCCAGAAGTTTTCGAAAACTCAAGGTCATCTAAAATGCTATAAAAACCTTCGATTTTCTGTATTTAAACAAACATTTGGAGTAAAGTGTTTCTTCCATATTTCTCACCTTTTCTCTCATGTTCAAGTTGCTGTGTAGATTTAGCCTAGGGGGGTGGGGTTACTAGAACAGCTTAGTAACCGAATTTATTGTTCAAATTAGACGATATATCAATCTTGATAATGAAATGACTCGAATGAATTACATTTTTTAACCATTTGAAGTTTCTATTATTAAAATTGCTAACATATTTAATAAGAGGAATGTATGAATACAATTCTAACTGTTTGCTTTTGTCGATTGTTATCTACACAAGATTATGTAACTAACTACTAACTGTATTTGTGAGTGTTTTGTTTCCTTTTTTCTCTTTTAATCATTTCTGTAAAGAACTAAGAATGAAACTGTCACGTTTGTTATCTTTAGTTGAATGATTGAAGATTGATGGATTCAGTGAACTGATATAATAACAGAATTAGACATAATTGTAATTGAATTAGATTTATATTAACACATATTGAATACATAAATATTGGTACAAAGAAGCATCGAGTACATATGTGTCACACAAGTCAGTTGATTTGTGTATGGACTGCAATATTGTTCGGGCGCCTAGAGAGAAACAGATGGTCTTCTTAGGGGGGGGTCACTTGCTACAAGTACTATGTCTGAACGTTTGGCTTTACGAAGAAGTTCAAAAAATTTTTTGTAAAAGTCATATTTTACTTCATCCGGACTGCAGTCAGTGAGAGCGTAGGCAGAAACGACGAAAAAGCAACGACGTGTGTCCCTATCCTCCTGAGTTCTTACGGAGACGTTTAACCGAACAGCATATAGATGACTGGTAACCGGGATCCACTCTCATAGTGCTTGTTTTACCCTCGTACTTAATGATATGTCTACACCTGCCAGTACACGAGAACTAGCCATCAGGTCGCCAGAGACACAGAGGTTGTATCTCATCGGCTCTCCGTTTTGGCAAGGTAATGTCAAGTGAATTAACTACTTCTATGAATCCGGTGTTCATCTTGCTGTGCTAATGAGATGTGGCAACTTGGACTGATGCATATATGTGTCTGGTCCTACATTGTAGCTGACTGAGTGTAGAATATTCAGGAATTGTATTGTACTGAAATAAATCCAAAATTTTAGCGTACTGAAATGAATTCAGACTGTTCAAACTGATAGTTAGTCAACATATTCCATATATTTATAGACCGATGTCATAACAAAATATAATTAATAAATAAATGAATAGCCTTCCAGCCAGAAAATGTATTGGTGAAGCCTAGTGGGCCCTTCTGGAGAAGTGGCTATATGGAAGCACGGCACAACTACCGGGACGGGATAGATGTTTTTGCAGTTAAAGCTGTGCTATTTTACTTTGTAGCATTTGTAATCGTTTATGGGTATCGGTCGAGTGGTTGACTAGTCCGATCTCTACCACCCGGTTTACCGCTCACATTAGTTCATGGGACAATTCCCACTATCAAGGAGACACAACGAGGACGTGTGAGTCGGGTCTTACCTCCCAGAAATGAACAGACAAGCAAATAAACAAAGGCAATATTAGAAAAATTCATATACAAAGGTATTCGAATCAATCACACAATAGAGTATAAGTTAATTAATAGAATTGAACTAATACCATCTGTCAACCAAATGCTCTACCAAATTCTCATATTCTAAAGTGGGACAACCATTTTTTTGGATTTAGATGTCTGTATTAGACATTACGTCGTCATCTCTTTAGTAATTATTGTCTAATAATGTTTCCAATTTATCCATGTATATATGATGGTATTTCTTAATTACTATTATTATATTGACACGTTTAAGTACTCCATCTGAATGATCAATCACATTTGAATTAGATAAATGTAAATGAGTATTTAGATCTGGTGTCGTGTGCACATAACACTGTCTGTATTAAACACCAAATACAATCAGACTTTATCAGAATAGGGTTGTGAATATTATTAAGTTTTTGATTGATATCATTGACCGATTGGTGTTAGACCACCATTGAAAACCTGGAAGCACTAAACAGTCGCTTGACCAGTATACCACTGAGCTGGCCGGCATCTAACGGTGTTAATGTCTAACCTCAACCAATCCGCGAAATTGAGCCACCATCTTCCATTGTACTGAGGTAGATACCCGACACGGTCACGGCTTCTCTCATGAAGCTAGTTACTAGTGAGTACATGGTGATTATCAGTATAGGGATGTGGAGATTATCTACCTCAGTACAATGGGAGATGGTCGCGCATCTTGGTGGATTGGTTGAGATTAGACATTAAGACCATTGGATGCCGGCTTGGTGGTCGAGAGGTTAAGTTTTCGCGAGCAAGACTGAAGGCCCTGTGTTTGAATCCCGTGAACGGAATCGTGGATGTGCACTACTGAGGAGTCCCACAATAGGACGAAACGGCCGTCCAATGCTTTCAGGTTTTCAGTGGTGGTCTAACATCAATCAGTTCATGATCTCAAACAGCCACACTTTATCAAAAGGTTCTTCCTTGCAATCCATGATTGGTGGTTAAATTAAAGAACAAGATATAAAGTATGAAAGGACGTTTACTGATTAAAATTTTCATCTGGTGCTAAAGAACTGTCACAATATGAATATTAAATGTGAGAGGTATTCACGTTCAATTGATCAGTCTTAATCAATATAGAACACTTACCATATCTCCATGATAGTCAATCTCCGAAATTAGTTTACTTTATAATGAGACACTTGTTTATTGAGTCCATATGAGCAACATTAAGATATGATATTCACATATATTACTGAATAAAATAAAGAGAATGATAAAACGGTTCTTCACCCACGTTGTCAAACATTTCGATTTACTAGGGGTTGTACAGAATATCAAGTTTTTGATTAAGATCATGAACCGATTTATGTTAGACCACCATTGGAAACCTGGAAGCAATCGGTTCATGATCTCAATCTAAAACAGATATACTTTTAAATTATCAAAACAGAATTAAATAGTTTATGGTTTGAACAGGCTAAGACATTCAACTTTATAACACTGTGACAGGTTTGATTCCTGATCTAATTAATTCTCTTTGTGTAGTAAGTTAGTATCATTACCATTACACATGAAGTGTTGCCCTACGCAAATCTGTACTTCATGAGTTTCATCAACTGACATTGTAGATAGAGTCTAGTTCTTGAGCCGAGTCAAATATGTTTGAATTACTTTTTTCCTACCTAGATTTCTTAGTTTTGATTTGAATGTTTACTTATACTAATTGATCGTTTAAGTATTGACCAATGTCATAATCGTCTGGTTTCTGACCCTGGTCGAATACTAACAATAAGGCCGTAGTTTGGTCACTAGTTCGAATAGCTTGATATTGAGTATATTACATGCGATCAGTATTATTCCCCAAGATGTCAGGTCACCAGCTGTAATAAATGATGACGAGTAAAATATTCACACAGACGGCATCAGTCGCTTCAACACCATACCATCGTCAACTACCACAATATAACGATCCACGGCTTATTGACGATTGTTTACACAGGCAGAAATGAACTTTACTTTCATTAGTTTCCAATAAGCTTCAGTTGCTAAATAGTTCTTTCGGGATTCGATGCAAAACATTAAGTTGAAAATAATTCATGCAATTCATTCTGTGAAGTACCTTCATATTTTTGCACTTGAAATCACAAATCAACCAAAGCTAAACTATTACTGAAAACCTGAAAGCACTGGACAGCTATTTCGTATTGACACCTAAGTTTTCAACAGTGATCTAGAGGTTAAGTGTTAGCGTATGAGACAGAATGTTATGGGTTCGAGTAAAATGTACGAGATCGCGAATACTCTCTGCTGAATGGTCCTATACATAGACGAGACGGCTCGTGATTTCAACTATGAAAAGACTACAATCTGCACAAATCCCCAATATTGATAGAAATACCTTGATAATCTAAAGCGTTTCCAACTGTTATCAATTTCTGATGACACACATGTTATGATTTAAATTTATTTCCCACACAAGGTTACTTAATTGAAAATATTGATATACTGTGTGGATGGATAGGGTTCATAGTTTAATCGCCAAGTATCAGTCAACTGCTTTTGGATGGGAGAAGAAAAACTTAGCTGATCACCTTAGCAATAACAACGACGAAAATCTGAAAAAAAATTAAATTTGCGCCTAAACAGTTCTGCTTATCAAACTTGATTCAATGAACGCTCAGCCTAACAAATGTACTTTAGGTATTAACCAATATAAGTAAAAATATTTATGAATTATTCAAAATAGAGCCATTAGGGGCAGATGTCTTAGAAAAATCGCTCGCATCTATTGGGATCACCAGATAAGTAATAAGGAGGTTAGATGTAGGGTATTAGGGATTGATGGTAAATCAGTTGATAAGGTTGTGAATCATCATCGACTGAGATGGTTGAACCACGTGCTGCGTATAGCTGAACACCGATTGCCACGACACGCAATACTGACTAGTGTTAGAGACAGTTGGAAGAAAGTTAGGGATGGCCAAACCAAAACCTGGCATCAGTCCTTGAAGTCACTATCTTGTAGTATGAGCCATGTTAGTAGATGCAGAATACTTGATTGACGTCCGTGTGACTATCGTAACGAATGGTTAGAGACTGTGTATGACATGGCTCAGAGTCAGTCACAGTAGTGTAGGTGTATACACTCTCTGTATTCCCTTAAACTATGAGATTAAAATCGCTTTATATCTTTCATTCTACGAACTGATTCTTTCTTCCTGTACTATATCCTTGTACACATTCTTTCTTTTATATAATACACCATTGAATTGAGTACTTCTAAGAATCCGGTGTTCATGTTATTGTGCAAATGAGGTATGGCAAGTTGGACCGATGCAAATGTGTGCCTGGTCCTAAGTTGTAGCTGACTGACTGTCTGACTGACTGACAATTTGTGTATATGTCTTACTCGTTGTGATTTGTATTATAACTGACTACTCAATTCTGACTATTTGATAAGGAAACAAAGATCAATGTAGGAATTGTAATGTTCTCTAAAATCTGAAAAAGAATGTCTTTATTTTGCTTCTTTTTTTAAAAAAAAAAACAAACAAACAAACATACCGTCAATGAATTGTTCAGCATTCAAAAGATTAAAAGGGATTCAACGTCACTGGTATGTATTTGAAGAGTCTACATTGAAATTAATGGCTTATCGTAATGAAATGGATGCAGCTATTCCAGATAAAGAACCATTGAAAATAATCAATATTCATGGAGCTGTATTTCATATTGATCCTGCTGAACATAATCAATTTAGTATTATGTAAGTAAAATGTTAATCATTATTGTTGTTGTTTAAAATTGTATTATGTCACGAAATTATATTAACTGTCAAACGTTTTAAAACGAGAAGGCAGTAGGTAGTTGTTTCACGTTAGTATTGGACTTCTTACTCCGAATAGAGCTCCTCTGAGGCTACTGTCGGTCTCAAGCTCGGATAAAGGAGTAGAGTTGAGCATGGGGTTAGCGATCCCATACCCATCGATTACTGGTTGCAACTTCAATTTATCTTAGTAGATCAGTGAATTGGAGATTTAGATTGTTATTGAAAAGTCAAATTTATTGAAGTGCCAGATTTTACTCATTGATGAATAATTTTGAATGATATCCACTAAATCTTGGTTACAACGTACACCTAATTACAACCCATCATGAAGTTAATGTTTGTTAGTGTATAAGTAAATTATTATTGGCCTGGAATTTATCTTGGTAATTTCATTTGGCTGTTTTGATAAAGTATCACAACTTGAACAAATAGACCAACGTTGAAAACCTGGAAGTACTGGACGACCGTTTCGTTCTTTTGTGGGATTCCTCAACAGTGCACATCCACGATCCCGCTCACGGAATCCGAACACAGGGCCTTCAATCTCGCGTGCAAATACCTAACCTCTTGACCACTGAGCTGGCCGGCATCCAACGGTGTTAATGTCTAACTTGGGTCTGAATTCCGCCAGCGGGATCGTTGATGCACGCTGGTTAGGAGTCCCACAGTAGGACGAAACGGCCGTCCAGTGTTTTCAGGTTTTCAATGGTGGTCTAACATTAATCGGTTCATGATCTCAATCAAAAATGTAATAATCTCCACAACCCTATATTAAACAAACAGGATGTGTAAGATTTCACTTTGATTGTGACCAACTGTTTGACTGATTGCCTAGCTAACTGACTATATATCATCAGTAGGTAACTGAAAGTGGAATATTCAAATAATACTTGAAAGAACTGACAACCAAACGTGAAATCCTTCTTATTATCGAATGCTTGACACACAAGACATTGATCACCACCCAGTGATCAATTAATTGTGGGGAGTAACAGTTAGAATTTAATTACATTTTGTATTTTTAATTCACCAATAATTCCATATAATATCGATTAAATGATTAGAGTTTTCTTCTAGTAATCGATTGTTTTGTCTCGATATAGTTTTAAGCTAATGAAACATTTGGAATAGTTATTTTTATCAGGTCACTTCTACTAATGAAAAATATACAGAAATCCACGTCAACATTGAAATCTTCATTTTGTATTTGTATATTGTGACTTATATCCAATAACACTGAAGTATCAGAAGGAGTTTTGTGGATATTATATTAATTTCAATAGTCAAGATCATGAATCATTTGAAGCTAGATCACCATGGACAAACCTGGAAGCACTGGATGACCGTTTCAGTCTAATATAGGATTCCCCAGCAGTGTTGACCTAGGATCCCGCCTCGTGAGATTCGAACCCAGGACCTATCGGTCTCGCGCGTGAGTGTTTAATCATTAGACTGAAGTAGTTTAGGTAATCAATATGATTATTTGGAATGATTTACTTTGATTTATGTTTGTTTTACGATTAAAGGTCAGATGGAAAAGAACATATTCTTCAAGCAGAAACAGAAGATGCTATGCTGTTATGGCTTCATGCTTTACAGGTAACATTGTTTTATAGTTTACATGATAAGTTGTTAAACAATCATTTAAAAGTAGAAATTACTATATATTTGTTCGGTCGAAATATGAGTCTCTACATCATTAAAGATCCACGAACCCAATGGAAACTGAACTCAGGATCTTCATGCTTCACATGGAATACTTAACTTTCACAATTGAATGATCACCACCTAATGATCAGTCTATTATTGGCATATGTTCATACTTTGTGCATTGCCTGGATATTCCCTTAACTTACAAGCTTTATAAGCAGAGATGGATAGTGGCTAGCAATGAATGGCAGGATTCAATAGTTAATTAGATAACACGATGGCGTTTGAAGTGAACAATACTGGGTTCAAGTCCACAAGGGTGAACATCAACTCTGAGATGGAGGTACATTCAGCTGACGAGTCCCGAATAGGACGAAACATTTTTTAAAAGAAATTATTCAAATAAGTGAATTTTTCACATTAACATTCATATTTTCAATCTTGTTAACTATTTTAACTTTCTTTTTTTTAAAAAAAAGACAAGAAGAAACGAAGCTGTACATGCAAGTGAATCTGACAGTTCATCTCCTAATGATGATAGTTTAACAGATTATAAATTATTTCGTCAAAATTCTTTAATGAAAATGCAAATGTCAATACCAGTAAGTGTAGTTTATGTAAAATTATCAGATCATTAGGAGCACATAATATTGATTAGTAAAGATTTGACATAAATCAATATTGAATTCATTTGGTAATTGATTGATATCATGAACCGCCATTGAAAACCTGGAAGCACTGACTAGTGGAGCTAATCCGTGTTGGGTAGAAACAGGTGTCTACTTCAGTACAATGGAAGATGGTCGCGCATCTTGGTGGATTGGTTGAGGTTAGACATTAACACCGCCGGTTCAGTGATCCAGTAAGTTAAGCGTTCGCGTGCGAGATTGAAGGCCCTGTGTTTGAATCCCGTGAGCGGGATCGTGGATGCACACTGCCGAGGAGTCTCACAATGGGACAAAACGGCCGTCCAGTGTTTCCAGGTTTTCCGTGGTGGTCTAATATCAATCAGTTCATGATCTCAATCCAAAACTTAGCAATCTCTACAACTCCTGAACTGATTATTTGGTATTGGTTACTTGAATCTTGTAATTGATTTTTAAGTCTGCGATAGATCAAAGTGCATATCCTGAATTTCACTACTAGCCTATTATCCATCTTTACTTATAATGCTCGTGAATTAAGGTAATATTGTGACAATGCACATACATCCCCAAACAGAATCATATTCTATTTCAATAAAAAAAACATCAATCAAACGATCCATTTTTCTTTGAAAACGTGGACAGTTCAATACCATAGTTATTATAGTTATTGCACCGTCTAATACAAATGAGGTTTGGTAAAGTGCCTATTCAACAGGCTTGATCGTATTTATACAAATGACGCTATTGATAATGACGTTAAGTTGCTAAACAAAAGCCTAATGGAAAATGGCTATCCCCTGAAATTCATAAATAGATTGAAAGTTCATGGTACAGTGAGACCTACTATAGCCTGGGTAGAAAAAAGTCTGTCTACATCACCTTACCATTTAGAGGTGATTCAAATAGTCTTTTATTGAAACAAAGGCTTAAATTATTGTAAGCAATGATGGATAGTGGCTAGCAGTGGAATCCAGGACGAGCGCCACTTCGTCCTATTTGGGACTCGTCAGCTAGATGTACCTGCATCTCAGAGAGTTGATGTTCACTCTGGGACACGAACCCAGTACCATTCTCTTCAAACGCCATCGCATTATCCACTCAGCTACTGAGTCCTGATAGCCATTTGCTTGTGCAATGAGGTGAATTTAAATTTGTTCAGGCTTAAATTAGTCATCAATAAAACGTACTGTGCAGCAAAGGTCATTATCAAGAAAACAACAAGGTTCATGCTTCATCGAAAACCTAAAAGACAAAAAAAAAACGATTGCGTCACGCCTTACTGTGTTTACCAATTTAAATGTGTGTATGGTCACACATAAAGAAAGGAGGAGTAATCATGATCTCAAAATTAGGGTGTGTGTGAACATGTACTCAAATGGTTGCAGAAACCAATAGAATCAAATGACCTAATAACAGTAAAGGATAAACATTCATCACCCTTTATTACTCATGATCCTAACTATTGAAATATACGAAATTATTGAATTAATCAAGGCAGTTTATGTTCAGTTATGTAATACAATTACTTAACTAAGCATAATAAGCTAAAAGTACAAATTGGTAGTGTGATGACAAACGTAATAAAGGCTTGAATCAAGGTTACATAATGGGAAATAGGTCAATGATTAGGAAAATATAGACATTGATGCGTACTGCTGAGGAGTCCCATACTAGGACGAAACGGCCGTCCAGTGCTTCCAGGTTTTCAATGGTGGTCTAGCTTCAACTGACTCATGATTTCAATCTGTGAAATTTCTAAAATCTCCACAAAACCCATTCTGATAATAATCAACTGCTCACTAGTGACTGACTTCAGGAGAAACTCCCGAAGTTCTAGTGAGAAGCCGTTACCAGTGGAATTCAACCAGGTCTGTTGTGAGGTAGGAACTCACTGAAGACAATGGTGTACGGTGGCGCAACTTCGTGGATTGGTTGAAGTTAGACATTAACACCGTTGGATGCCGGCTCAGTGGTCTAATGGTTAAGTGCTCGTGCGTGAAGCCAGTAGGTCCTGGATTCGAGCCCCGCGTGGTGCGGGATCGTGGGTGCGCACTGCTGAGGAGTCCCATACTAGGACAAAACGGCCGTCCAGTGCTTCCAGGTTTTCAATGGTGGTCTAGCTTCAACTGACTCATGATTTCAATCTGTGAAATTCATAGAAAGGTTATAAGATTACGTAATAAGAGGTGTTCAGATAATTGAATGGTGAAGCGAATATTTGAGAGAAAAGAAAAGGATAAAAGGGGGTGAAGAAAAATAAACAGACAAAGAGTATGGAAAATAGTAAGAAATAAAATCATTTATTTAGGTCAAGAGGGAGAATAAGGGTGTTACAAATTTCTTATGAACATAAAGACTTGGATTGTTGGCTGGAATTCCTATAGCTTCTGCTATGTGTAAAAGACGAGATTGAACACCATAAGGACAACTAGTAAGAATACAATAAATGACTTATTTTTGTCTATTACATGACCGCTATCGATCAACTGTGATAGGACCGAGCTGCGTATTGTCTTGACCGTGTCTTTCACTAACCACGAAGGGAGGTGTTCACAAACTCTATGATTCGGCTGTCTGGTAGTACGCCCGATATAGCTTAGTTTTATTATTATCCTTGTCTCCCCTTACCCCCATTTTTAGTTTAGTTGACCTTTTATTTCCTATATATAAATATCCTTAACAAGTATATTATGTGTGATTAGATTGTTCGAAATGTATTGCATTAATGTATCATCGCATGGTTCTGATAATCTTCGTCTTTTTATTATATTCTCGAAATTTATCAAAAGGGACTAATTGCTTTAATTTCAATGGTTCAGATCATGAGTGCATTGAAGCTAGACCATCATTGAAAACCTGAAATCACTGGACGACCATTTCGTCCTACTATGAGACTCCTCAACAGTATGCATCCACAATCTCGCTTCGCAAGATTCGAACTCAGGACCTATCAGTCTCAATTGAGCTGGCCAATATCCAACAGTCTAGCTATAATTGACTCATAATCTCAATCATTGTAATGACTATGATATCCACACACACAAAAAAAACACAACTAAAACCTATACTTTAAATCAACTTTTTTTTCAGACAAGATTATCACCAATTATATCATCGGATTCAAATGAATCTTCATTGAATGGATCTATGAGAACACGTAAAACAAGTATGAAAATGAATAAATTAATAAAACAAGAATCCATCGATCAAATAAATGATCATTATTCATTAACCGATCAATCAACTAATCTATTTCATTCATCATGGATATCTCCAATAGATAGTACAATGAATAATGAAACAACAAAACGTTTATCTTATAATAGATCAAGTTCCTATGATTCAGATATAGTGAAACAACATGTAAATGAGTTTAATTTTAATGAAAAATATAATAAAACAATAACAAGATCAAATAGTTCTTTACATTATCGTATAGATCAATCACCAAAAGGGATCTATCATCATCATCATCGTAATTTAATGAATTTACCAATAGAAGAAGAAGAAGCTGAGAATGATGATTATTCAATGAATGAAAAATTATATTATAATCGTAAATTATCAATGAAACTAAGTAAGTAGTTTAAAACTAGGTCGTTTTAAGATGTGTCTCTCTGTGAGTGTGTGTGTGTTACTAAGGGATTCTCAACTTTCTTGTGTCAATTGATATTCAATGATACTTCAACTGATTCTAGTTAGTGACAGCAAGAGAGTGGGCACAGTCAGATCTCCCTCTTGAAATAATCTCACATGGCCACATGCATACAACCACTGACAGGGAAGTCCTACGCACTGGATTCTCGTGGTGGGGGTGTTGTTTACGAAATTGAGAAGATGAAAAACGGATGTCTGGCGCTCTAAACGGGTTGGTGGATATAGAGGGTTCACCTCAGAGAGTTGAAAAACCATGATTACAAACCAATGGTGCATATGGGCTGCCTCCAGGATCCTGAAAGAACAAATGGTGTATGGACATATTGTTGGTCACCGGCTACTATGGGATAGAATCTTCTGACATTGCTCCACTGCCTTGTGGATCAGATCTTTAAGTCAAAGGCTCCGGGTGTGGCCCTCTAAGAAAACCACCTGTTTCGGCTAGGGCACCCGGACAGTTTCTCAGCCCTCATATAAATCGAATGATTTATGTGGAGCATATCTATTTGGTGCCTGCTTTTACGTATGTCTATGTGTTTAAATAAATAAAATAAATAGGACTGATAGGTCCTGGTTTCGAATCCCGCGAGGCGGGATCGTGGATGCGTACTGCTAAGAAGTTCCACAATAGGACGAAATGGCGGTTCAGTGCTTCCTGGTTTTCCATGGTGGTCTAGATTCAATTGACTCATGATCTCAACTACTGAACTTTTCTTTATAATCAATTATGCTTAATTATTGACCAATGACATAGTTCGTTTAGCTGTTTAGTATTGATCAAAGTCTATTCCGAAGTCATCTTAATTCCAGATGAAGCGAAATCAGGTGAATGTCATATTGTTAGATATAGTCATCGTAAAACTCTGAACTTACAATTCTTGTAATCCACCACTTATCAGTAAGGTACGTCAATAATACTCAAGGAATCGATACCTACTTAAGTCTTTGAACTCCCGTCAGCCAGTTTCACCACCACCACCCCCAGGGCTCATGTACATTATTGGTTTGGAATTAGAGTTCTCCAACTCCACTAGGTGGATGCTCCGTATCCACTAACCCGGTTAATGAGTCGGACATTCGCTTTCCGTCCTCTCAATTCCATAAACAAAAGCAATGCCTCGAGAAGGCAGTGAGTAGGACTTCCCTGACAGTGATTGTATGCACGTGGCCATGTGTGAGCATGCCGAGGGGAAAAGCTGACTCTCCCCACCCTCGACCGTACCAAAGCATTTGGTACTGCTAATTGTAAAGATCCATAACTCCCCATTTCAGTCCTATGTATTAGGAACAGTAAAATGCATACCATTACAAAAGTATAACACACTTTATAAATTATGCATAATACTCTCCTATTGAGTTAGTACCTTTAAATTTACCAATGTTGTAATATACCTTTAGATTTAACTCATGTTTATTGTTAAATGCAACATCATTTCCTAACGTTTTTCAGATGGAGAGAATGGTAGTCAATTGAGGACAACAATGAAAGTACTAGACAATGTATCAGAAAATAAATGCCAAGTAAATAATCAAAAAGAAGAACTGATATGTAAGTCAATGGAAGATAGTAGTTTGCTGATTGCTTTAGTCTAAACTATACGGGTTTATGTATATTTATGTGTGACTAGGCACTTGTGTATTCTACCATCGTTGATTAATAGATGACATGATAACTAACTTAGATTTCATTCTTGAATCTTAAGACAGACTAGATTTTCTTATATACCCTAAGCATTTTTAGATTCTGTAAATCGAGGAATATGTTAAGCCTTGTCCCGACCGTTGTTGCTACCTTGACGTGGTGATCTGACTTGCTTATCGTGATGAAACAATCGAGCTATACTGGCTGTAACAATCGTTCCTCAAGGTCCTACCATGCCAGACAGGTCGATTGAAGAACGGTAAGACTAAAAACAACAAACCCAAGGTCCGAAGGTGAAGTCGTACCGCGGACTGTACAGAGGTGTGACAGCAGTAAGGTAATTCCTTCAGACAACCAGCATAACAGCGATGCTACCTTCTCACAAAGAGGAATGGAGTTAGAAAAGGTTGACCCTTAAAATGCACACCTCACCTTATCCCACGGATATCTGTCTCCAGCGGTAAGGTCTCAACAATTACGGAGCTAACACGAAAATTAAGTACAAAATGTCTGTGTGTGACCAACCTCAAACAGTTGTCTCTTGGACACTGCATTCGAGCTCTCAGGTCACTAAAGACCACCTCTAATCCAATTCTCTATTCACGTACCTCCAGAAGAACCCTTCAACAGTGTGGGCAACCGGGAAATAATAACCATCCTCATACCTCTAACAGCACTCAAGACCACTATATTCATAATCAATTTTCCTCTTCAATTCCTAATAAATTTTATTATTGTCTTCTATTTCAGCACAAAACAGTCTGATTGGGAATGATTCAAACCTAGTTGGAGAGATCAATGGAGAATCTAGAAAAATTTGTATGTTTATTTTACGTGTACATGTGCTTGATACTGAGTATCATTACATTTTTTTGTGACTTCATGTGATAGGCAATTATAAGTAATTTATGTACATGTTAGGTGGTTATAAGTAGTCGGAAGTCTGCCCTTGATCTAAAATTCGTGTTATATGGCATATGTCAACAAGGGTAACTTATAATCTCAAGGGAATTGATGCTAATTATGGGATTCAACTCAGAGACAATCAGTTTCACAGTCTTAAATGTGACACAATAAATACCTCAAAGTTTCCTGGCGACTAATACCAGCCACTTAATATCTCAACATAGTGCGCACTATATTCAATCGGTTCGACTAGCAACCGAACAAAAATTGATTGAGCGAATTCAGTTATCACTACAGAATGAGAAGAATAAAACATCCGGTCACCATTACACAGTGACGTATTATCCTCGAATTTGTTCAGTATCACAAAGATATTGGAATGTAAATAATTTCCAAATGGCAAGAAATTGACGGAGACGTTTATTAATATCTTTAAATTATATATGTAGTATCATTCTACGACTCTTGAAGATGCTAATTTTTATTTTCTTTCACAATGTTAGTATATTATCTTTGTTTACTGGTTGCTTGAATCTCCACACTGATGTTTAGGACTGAAATTGATCAATCTCTTGTTGACATATGTGCATCTTGCGTCGATATTGCCTTAAGTCACAAGCATTATAAGCTGAGGTGATGGTGGCTAACAGTGGAATCCAGAATGCGCGTCTCGTCCTATTTGGGACTCGACAGTTGGATGCACCTGAGTTGATGTTCACTCAGGGACTCGAACCCAATACCGTTCACTTCAAATGCCATCGCGTTATTCATTTGGTTACCGAGTCCCGAAGTGGACAACTTTGGGATACAGGTACGTCCAGCTGACGAGTCACTAATTGGACGGGACGCGTATCCTGGATTCTAGCCACCACCATCTCAGTTAATACTTGTAGTTTATATAAAGCTGGAATCCCGTGCATAGTGGAATAAGATGTATTCATTTATTTTATGGCTTCTCCTCAGCTACTAATAACCTAGAAAGATTGTCAATAATTATTTACAACTGACGTATATACTTGAGATAATAACAACGAAGATTGGGAGATTAACGGTTTTAGATTAGGAATGATTATAATAGTTGAATTCATGAGTCAATTAAAGCTAGGCCATCACTGAAAACCTGGAAGAACTGGGTGTCCGCTTCTTCCTAATATGGGACTCCTGAGCAGTGAGCTTCCACGATCCTGTTCGCGGGATTCGATCACAGGACCTATCGGTCTCTCCATGGTGGTCTAGCTTTAGTTGACTCATGAACTCAACTACCTAGTAGGGATGGCATCGGGATAACTAAGAAATTGAAGTATTCTGAGCATTGATTATTTGGAATGATTTTAAAATATTAACATTATATCCACTAACAAGAAAATAATGGGCAATGATATTGTTGAAAATACGTTGATCTTTTAATCTCAACCATTGTAGAGTATACTCCATGATATAAACAAGTGTACTCATTTCTGTTCTTCCAACATAAATGCTTTGATACTAATATGTAAACTGTCCGTCCTTTTTAGTCCTGCCAAACTTACTGATGAACTTTGTGACTAACCATGATCTTGTAGACACTTTCAACTATAGTTAACTGGTCTTTAGTCTTCACCCCTGAATATAAACGATTAATCAGTGTTCTAATCAAAGCCTTTTTGTAGATTATCAAGCAGAAACTATTGAAATTTAAATTAAGTTCACCTCAGGTCTCTTTTTGATGAAGAGAACTTTCTATTTGGCCATTCGAATTGCTCTGAGTACCGATATCAAGAAATTAACATAGTTTAAAAACTTTTCAAGGTTAGAAAGTGGCTTTGCAGTTCTGGTACAGGAACTCATCTATGTGACTCCATAACAGTCGAACTGTGGAGCCATAGTAAGATTCCAAAAAATCTTATAGTCCCGACTATATCGCTCCTATATTATTGGTGTTTACTCTTGTGGTGGGGTCTAAAAAACGTCGTTTGTAAACGACCATACGATGCACGTAACCAAGTCTATATAGGGATCGTTATTATCTCCAGTCATTCGTGTATACTGTGGTACCCAGCTGCACGTTCTTTCGTATAATTAATATTATTGTCGTGACCTGTCGTCTTCTCACACGCTGGAAGTATCCTTTTTAAAATGATCTATCATTTATACCAAAGACCTGCTAACTATACTTAAGGAATTACTAGTTACCCAGCCCTCTTTAACACTTCTTCCTCTATTGAACTCAGGTTCTCTAACAGTTGTTTCGTAGATGTTTACGACTCCCCTGATTCCTCTAAATGACTGATTCAAGCTAGTCATTTTCACTGCACATATATCCCGACAGCATTCATACCCCTGCATTAGTGAAGCTTCGGTAACATCTGCAAAGATTGCAGCCAGTGTTACTATTGCTTTTATTATCCAGTTTGCAACAATTATCATAACTCATCTTCGTGTCAGTCGGAATCTAGTGAAAAAGGTCCCTGTTCTAGAAGACTATTTTCTGTATTATGTATTACATTCAAATACAACATCGTCGCTATAGTCTGCTCAAAGTCCAACAGTCATTTGAACACTACAATCACAAATCAAGGGATTTCTTAGTAATCCCATTTGTTGTAGCCACTCAACTATAAATTCTTCCTTGAAATCCACTGTAAACCGATCGTACCTAAGCATTGAGTAATTAAATAACCACCGTGACCCTCAAACCATACATTTGTTTCTGATTGGTTCACCCATTAAATTATGGTCTCACCGTAATCTTTCAAGTATAAAGTTCTGACGAGTAACGTTTTTGGCTACTGAATATAAATAAGTAGCATAAAACAGTCAGTGAAATTGTGTGAAAAGAAGGAAGTGGGTTTAGGACTCTTGATTTTATCATCTTCATCCATGTGAATATATGTATATATATATTATTGTTTGATATCTTTTATGCATATAAAACACATATATTTCTCAGCGAGCGCCAATTCCACCGCGTCTAACGAATTTAATCAAATTGAAAAAGAAAATTACAGCATGATACCAAGAAATGGTAAGTTGGTAATTTGTACTTATCGATATGCTCTATCGATTTTATCTTCTTGTTACTAGTAGCCAAAAGAGATATCTCTGAAAATATAGAGAATTTCCTATGCATATATATGGGATATTTTGATATTTGGTTTATTTTCGACAATGTTGATAGCAAAATCGTCTTGATTCAATTGTGTTTGAATCCTTCAAAGCTTGTTAGCTTCAAATATCTCATATATAGTGTAGTGTAATTGTGTTTTCAAACAAATTGTTGACCTAAATACAATTCCTTTATTTCAGGAAATCTTATTCATTAGCATATAGTATCACTAAATTAGTCAATAGATACTGGCATATATGTGCATATAACCAAGTTGCTAAACGATGATAAGAATTTCTAAAGACCATTAATAGTAATATAAGTTGTGACAGTATCAGTAAGAGTACAAGACATTTGGTATAATTTCAAGGAAAAAGAATGAAATCATAGAATAAAAAGCACACGAAAATGTTAGAATGGAAAAACTTATGTAGGTAGAGATTGAATGCATTTATAACACTTTTGACCGATAATGAATCATGACATGGGATCAACCAGATAGAAGATTAAAGTACGAATCTGAGTAAAATAGGTAAAGATTTACTACACAAAGTTACAGTAGTAGTCGTAGTAGTGGTAGTAGTAGTAGTAGTAGTAGTAGTAGTAGTAGTAGTAGTAGTAGTAGTAGTAGTAGTAGTAGTAGTAGTAGTAGTAGTAGTAGTAGTAGTAGTAGTAGTAGTAGTAGTAGTAGTAGTAGTAGTAGTAGTAGTAGTAGTAGTAGTAGTAGTAGTAGTAGTAGTAGTAGTAGTAGTAGTAGTAGTAGTAGTAGTAGTAGTAGTAGTAGTAGTAGTAGTAGTAGTAGTAGTAGTAGTAGTAGTAGTAGTAGTAGTAGTAGTAGTAGTAGTAGTAGTAGTAGTAGTAGTAGTAGTAGTAGTAGTAGTAGTAGTAGTAGTAGTAGTAGTAGTAGTAGTAGTAGTAGTAGTAGTAGTAGTAGTAGTAGTAGTAGTAGTAGTAGTAGTAGTAGTAGTAGTAGTAGTAGTAGTAGTAGTAGTAGTAGTAGTAGTAGTAGTAGTAGTGAATAACCTCAGTAAATAATTGAGTTTTATTAGAGAGCGTCTTTGTGGATATTATAGTAATTTAATAGTTGAATTCATGATTCAATTATAGTTGGACCGCCATAGAAAACCTGGAAGCACTGGACGGCTGTTTCCTCCCAGTATGGGACTCCTCAACAGTGAGCATTCACGACCTCCCTCGCGGAATCCGAACTCATGACCTATCGGTCCCACATGCCTAACCTCTAGACCACTGAGCTGACATCTAATGGTGTTATTGTTTAACTTCCACCAATTCACAAAATTTTGCCACTGTCCACTATTGTCTTCAGTGAGTTACTATCTCTCAACCGACCTAGTTGAAATCCACTGATGACCAGTGTAGTGGATCGTGGAGTGAGAGCTTACTCTCCTCTCTCACGGCCATACCAGATCATTTGATAGCCGATGGACTGGAAAGAAGGACACCTCGTCAAGATTCCAAAGAAAGGAGATCTGAGCAAATGTGAAAACTACAGAGGCATAACACTACTGTCAATACCAGGGAAAGTCTTCAACAGATTGTTGCTGAACCGGATGAAGGATGCAGTAGACGCCCAACTTCGAGATCAACAAGCTGGATTCCGTAAGGATCGGTCGTGCACAGACCAAATTGCAACACTACGGATCATCGTCGAACAATCAGTTGAGTGGAACTCATCACTATACATCAACTTCATTGATTATGAAAAGGCATTCGACAGTGTAGACAGGAGGACGTTATGGAAACTTCTTCGACACTACGGAATTCCTGAGAAGATTGTCAATATTATCCGGAACTCATACGACGGACTACAGTGCAAAGTAGTGCATGGAGGACAGCTGACAGATGCATTCCAAGTAAGGACCGGAGTCAGACAAGGCTGTTTACTCTCTCCCTTCCTTTTTCTCCTGGTGGTCGACTGGATTATGAAGACCTCAACATCTGAAGGAAAACACGGAATACAATGGACAGCTCAGAATCAATTAGACGATTTGGACTTCGCAGATGACCTAGCCCTCCTATCACGTACACACGAACAGATGCAGATGAAGACACCAGTGTAGCAGCAGTCTCGCCAACAAAGGAAAAGCCAATAAGGGAAAACAACCTTTGGGAACTGGAATAATCCTCAATTGGGAAAAAAAGGGCAAAAGGGGGAAAAGGCTCAATAAAAATGACAAAATTACAAAGAATTAAAGTTGAATGAAAAAACAAAAAAAATTTAAATTTAAACTGCGCACTGGGAAAAACATCAAAAAATGAAAGAAGGGTAAAAGGACCATGACAGGAAAAAGGAGCAAAATGAAAAAAAAGGAAACCGGGGGGGGAGAAAGTATATATAATATATTAGGATCGTTGTTAATTTGTCTTATTCATTATTTTAAATCATATTTTTATTCTATACGTTTGTTTTATTAATTAGATAATAAATTTTTCGGTGATTCAGAAATGATTGAAGGTAAATTACAAAGATGAATTAGTTAATTCTACATTTATCTTCTATTATTTCATATAAATATATTGATTGTTTAAGGGGAGTATTTAGAAAATTCGTAATATTGTAGTGTCAATATAAGGTTGTGGAGATCAATAAGTTATCGATTGAGATCATGAACCGATTGGTGTTAGACCACCATTAAAACCTAGAAGCATTGGACGGCTCTGGGTTCAAATCCCGCGAGCGGGTTCGTGGATGCGTACTGCTGAGGAGTCCCAAAATAGAACGGAAAGATTGTTCAGTGACTCCAGGTTTTCAATGGTGGTCTAACATCAATCGGTTCATGATCTCAATCAATATTATAGTGAACAAGAGCAGGAGTGGGAACAACTAAACGTATATGAGTTCAAAATGACAGAACCATACAGTCAATCAATTGCCTCAGAATTGACTGATTCTTTTTTTTGACTAATCACTCTTTGTTCTCGCTCTCTTCTTTTCTCCTCGCACTTCACTTTCTGCTGTCCGGTATTTCATTTTCAACTGATGATACATACTACTTATATCTGTCGATATCAGTAGTACACACCACAATATTTACTGGTTTTACTTCAAAGATATAATATTTAATCATAATCATTTTTAGTTTTATACATTAAGATTCTTTTCATAATAAGTTCAATGTATGAATGAAATCAGATCAGTTAACATAAAGAAATGCAAACAACAAACTCTCTCTTTAACCCCCCCAAGTCATTTTAGAATAGTGAAGAAGATTATTGCGTCTGAAGAGGACAAACGGAGGGGACGAAAGTATATAATTAACGCCTTATAGTTTAATAATTTTCCTATGAAGATGATTAAAAGTGAAATCAAACAAGACGATTTGTTACCAAATAATAATGGATTAGCACTATAGTTTTATCATACTATTATGGTACAACAGAAGAACTCTAAAGGATCTTCAAAACAGCGCAGAACAACGAACACCCTTCGAAATGTTTTAGTTTGTATAAAAGAAAAAACTTCCTTTATTTCAACAATTTCCATAATCTCATATTGAAAATATGCCAACCATTTGGAGAGATGCTGTCAAGAAGATTGACAACTAATTCCATTTGCAAATTTTAAGCATCGTTATCAGTACAGAACTTATTATCTCATTGAATTGTTTTTCTTCAACTAATTATGTGTAGATAATTTCAGTTACAAGTTAACATCAGTCGGTATTTCCATCTTCAGCTTATTCTTACTGAATGATTCAGTCTTGAGTGTTGTTAGAGGTATGAGGGCGGTAATCATTTTCCGGTTGCACACACGGTGAAAGGGTTCTTCTAGAGGTGTCTGGCAAGAAAATTAGGTTAGACATGGTCTTAGTGACCTGAGAGCTTGACTATAGTACTCAAGGGACAACTGATTGAGGTCGGTCGCACACGAACATTTTGCGAGTATTTTTCGTGTTAGCTCCGTAATTGTTGAGACTTTATCGCTGGAGATGGATATCGTTGGGATAAGACGAGATGTGTATTTTTAGGGTCAGCCTTTTCCAGTCTTACTCCTCTTTGTGAGAAGGCAGCATCACTGTTATGTTGGTTGTCTGGAGGAAACACCTTACTGCTGTCACACTTCTGTACAGTCAGCAGTAGAACTTCGTCTACTCAATGATTATCTGCTTTACGTTCATGAATAAACTCCATCGGTTATGAATTACCACCAAAACTTAAAGAACTTATGTAAACGGACATTATTAGGTAACATTTGATTATAAAAACAGGTTACACTATTCAGATATTTAATTTGGTCTCTTAAAATAGTAATGTGTTCTTTGGTCTTCCTCTTTTCCTTTGGTCCTAAGGATTCCATGTGAGGTATTTATAGTTTCTTATAGTAAAAACAAAATCATCATTATAGTTACTGAATCCGCATACAGAAGTTCTTAACAATTGTCCAGTACGGAAGCTACATGTAGAGATTCTGAAATATTCTTTCAAAAGATGATTGAATCGAATATCTTCGGCTCTTTCAGAGATTCTTAGAACTTCCTCAAGTTCACCCTTGGGCCATCCTCACACCTCCCCTCTTTAAAATCTCTTGTGTAAGACAATTTCCTCGGGTTCACCTGAAACTTGACTACCTCATTCCTCTTGAGATCCATCACCCTTGAAGGTTATGCCACTTTGCCCTTTCGTATTTTGCCTCTTCTACATTCATTCTTCTTAGGGCTTTTTTTGAGATGAATCTTAGAGTATTTGAAACGGGAATCAACTTTATGTGATCAACGTTTAACAAAACTTTTCACAATATGCTACTAACAACATTCTCTTATGGAAATCAGTTACACTTACTTATTGTAATCATTGTTATAAATTATCATAGGTCCTCAAGAATCATCTGAACGACAGTATCCAGGACAACAAATATCAACTGGTGAATATTTAACAAATCAATTATCAGCTAAATATCAAAGTTCAATAATACTACAAAATCCTCGAACATTTAGTGATAGTGATATTGATTTAGAAAATGAGTTATCACCAAATGACTATATAAGGTAAATTGTTTCATGATTTCTTTTGATAGCTTTTTTCTCTTTCTAGATTAAACTAAAAGTTTTGTTATAATTATTTGATATCAATTTCAATGGTTGAGATCATGAGTCAGTTGAAGCTAGATCATCATCATGGAAAACCTGGAAGCACTGGATGGTCGTTCCATCCTATTGTGAGACTCCTCAGTAGTGCGCATCCACAATACCGCCAAGCTTTCTGTGGTGGTTAGCTTCAATTGACTCATGATCTCAACTATTGAAATTACTATAATATTCACAAAAACCACTTCTGATATGAATCAACATATGCTCACTAGTGACTGGCTTCAAGAGGTATTTCCTGGAGATTTAGTGTGAAGCAGTGACCAGTGGAGTTCAACCAGGTTCGTTGTGAGATAGTAACTCACTGAAGACAATGCTGAATATGTCACTCAATTTTCTGGATTAGTTGAAGTTAGACATTAATACCGTTGGATGCCAACCACTTTAGTGGTTTAGTAGTTAAGCGCTGATAGGTCCTGGTTTCGAATCTCGAGAGGCGGTATCGTGGATGCCCAATGTTGATGAGTCCCACAATAGGAAGAAACGGCCAACCAGTGCCTCCAGGTATTTCATGGTGGTCTAGCTTTAATTTATACATGATCTCAACTATTGAAATTACTATATTATCCACAAAAACCCTTCTGATATCTGAAATTAAATTAAAGAGTTATTGAAAAAAATATTAAAGTGTATATAAATGTTTCATGCTAACATACGACAGTATGATTAGGCGTATAGGTGATTTTATAAGTAATTAGATTTGACAAAAGAATAAAAAACTGAACAGTATCTACAAAATAAATTATTCCAATTGCGACAAGCATTACATCGGACAAAGTGGACACCCTCTGAATCTTCACCTGTACAAACGGTCAAACGTCATGATATATCGTCGTTTATATTAATTCATGTGAACAACTGTGGGCATACATTCATCTGGAAGAATATTGAAATCTTGGATGAAGGCAATTAGGCCAATCAGCAATCAACAAACATATTGAAGTCGATTCAACTTACCAATCAATCAGAACAATTAAGGACAAATATAGGACCAAAAATTGAATCAATGGAAGATACAACCAAAACAAAAAAGTAAACAATGACAGATTCAAGGTCAACAAGAACCAATCAACATCGAGATCTACAGGTAAAGCTGTGAACCACATCTAGACAAATTCACACACTTCAATTCTACCTGAAGTTTGTACTGATGATGATGTCGTTCAGAAGAACAATGAAAGCTATACGATCAAACCATTTTGCTCAGAGAACAATACTCCATCAAAAAGAGAGGAATAAGAACAAGCAAAGATGGATAGTTGCTAGCAGTGGAATCCAGGACGAGCACCACTTTGTGTTACTTGGGAATTTTCAGCTGGATGTACCTGAATCTCAGAGTTGATGTCCACTCTGGGACACGAACCCAGTACCATCCGTTTCAAACGCCACCGCGTTACCCACTCAGCTATTGAGTCCTGGTGGCCACTCGATTGTGCAATGCGGTGAATTTAAATTCACTTGGCGTTGTTTTGCTTGTATCCTCCCATTGAAGTTTAAGACTGCAATTGATCAGTCTATTATTGGCATGGTAACGGCTTCGAGTCCCAGAGTGAATATCAACTCTGAGATGCAGGTGCATCCAGCTGACCAGTCCCAAACAGGACGAAACGTACGTCAAACTGGATTCGACTGCTAGCCAGTATCCATCATTGCTTACAAATAGCTTGTGAGTTCAGGCAATTTCGAGGCATACGCACAGTATGCACATATGCCAATAACAGACTGATCAATTGCAGTGTTAAACCTCAATGGGAAGCATACAAGCCAAACAACAACAAGGGAATAGGTATAAGTACAGCATGAATAATCAAATAAATATTTTTTTAAATAGTTGAGATCATGAGTCAATTGAAGATAGATCACCATGGAAAGCCTGGAAGCAATGGACGGCCGTTTCTTCCTACTATGGGACTCCTCAGTGGTGCACATCCATTAGGGCTGATCAGACTTCTAAGATAAGTGAAGTTATCAACGCGTTCGATTAGTTCAGCCCCTATTTTAAGTTCAGGTGTTGACCCAGGCCAGTCCTGAAGCAACAAATTGTATTTAAAGAAGGAGGAACGCATCTCAAACATTCTGGCATTGTTGCTTAGTGCTACCAATATTCTTTTGTTTGTAATTTTTTTTTGGTAATTTTCCAGAGAATTAAAAGCTCAACTACAATCAGCATTAGATCGTGAAGCATCATTACGTCAAATGTTATCTAGTCGTGAAGCTGGTATGCGTGAAATTGATCAAAAAGTAGAAAATATTGAGAATAAAGAAGTGAAAGATAATTCAATATTCAAACTGTAAGTCAATGTGTTTATTATCATATATAACAATCTTCTTTTAAGTAAATTAAACTGTTAAATGAGACATAACTCAGTGTTCAGTATCCAGTAACGTGGATAGATCACACAAAAAGAACAACTGTAGATCAGTAGAATTTCATATAGAATAAAAACTAAACAACATAATGTTGATTACCACTTGGTAACCAGTTAATGTGCTGGAAGTCCCTAACTTCTAGTCTGAACCATGTTGGTTGGCGTCCGCATGATCATCGTAACCAATGGTTGGAGACTGTGTATGACATAGCTCAGAATCGGTCACAATGACATCGGTGTATACCCTCACTGTCTTCCCTCAAACTATGAGATTAAAATCGCTTCATATCTTTCATTCTACGAACTGATTCTTTCTTCCTGTACTATATCCTTATATGCAATCTTTCTTTTATATATTACTACTATTGAAGTAACTACTTCTATGAATTCGGTGTTCATGTTGTTGTGCTAATGAAGTGTGGCAAGTTGAATCAATGCATATATGTGCCTGGTTCTACGTTGTAACTGTCTGATTGACAATTAATCCTGCAGGATATCAGTTGTTCTTTGAATAGTTCAATGATAGATTCATTTGATATAAGTTTCGATGCTTAGTGGAACACCAGTACCTTCCATATTATAGAATGTTTACTTGAAGAGTAACATTCAGAGATATACTCACTGCTTCCTGATGAAATAAATTTTCATTGTATTTTAGAATTAACAATGAGAAGATAAAGTTAATCTGAAAAATTTGATGTATTTTTGCTATATATTCAGAGCAATCTTGTCATATACAAACTTGTCAAGGTATTATTTATGAAAATTTGTGAACATTAAGAGTTCAGATAAACATTAGGCAATCGAATGACAAATTATCTTAATATCCAAGGTCATAAAATGAGTTAAAGATTATCCAGGACAAATGCAAGATTATGACAAACGAGACAACTCTACCTCATGAAATGCTCTTACATGGCCACATGCATACTCACTGCTTACTCAAGGCATTACTGTTGTTAACGAAATTGAGGGGGGCGAAAATCGAATGTCCGGCGATTTAACTGAGCTGATGGACATGGAGGATCCACCTACGGGAGTTGGAAAACGATGATTACAAACCAATGGTGCACATGGGCTGCCTCCAGGATCCTCAAGGAACAAATGGTGTATAGACTTATTGTTAGTCACCTGTTACCATGGGACTGCATCTGCTGACATCGCTCCACTGCCTTGCGGATCAGATCTTTAAGTCAAAGGCTCCGGGTGTGGCCCTCTAAGAAAACCACCTGTTTCGGCTAGGGCACCCGGACAGTTTCTCAGCCCTGATAAGACTGAACTGAAAGTACTCATTTCTTAACTAAGTGACCTAGTATACTAAAGTATATTGATGCACACCGATTTCCTATACACAAGTCTCAATCAGAAAACGAGAGTGAAACAATCAGTGTAAGCACTAAACATTTGACTTAAAAACCCAGATGGGCTTATAAATGAATTATAGAACTATAATAATCTAAATCATCAACCTGGTTGGGATCCGCGAGACGATAGCAACCGATCGTTAGAGACCTTGAATGAATGACTGACTGACTGACTGACAAACCTTCTTCACCATCTTAAGAACTACAGCGTAATATGAATAATAAGTTACTATATATATCTAACCAGGACATTTGAAATAGCAAATCTGGATAGAACGTTCATAATTAATTTGCAATAATTTGCAAATAGAACAGAATGTATTAACAATTAATGAATGAAATTAGGGAAATATAAAAGATCGAAAATCCTAGATTCGAACCCCGTGTGCGAGATTTTGAGTGCGCACTCCTGAGGAACCTCATACTAAGATGAAACAGTCATCCAATGATTTCAGGTTTTCCTTGTTGGTCCAACATTGATCGATTTTATGATCTCCATCAATAAGACAATAATCTCCACAACCCCATACTGATAAATATAAAAATCAAAGAAATTAAGTCCAATAAAAATGCGGTAAAAATATAAACGTAATGTGGTGTATTCTACTGATGTCGATAGATATAAGCAGTATGTATCACCAGTCAAAAGTGAAATAGCTGGTGGTGGAGGCTTAAGAAGATCAAAGAAAAGAGAACGAGAACAGACAATGATTGCTGTGAAAACAAAGGAAAAATGAAGTCTAAGACGACATTTTGCAAATGAAGTATTAACTGTATGGTTCTTAGACTCTACTACGTCGTTCTGTTTACTCAATTAGTCATTCAGCTAAAATGTAGGACCAACCACGTATATTCACCAGTCCAAGTTGCCACACTTCATTAACACAACAGCATGAACAACAAACTCATAGAAGTAGTTAATTCAATGGTCGTAATATATAAAAGAAAGATTGTGTATAAGGATATAATACAGGAAGAAAGAATTAGCTCGTACAAAGAAAGATATAAACCAGTTTTGATCTCATGGTTTAGGAGAAGACAAAGAGTGTATACACCGATGCCATTGTGATCGATCCTGAGCCATGTAACACACAGTCTCCAATCATTGGTTACGATAGTCACGAAGATACCAACCAAGTAATCTGCATCTATCAACATGGTTCAGACTAGAAGATAGTGACTTCAAGAACTGATGCCACGTTATGGTTTGACCGCCCACAACTTTCTTCCAACTATCTTCAACACTGGTCAGCATTGAGCAGCGTGGTAATCGGTGTTCAGACATACGTAACACGTGGTCTAATCATCTCAGTCGATAAAAATTCATAACCTCATCAACTGATTTACCATCATTCTCTAATACCTTGCATCTAACCTCACCATTACTTGGTTGGTGATCCCAGTAGATGAGAGCAATATCTCTAAGACATCTGTGGTCAAATACTAGTAGCTAACGAGTATCTTCTACTCTTAATGGTCAGATTTCTCAGCCATAAATTAGAACAGAACGAACTGCTGTACAATATATTCGTCCATTAATTAATAGACGGATATCTCGTCTTTGCCATATATGACGTAATTTGGCAAAAGCCAAATGAGATTTCTGAATCGGTGTAGAGATTTCATCGGACACCAATCCATTAGGTCTGATCAGACTTTTAAGATAAGTGTAATTGTCAAAACATTCGATTACCTCACTCCCTATCTTTAGTTCAGGTGTTAACGCAGGCCAGTTGTGAAGCAACAAATTGTATTGAAAGGAGAAGAAACGCATCTCAAACATTCTGGCATTATTGCTTAGTTCTATCAAAAGATTTCATATTTTATCAGTATCTTCATTATATAGGACTATATCATTAGCGTATTCTAAGTCGATAATTGGACCTTCTGATAAGAGATCAATACCCGAAAATTCAGTCAACAAGAAAGTTATTTCCATCAGTTGGTTTGTAATGAATTTAAACAAAAATGGAGATTGTCTCCACTTGTGTATTCTCGTTCACTACAATACAGCTGCCATATTGTAACCTCTGTAGGTTGCAAATTTTACTTATTTGGCGTAACTACTTATGAGTAAATTATGATTTCTTATTTAATTTTATTCTAGACCCAAAAATATTTCAGCAAATAAACTAAGAGATATGATTGAAGATTATGAACAAAAACAAAGAATTCTGAATAGAAAGAATCAATTCTTGATTACAGAAATTCGTGAATTAGCTTCCATCAAGTATATGTTCACAGATCATTCAAATAAAATGTCCAAGTAAGTAATCAATATAAAAAAATGATTACTACTATTAATGATTAATATTATCTGAAGAATTTGTATGGAGCTGGGTCTTTTTGAAGTCTGTTAAAGCTACTGTAGTGTGTGTACTACTGATATTGACAGATATAAGTAGTATGTATGCATCGCCAATCGAGAATAAAATGCTTGAAGGCAGAAGGTTAAGAAAATTGAGGACTTTATGGTAACTTTCACACTATAGTGTACTTGAGATGATTGTCAGCATCATACGGAATTCATACGACGGACTACACTTCAAAGTCGTGCATAGGGGATAGCTGACGAATGCATCCCAGTTTGGGACTGGAGTCAGTCATGGTTGTTTACTCTCGCTTTTCTTCTTTCTTTTGGTGATCGACTGGATTATGAAGACCTCGATATCTGGGTGGTAGCACGAAATACAATGGACAGCTCAAAACCACACACACGAACAAATGCAGATGAAGACAACTAGTGTAGCATCAACCTCTGCATCAGTAGGCCTCAACATACACAAAGGAAAAAGCAATATCCTCAAAGACAACACGGAGAACACCAACCTAAGCACATTTGATAGAGAAACTCTGGAAAGTGTGGAATCTTTCATGTACTTGGCGAACATCATTGATGAACAAGGAGGATCGGATGCAGACATAAAGGCGAGGATTGGCAAAGAAAGGGCAGCATTCCTACAATTGATGAACATATGAAACTTAAAACAACTGTCAATCAACATCAAAATCACAATCTTCAATACGAATGTCAAGACAGACCTACCGTACAGAGCTGAAACATGGAGAACTATCACAACTATCATCAAAATGATAGAAGTATTTATAGATAGTTATTTACGCAAGATACTCAATATCCGTTGGACGGATACCATCAGTAACAGCCTTCTGTGGGAGAGAACAAACCAGCTTTCAGTTGAAGAGGAAATTAGGTAAAGACCGATGGAAATGGATAAGCCATACATTACGTAAATCATCAAACTGCATCACGAGACAAACTCTAACTTGGAATTTTGAAGGGGAGCGGAAAGGTTGAAGGTCGAAGTGCGCATTATGTCAGGAAATGGAAGCAGATATGAGAAGGATGAATAACAACTGGAAAGAACTGGAAAGGATTGCTCAGGACAGGGTTGAATGGAGAGCGGTGGGCGGTCTGTGGTCCTCTACGAAGGGTTACAGGCCTAAGTAGAGTAAGTACCTAATGTTATAGTGATTAGGGGAGCCCAATAATTTTACTTCATTTAATTTGACAATATCTATTCCTACTTTCAATATGGTTAATCTTCACTAGTCGCGATTAGTGGAAAGTAGTCTCTATAGTGCCCACCAATAGCCTTGAGTCTCATGAAGAATACAAAGTCTATAAAATATGTGTTTGAATCGATTGGTTCATATTTCCAACTTTACTTGGACTGGATATCAACACCGTTGGATGCCGGCTCAGTGGGCTAGTGGTTAAGCGCTCGAGCGCGAGGCTGATAGGTCCTGGGTTCGCCTCTCGCGAGGCAGGGTCGTGGATGCATACTTCTCAGGAGTCCAACAATAGGACGAAATGGCCGTCCAGTGCTTCCAGGTTTTCCATGGTGGTGGTCTAGCTTCAATTGACTCATGATCTCAACTACTGAAATTATCATCGATTCGTTTTCTTTCGCTTTGATTGCCATCATTTCCAGTATTCGCAATTATCTTACGTTAAAGTTTTACGTGGTTGTATCAAGAAAACATCTAATTACATTATGGGTCATATGTGCGATATGCAATTCACTCCTGGTAACATTGTTTACGGATAAAACTTCAAATAAACTAGAACGCATGTGGTGTCAATATATAATTGTCACTTTGAACTTGAGAGAATTTGAAACTAATCTCCAGAAAGAATGAACGAAATTGATAGCCTTACTAGTTATTTCCATATGATTAACGAACTGTTCTAAGTTTTTAACCGTTGGTAAGTTTTGTTATGGAAAGGGATTCAGATTCAGCCTACGTATTCTTTAAGCTCAAATCAGTCCATAAACTCTACCCTTAACTCTGACTATAGCCTAAAATCCTAATTGTAACGATACTCTTTTAATCTCATACACAGTCATTTCATTTTTACGCTATAGGTAATATGAATAATCTTTTTCTGGTTAGCGTTTTTTTAGGGAGTTAGTATTTTACGGGATGGTATCGCCAGCCCCATCCCCAACCCTCCTCCTTTATTCGGGATTGGGACCGGCAGTAGCCCCTGGAGGGGCTACAGGCAATTATTTTTTCCAATAATTCATACCTGTTGTCAATATCTAATCATTATTATAGGCTTTGACGTCGTCCGATATGAGCGCCATCATTTTGATGTTACATTCTCGATGGTCATTTCTTCGATACTTTACTTAAACCTAACGATATTCTTTATAATGTTTGATATTTTTCCAAGATACATTCAACGTTTAAACATGGAAGGATTTAAATGGCGACGTGAATATGTTAAACTATTACAAGCATGTCTTGGTGCTACACAAACAGATCCACATCATCGATTAATGTTTAGTGATTATGGTAAAGATCGAGTGAGTGGTTAGTTATATTTAACATTGAGAAAGATGACCCATTAAATTAACATACAGTATAGTACCACTTAATCAGTAAAGGGGTATAGTTTCTTTATCTTAATTATTTAATCTACTCTTGACCATTGGGTATAAAAAACTTGAAAATACAACTGTTAGGATAAAGTCTATACTGAGTGTCATTTTAAGTGATATATTGTTTCTATTTTGTGATTTTGGATTCATACTACTAATGATTTATTTAAGTAGTGTAAAACTGATTTCAATTTTTCACTTCGATTCAATGGTTTTCCCGCTAAACAAAATCTCCATATAAATAATTCATTAGTTTTGAGACTTTCTCTTCACTCTCCACTTGTGCTTTGGTTTCTCTATTCTTTTTCTATTTCTCTTCTGTCCTCATTGTTAACCAAATTTTCAATCATAAGAACTGACTGCTGAAGTTCAACTACATTGTGAATGAGGCTCCTATATTGGTCACAATTTTTTTGTGAGTTGAATGGAACTGGAAATGTGGACTGATATATTATGTTCATATGGTCCATTTATATCTTGCTCACCATGAGATATGAATGTACTTTATCCTTTCGGATTGACGATTGAAGGTTTTTGATGATAACTGAAGGTATTCTCTTATAATGTCCTCTACAAGCAACTGAAAATATAAACAATAATTTCATAAGTCACTGTTTTGTAAAATGTTCCAAGAGTTAATCCATTTAGTTCTCAGTACGAAATACAAAATTACTTACCTATTTACTTACACCTGTTACTCCTCACAGAGGACAATAGGCCGCATATCAACACCCTCCATTCACCCCTGTCCTAAGCAATCTTTTCCAGTTGATGTTCATCCCTTTAATCTCTACTTCCGTTTCCCGACGTGTTGTGTGTTCTTCGGCCTTCCTCTTTTCCACTTCCCTTCAAGATTCCAAGTTAGGACTCGCTTGTCGATGCAGTTTGGTCATTTTTGTATTGTATGTGCCATCCATCTCCAAAGTCGTTTCCTAATTTCCTATTCACCTTGAAGTTGGTTTGTCCTCAGCAACAAAATTCCCGTTTTATATAAACTATGTTTCCAAATAGTCTTGAATCCATGACATGTTAGTTTTTTTGTGTAATTTAGTTGGCATATGAGTTCCTCAGTAATTTCTTCAAAGACAAGCGGAGGAAAAAGTACGGATCACTTAGAAAACTCTTGTGTAATCGAATTTGCAAACATTTTCAAATCTTTTACGGAAAGATGTAAACACACTCCTTCTGCAGACAAGATATGCGAACTATAACGAACTTAAAACAATTTATGATATTCAAATTATGTATGGAACAACGGTGGCCTAGGAATTTCAATAGACCGTTTATTCAATGGAAATTTACTAGTCCTATCGAACTTTATATGCTTCCATGGTTTATACTAACGTTTAATTGAATAATCTCCATACAACCTCAGCCCCCAAATGCCCTGGTACAACCGAGAGTAAGGAGAGTCAACTCTCCCTCTCGAAATCCTCTTACATGGCCACGTGCATACAACTACTGACAGGGAAGTCTTACTCACTGAATTCTCATGATGGGGGTGTTGTTTACGAAAGTGAGAGGACGAAAATCGAATGTCCGGCGATTTAACTGAGCTGGTGGATATAGAAGATCCACCCACGGGAGTTGAAAAACCATCATTACAAACCAATGGTGCACACGAGCTGCCTCCAGGATCCCAAAGGAACAAATGGTGTATAAACCTATTGTTGGTCACCGGCTACCATGGGACTGCATCTGCTGACATCGCTCCACTGCCTTGTGGATCAGATCTTTAGGTCAAAGATTCGAGATTTGACCTCGTAAGGAAACCACCTGTTTCGGTCTGGACACTCAGGCAGTAACCTAGCCCTTACACAAATCGAATGATTTATGCGGCGCATATCTATTTGGTGACTTCTTTTACCAATGTTTTTGTGTTTAAATAAGTACATTCTTAGTTAAAAAAAACACAGAGAGTAAATCTTTTATCATTTTCTTATTGTTTTAGTATAAAAATTTAATCAGTGAACTATTGGATGAAGCAAGACGTAAAGATCCAAGTTTACCAACAATGATTAAGTGAGTGAATACAATGATGTTGTTGATTAATTTGAAAATGAAAATGAATGTCTTTCTTTAATAAAGAATCAAGATTATGTTTGTAGATCATTCGATTATGATGATTTCAATGAACATTTAAGCACAGATTTGTGATTTGTTTGAATTGATTAACACTATTAGATATATGATACATTCAATACTGAAACGAAAAACACTTTTACAGTATCGAGTTGTGAGGATTGTTGTCTTTTATAGACATCGCGAACCAATCTGAATAGCTGTCCAGTCGTTCTAGCGTTTCAATGGCTCATGTTTTTGCTAACATACACTTTGTTTCATTTAACCTCATAATCAAGTGATCCTCAGTGTAGTTAAAAAAAAGTGTGGTTGTTTTTTCTAAAAGAACAAATCAAGAATTTCGTTAGTAATAAATGAATTTTGTTTTATATTGATTGACGTTAAACGTTAACACCTTTGGATGCCGGCTCAGCTATATAGAGGTTAGGCGTTCGTACGCGAGACTGATAGGTCCTGGTTTTGAATCTCATGAGGTGGGATTGTGAATGCGCAATACTGAGAAGTTCCACGGTAGGACGAAACAGTTGTCCAGTGCTTTCAGGTTTTCCATGGTGGTCTAGCTTTAATTGACTCATGAATTCAACTATTAAATTATTTAAAAAATAATAACACTGAAACCATAGTAGTTACCGAAATGACTGAAGTCACAAATATCAGGCAAATTATAAGGATTATTAAATTCACTTGGTATTGTTTACTTGAATCTTCCCATTGATGCTTAGGACTGCAATTGATCAGTCTCTTACTGGCATATATGCATCTTGTGCGGATTGCCTTGATATTGCGCTAATTCACAAGCATTATAAGCGAAGATAGACAGTGGCTAGCAGTGGAAACCAGGACGCGCATTTTATCCTATTTATGACTCATCAGCTGCATGTAGCTGCATCTCGGAGTCGATGTTCACTCTTGGGACTCGAACCCAGTACCATTCGCTCCAAACGCCATAGCGTTGTCCACTTAGCTACTGAGTCTCAGATAACGTGATGAAGCTTGAAGCGAACAGTACTGGGTTAGTGTCCCAGAGTGAATACCAGCTCTGAGATGCAGGTACATCTAGCTGACGAGTCCCAAATAGGGTGAAACGTGAATCCTGGATTTCACTGTTAGCCACTATCCATCATCAAGATTTTAGTTATTAATTGGAATATTTAAATCTCAGATAGGACTGAACACATGTTTTATTTAATTTATTAGTTATCATCACCTTAGAAGTATACGTTCATAGCACTTCAGTCATCAAAACTACCATCTATCATTCTTTGATTGCTAAGAATTCTACGGTGGAGATAAATCTCCTTAATGTGAAATAAAATCCTCACATATCTATCTGTGTAACTAGTAGTGTACTGTGTATATAATTTCCTATTCTCTAGCATTAATTCCTAACCGATAGAGTTTAATCAGGTAGGTTCTCTAACCGCGATAATTCGTGGACTATTCTTTGGATTACTAAACTAGAATGAATAAAGAACCCAATCCTTTCAAGGTTTATTATTTATTTGTAGGTTGTATTCATCATAAATTGATCTCATCTGGGTTAAGACTAAAAACAAATGAACACCAAACATTTGTTCTGTCCTCGTATTGTACTTCCCAAAAATATACACCTATGAACCTACCAAGAATAATATCTTCAACTAATAAGTTTCGTGGTAGCGCTTGACTGTTATAATTATTGAGTTTGTGGTGGTCGGTACTCCATATAATCCTTAACTTCGTATACATCTCGTCCTGATAACCGTCACTTGATAACGCGGCGAGACTACAATGTATGGACCAACCAATCAGATATAAGATGACGAGTCACGAATTTAGGCGCGGAATTCATTCATACATTTGGTTAAATAGAGTTTTGGCATTATAGTTGATGTCAGTTCGTAATGAAAACCCTAAATCTAATTTTTAACCCTAACTATCAACCGTGAATGAGAATTCTAACTGATTTATAAACCTCATTTAGTCCTAATTAGAAGTTGTCCACTCTCAAGGTCACTTCAACGTCGCTCAAAGTCGTCCATAAATTATAGTCTTACTGATAACGTACCAACGGTGTACTAATCAAAAAATGAATGCAAAGCGTTGATTACGTTTATTATTGCACCACACAGATATCCAAATTTATAGGTACACTAAGCAAGCATGAGATAGTAGTGCCGAAAAGCAAACAGGCAAGAGAGTGAACGTGCAAGTCGAATGAACCAGTCGGCGAGTCAACGAACAGGATTAAAATGTACATATACATACATAGGGAAATGAATGAATCATCGAATCAATTAAGTGACTAATAAGTAAAGCTAGCTGATTAAATATATGCGTAGCTAGTAAGCGATGCTTCAGCATACACATTCATACAAGCGCAACAACAATAAAGGTACAATGATATAAATAAGTTGTTGTTGTACTAATGTCTCTATCCGTTAAATAAGTTAACAAAAGGGATTAACCAAGTTAAATGTGAATAAACTCAATTGTATGTGAACTGTTATAAGTTAGGTGCCATGGCTTCAATCTCGATCGAAGTCAATTCACATTAGGGCGCGTGGTCAGTGCATGCATGATATTTACTTTCGTGATATCTTGAATATATTTTACATATACTTTTTTCAGAAGGGGTTTTGTGAATATTAGAGCACTTTCAATAGTTCAGATCATCGGTCAATTGAAGCTAGACCATTATCGAAAACCTGGAAGCACTGGACGGCCCTTTCGTACCGGTGTGGGACTCCTCAAGAGTGTTCATCCACGATCCCGCCTTGTGAGACTCGAACCAGGGACCTGCCAATCTCGCGCGTGGGCGTCTACCCACTAGACCACTGAGGTGGTCGGCATCCAACGGTGTTAATGTTTAACTTCTAATAATCCACAAAATTCAGAGATACATCCACCATTTATATATTTTTTTTATTATTTCTTCTGTAGACCAAAAACTGCAGATTATCATGTGGATTTTTATGGATTCAAGCATAGTTATTTAAATGAAACCAGTATTATTCATTATAGTTGTCAACAACTATATGACTTTTATACACGTCAATTATCTGGTGGGGATGAAAATTTCTATCGTTGGACTGAACTTTTAACCCAAGCAAATAGAGAATTGACAAGAGTAAGCTGTATACATAATAATAATAATAATAATAATAATAATAAGTGAGACTATAATTTACCGATGACCTTCGAACGACGTTGAAGTGACATTGAGGGTGTTCACCTACTTACTGAGGCTAAATGACGGTTATAAACCAGTGTAAGGAATTAGAATTATTACTTACAGTTCATGGTTAGGGTTAAGAGTTACATTTAGGGTTTTCGTCACGAACTGACATCATCTATAATGCCAAAACTCTATTTAGCCAAATGGATGGATGAATTTCGCTCCAAAATCCGAGAGCTGTTATCTTACACCTGATTGATTCGTCCATAAATTATAGTCTCGCCTAATAATTATAATAATGTTTCATGTGAAATTTTCCACGTTTTTTGCTATCCCATTCTCCTACTATAAACTTACAGTAAACTAAACCTACTCTTCAGATCATACGAATGAAATGAATCGGGAAGTTTTCCTACCAACCAAATTTCACTAGACACAAATCATAGGTTTTTATGCAATCCTCGTTCCAACCAGGTTAAGGATATGTAGGTTAAGACTTTGACTAAATGTATAATCGAATTACTCCAGTAGAGTTCCTTGTCAAAAATCTCCTACTCACTGTGTGATCTTGAGATGAGATGCGAACACAAGCATTTGATACGTTTAGACTTATCAAGACTGATATCTGATAATAAGATACTCGTTTCGATTTCAGTTAATGTAAAGGGACATCAATTTTGAAGTCACTATCTGATTCTATATAAAATTCTAAGTATGCTTCATTGCCATGAGAATGTTGGTGAGTGGTCTATGCTCCTTCACGAGGAGTAACAGGCGTAAGTAAATAAGTAAGTAAAACGTTCATTGCCATATGGAATCTTAAACTACAACAAACTAGTTATCTTCTACCTTTAGTTTATTAACAAACTTCCAATCAATGTCAATTTCTAACGAAAACTAGACTCGAACTGGGTAAATCTCTGTATGTATAAAATAAGCATTAGTTTCAATCAATCAGGATTGAGAAATACATTTCAACGGTCATGGAGCATATATCAAAACAAGATGTTAACTATCAACCGTATTCTGATTCATTTTAGTGGATACTTATAAGATGTTGAATTATTGAGAATCATGAATTCCTCCAGAATGCTAAACTGAAAACATCGTATACAAGTTTAAAGAAGTAGTGACATTTCATTTCAGTGTTTAATAGAGTTCAGATTGAGGTTGAAATCAGATTTGATGTAGAATTAAGAGTAAAGCTTAACGTTAAGAATATCTGAAACTCAAAACAACTGTCTAACAACCAACACCAATACAAATGTCAAAGCAGCTCAACTGAATGGGACGGAAACTTGAAGAACTAGGAAAGTCATCATCCAGAAGATGAAAGTGTTTATTAACAGCTGTCTACACAAAATACTTCGGATCCGTTGGCCAGACACTATCAGCAATGACCTAATATGTGAGAGGACAAACCAGATTGCAGTGAGAGAAAGAATCAAGAAGGAGCTCTGGAGATGCCGGTCACCAACAATAGGTTCATACGCCATTTTTACCTTCAGGATACTGGCGCTAACCCATGTGCACTATTGGTTTGAAATCAGGGTTTTCCAACTCCCGTGGGTGGATCTTCCATATCCATCAGCTCAGTCAAGTCGCCGGACATTCGGTTCTCGTTCTCTCAATTTCGTAAAAAACACTCCTGGTGGAAGAAGGCGGTGAGTGGGACTTTCGTAGCAGTGGTTGTATGCACGTGGCCACGTGAGAACATTTCGAGAGGGTGAGTTGACTTTCCTTACTCTTGGTTGTACCAGGGCATTTGATAATGTATCAATTAGCATAAATTAAAGATATAGAGCCTTTTAATGATTTCTTCGAAACCCTGAGTATCATATAAAACGTTCCATTTATAACAGTTGAAATACCACCGATAAATTTTCTTCTTTAAGGCTGATTTAGAAGTTCTTTGTCGTTCTGGTATACCTATTCCATATCGTGAAGGTGTATGGCGTATGTTAATTCATGGTGAATTACATCAATTAATGCAAATTAAGGGACCATTGTATTATAATGGACTTTTAGAAGAATTCAGTGAAAATACAGTAAGTCAACGAATTTCAATCTTGTAAAACATTCATTATTATAGATGGTTTAGTCTTATATTCAACTTCACCTTGTCAATGGAGACATTTTTAGTTGAAATTAATCAACTATTTATATCGTGGATGAGTACTGCTGAGGAGTCCCACATTAGGACGAAACGGCCGTCTAGTGTTTCCAAGTTTCCCATGGTGGTCTAGCTTCAATTGACTCATGATTTTAACTATTGAAATAATTATGAATTATCGAAGTGGTAAATGTCATGCAATTATTCAAGCACCGTTCCAAAAACTTTAATCTTGTTGTTAGTAAATCATAGATGTAAGCTGCATTTTTCTAATCGAATGTATTCGTATAATCTGAATACCAGATTCTGGTGAGGCGATCCAGAAAAATCTCCGAAAAAGCCAACAAAGGCCCTGAAAACACTGAGAATCGTCTTATCCAATCAGCATTCACTAGACGTTTCGCCGGAAACATCTAGAAAGTGAAACGTCACATGTCGAGTTTTTGATTGGATGATTACCTAAACTGCTACTATGTTAAGTAGCGTTCCAGAATTTTCCGGAAGTCCAAGGCCATCTAAATTACTATAAATACCCTAGATTTTCTGTACATGAACGAACATATGGAGTAAAGTGTTTCTTTCATAGTTCGTGCCTCTTCTCTTGTTTTCAAGTCGCTGTGTATATTTAACCAGAGGGTTACTAGAACAGCTTAGGAAACCGAATCTAATGTTCAATTAGACGACTTAAGAATTCGTTGATAAACCACATATTAGAGCAAAAAAACAATACAATGCACAAATCTAAGCAGCATTTATATTATTTCTCTGTTATCTGATCGACAAATTCAAGTTATAAGATAATGATCTGGAAACGATATATCTATATGTATATACAGATGTATAGGTTTCTATAGACTAAAAGAGCCCCCTACTATCCAGTTTAGCACTAATCATTTGAATAGACGAAAAATTAGTTTGTGCTTATTAACTTATATCGTCGTTACAACATGCTTCAGAATCGGTAAGCATAAGGATTACATATTTGTGGTTGAATAATTTCATTCCTGTTTCATGGTGCCATAGTAAACATACTTTCTAGGTGGCCTATGCTCCTCCACGAGGAGTAACAGGCGTAAGTAAGTAAGTAATCAATCTTGAATATTATTAGTTAAACAGTTTAGTTTAATGTAATCATGTTGTCTGATAATGTGAATAAACCAAAAAGTACTTAATAATAAATATACTATTTGTGATATCCCAATAAGTGGAAAAATTGTATTTCTGATGTTTCGTGACTTAATGTAAGTCACTTCTTCAGACCTATCACTGTATTTCTGTGTCAGAGTGTGGGTATAAAAAATGTATGCGTTTGTAATATAAAGTAGTGGGGTTGAAATTGTGTGTGTGTGTGTGTAGATTTTGTGGAAAATAAACAAGGTCAAATGTGGTTGTTTGGATAAACAGTTCAGGTTGGATAAATATTCAGACATTCTTTCTTTTTGAACTCAAGAGGGTTTAGCATTATGCTATTTAATCTGAAGAAGTGGCTTATATTGCGTGACGAAACATCAGAAATACAATTTTCTACTCATTGAGATATCACAAATGGTTTATTTATCATTAAATTTCTACCTAATGCTCTATCAATCTGTCAAGTGTAACCTTGGCATTAATATCTATACAATTTACTGAATTACAGATAACAGTTGACTGATCAATTCATTGTTTAAAGCAAATCATTCATACCTATTTTATGATTATAAATATAATTTCTATTATAATTTTAGCTTGCAGCTCAACATAGACGTCAAATCTCACTTGATTTATTGAGAACTATGCCAAATAATGTACAATTTGATAATATTGACGCGCCTGGGGTAAGAAAGACAATGATGATTATAATTTAAATGTTACTTTGTGAGATGATGGAAACGATTTGTAGCTCTGGTGGATAATTTTGATGGAGTTTTGTTCCAAATGTTTTGGTCATGAACCTTTCGTTGTTCTTCTGAACAACATCATCATCACAAACTTCAGGTAGAACTGATATCATTCAGAAGAACGATGAAAACTCCACGACCAAATTATCCAGTTTAGAGAACAAAATTCCATCAAAGTTACATTGTGTCCAAAAATAACTGTAAAGTTGAGCTTCCAAAAGTTTCATTATTCAAAGTGTAAACATAAAATGTCAAATAATATTTATTTGTTTCCTGAAGAAGTGGTTTGAAATGAGTCACGAAACCTTATAAAATCTACATAGTTGCAATGATATATAGGGATAATAAAGCTTACACGTAACATTACATTTGGCCTCATAACAGAGAATAGTTAAATTGAAATTCAATCTATCTTAACCAAACAGATTAAGAGACGCCCGGTTAAATTTCTTAACAGTAATCTATACTAATCATCATTGAAATTGATGTGAACTGTGATCAACTAGTCAATTTCATTGTGGCATTCTACATTGCAATAAACTTTCAGCCAGTCAGTCAGTTACAACATAGGATCAAACACATATATGCATCAGTTCAAGTTGCCACACCTCATTAGCACAACAACATGGACACAGAATTCATAGAAGTAGTTAATAAAGAGGTGGTAATATATAAAAGAGATATGGCATATTAGGATATAGTACAGTAAGAAAGAATCAGTTCGTAGAAAGAAAGATATGAAGCGATTTTAATCTCATAGTTTAAGCGAAGACACCTACACCATTGTGATTGATTCTGAGCCACGTCAAACACAGTCTCCAACAATTGGTTACGATAGTCCGAATCTACCAACATGACTCAAACTATGAAGTAGTGACTTCAAGAACTGATGCCACGTTGTGGTTTGGCCACTGTTAAAACGCTTGGTTTTACTTTGTATACACGTATACACGAATCGGATGTTAAATTACCTTAGAAGAATATCTACACTAGATTCCCTCCCAGTGTCTATTCTACAGGACTTCGACACAACTCAGATCAAGAACACGTGATTAGCCTGACCACAACTTAATGTATTTTCACACTAAAATCTGACCCAAAAATACTGGACAGTCAATAGTAGGTGAGTAATAATAATAATAATAAGGATAGGGGAATGTATAACTCATCTGACACCTGTCAGACTATCTACATGTCTGACTAAGCAGACAACCAATCATTATCATTCTCGCCCATACATCAATCACCCATAACTTTCTCCCAACTGCCTCCAACACTAGTCAGCATTGCGCGTCGTGGTAATCGGTGTTCGGACATACGTAACACGTGGTCCAATCATCTCAGTCGATAAAAATTCATAACCTCATCAACTGATTTACCATCATTCTCTAATACCTTGCATCTTACCTCACCATTACTTATCCGGTGATCCCAGTAGATGCGAGCATTGTTTCTAAGACATCTGTGGTCAAATACTAGTAGCTTACGAGTATCTTCTACTCTTAATGGTCAGATTTCTCAGCCATAAATCAGAACTAGAACGAACTGCTGTACAGTATACTCGTCCATTAATTGGATATCTCGTCTTTGCCATAGGTGACGTAATTTGGCAAAAGCCGAACGAGATTTCATCGGACACCAACCCGTTAGGGCATATCAGACTTCTAAGATAAGTGAAGTTGTCAACGCGTTCGACTCTTTCACTCCCTATCTTTAGTTCAGGTGTTGACGTAGGCCAGTTTTGAAACAACAACTTGCATTTAGAGTAGGAGAAATGCATCCCAAACATTCTGGCATTATTGTTCAGTGTTACATATAAAATGTTGACTTAAAATCATTTAAAGAAAAAGTAGCGGAAATGGTGCCAACATATCTATGGATGATAATAGTGTACTCAATGAATGGATCTGAATTATCCAAATAGTTCCATTGACATTAAAGTTGATGTTGACACAATGTGTTGTAATGCTTCTTTCTACCAATGTTCACTCATATAAGTTATACATTCATAGTGTTGTACACAATTGATTTCATCCAAAACACATCGAAAATCAATACTAGTATTTGCTTAAAGATCTTCAATTGATTAAGCATTGTGCACTCTGTTTAACCTCCTATGAAAGATGTTTTCACTATACGCTAATCAAGATTTATCAGTGTTTTAGCAGTGGATTTAATGATATTCGAAATGTAATTTATTGAATGGTAACTCAATTAAACGTTTGCCTAGAGGCCACAATTAACTTTATGTGGAATAATTACTTACTTATTTAAACCTGTTACTCACAGTGGAGCATAGGCCATCTATCACCATTAACCAACACACTCTATACTCGGCATTCTTCCCCAGTTCTGTACAATTTTTGTTCATTTTTATCATGTCTATCTCCATTTCTCGGAGCGATATGCTCTTTGATCTTCCAATTCTCCTTTATCTTTGAGCATTCCATGTGAGGGATTTCATTGTGACGCAGTTGCGTGCCTTCCTTAATGTCTGTTCTATCCACTTCCAACACTTCTTCTTAATTTATTCCTCCACTGCAATCTGATCCCTTCTCTCTCACAGTAGGCTGTTGTTGATAGTGTCTGGTCAATGGGTCCGATGTATTTTGTGTAGAGAACTGTTCATAAACACTTGTATCTTCTGAATGATGGCTTTCCTAGTTCTCCAGTCTTCCGCCCCATACAGTAGAACTGTCTTGACATTTGGATAGAAAATTCTTAACTTGCTGTTGGTCGACAACCAGTTGTTTTGAATTCAAGATCTTCTTCAATTGTGAATATGCTGCTTTTGCTTTACCGATCCGCCCCTTCACATATGCATCAGATCCATAGTGTTCATCAATCATGCTGCCCAGTTATGTAAAAGCTTTTACATCTTCCAAAGCTTCTCCATCAAGTGTGATTCGATTGGTGCATGCTGTGTTGTATCGGAGACCCTTGCCTTTCCCTTTGTGTATGTTGAGATTGACTGATGTTGAGGCTTCTGCTACTGCTGCTGCTACACTGATCGTCTTCTCCTGAATTTGTTTGTTGTGTGTGATAGAAGTGCCAGATCATCTACGAAGTTTAGGTCGTCCAGCTACATCCTCGCTGTTCACTGCATCACGAGCTTCTCCCCAGATGTTGACGTTTTCATAATCCAGTCGATCACCAGGAGAAAGAGAAAGGGTGAGAGTAAGCAACCTTGCCTGACACCGATCTTTACTTCGAACGAGTCTGTCAATTGTCCTCCATGCACGATTTTTCAGTTTGATCCATCATGGAATCCCGTAAGATATGGACTATTTTCTGAGGCACGCCGTAATGTTGAAGAAGCTTCCATAGTGTTCTCCTGTACACGCTATCAAGTGTTTTCTCATGGTCAATGAAGTTGATGTAGAGCGATGAATTCCAATCAATTGTTTGTATAGAATATGACTATGTTATTCTTTCTATTTTTTTTTCTACACTAAATTTAGGTACAAAAACTTCAAGAAGTTTTACAAGCTTATAGTATACATAATTCTAAAATTGGTTATTGTCAGGGTATGAATTTTATAGCAGCTGTTGCATTGTTATTCTTAAGAAAAGAAGATGCTTTCTGGTAAATCACAGTAAATTATCTTTTGTTTTAAATTCATTGTAACATTAGTAAAGTGTATAACAGTAATTATGATGGAATTATATAGTCAGTCAATCAGTCAGTTACAACGTAGGACCAGGCACGTATATGCGTCGGTCCAAGTTGCCATACCTCATTAGCAAGAAGAACACCGGATTGATATAAGCAGTTAACTCAATGGTGTATTATTTAAAGGAAAGATTTTATGTATGGATATAGTACAGAAAGAAAGACGTGAAGCGATTTTAATCCCATAGTTTATAGAGAAGATAGAGAGTATATACACCTACACCATTGTGATCGATTCTGAGCCATGTCACAGACAGTCTTTAACCATTGGTTCCCATAGTCATATAGAAGCCAACCAAGTATTCTGTATCTAACGATATGGCTAAGACTAGAATTTGGTGACTTCAAGTAATCGAATTCAGGATACGCGTTTCGTTCTAATTAGAACTCGTCAGCTGAACGTATCTGGATGTAGTAATTGCATAAGCTAGTGGCGATCAGAACTCAGTAGCTAAGTGGATAATCTTTATATTTGAAATTGTTATAACGGTCGGAGTTTCTTCATCTACACGAATGAGACGTTAATTTACTTTAGACGAATATTTACACAAGATTCCCTCCCAATGTCGATCCAACAGGGCTTCAACCTAAATCAGATCGAGAATACGTGATTAGCCTTACCAGAACATAAATAAATTTTTTACACCAAAAGCCGACACCAATCCGACACAATTCAATAACGATCACAATCATTTTATTTAGAATTAGGACAATCATAGAAGCTTTAATTTTAGCTCTTAACCAAGACATTCTCTACAATAATCTACATGAAATGAGCATGAGATGAAAATTTCCATCTTAATTCTGTCTTACCAGAGAGATTAATAAGGTTTCCTTGTAGTTATTACTAATAGTCTTAAAAGTAATACTCTTATGTCTAAAGAATTTAGGTCTTGGTTATCAGTTGGAAATGTATACTTAAATAATGTTGTTAAGCTTACTAAAAACAAAAAATTATACTCAGATAACATAACAAACACTGAGAATAGACTTAGAGACAACTGGACAGGTTTTATAAGCAAAGATGTGTAGTGCCTAGCAGTGGAATCTGATTTGAGGCGCGTTTCGTCCTAGTTGGGATTCGTCAGCTGGATGTATCTGCATCTCAGAGTTGTTGTTCACTTTTGGGACTCGAACCCAGTATCGTTCACTTTAAACGTCATCACATTATTCATTTAGCTACTGAGTCCTTCAAGGGGTTATATCAATGATTGTAAAACTAAATGGATGAGACTATAATTTATGGAAGACCTTTGAACAAATCTTAAGTGACCTTGAGAATTATTGGCCAATCAGAAGACAATTAATATGGAGTAAAAATATATTATACAAAACCAAAGAATCAAAGTGAGTACACTTCTTTTACATGGTTCAAAAACTTGTCAAGGACAGAAAGAGGTTAAGAGGTTATAAAATCATCATGAATACAGTAGAGGAAATCATCCATATGGCTGCATAATAGTCGGCCTTTGGTAGCAAAAACTCTTTCAGTCCCGACCACATAGCTTCAATATTATTTGTGTGCACTCCGTTAGTTGAGTCCACAAATTGCCGCTTGTGGACAATGACATGATGCACATAAAAAAGTCTATGTAGACACCTGTACTCTCTCCAATCAACCGTATATATTGTGGTGCCCGGTAGCGGACAGTGTTACTGGTGCTTTTATTATCCAGTTCGCAACAATCATTATAAATTGCCTTAGTCTCAATATGGATCGAGCGAAGAACCCAATTCTAGCAGACTTCTCCTTCCAACACATATTACATTAAAAGACAACATCATCACGGTAGTCTACACAAGGTTCACAAGTCATTTAATCACCTTAATCTCAAATAAAGGAACTTCTTATTAATCACATTTGTTTTAGCCGCTCAATATCACGTTTTCTCTAAAATTCACTGCAAACCGATCGCACATGAGTATCAGGTACTGAAATAGGCGCTATGAAACCGAAATCCTTCAAGCGTTTTTGATTGACCCGTCCATAAATTATAGTCACATCGATTACATTTCAATGACAACACATAAAAATTCATCATGATATAACTTATTTCAACTTTATTTATCTAGTAGGAAGCAGTGACCAATGGAGTTCAGCCGGGTCTGTTGTGAGGTAGTAACTCACCGATGACAATGGTAGATGTGTCGCTCGATTTCATGAATTAGTTGAAATTAGACATTAATACCGTTGGATGCCGGCCAGCTCAGTAGTCTAGTGGTTAAGCGCTGACGCGCGAGAATGATAGGTCCTGGTTACAAATCTCACGAGGCGGGATCGTTTATGCACACTTTTGAGGAGTCACACACTGAGACAAAACGGCCATCCAATACTTTCAGGTTTTCCACTATGGTCTAGCTTCAATCGACTCATGATCTCAACTATTAAAATTACTCTAATATCCACAATACCCCTTCTAATATTTATCATATATGCTTAAAGTGTATTTGCTTGTAATTTTAGGTGTTTAATTGCTATATTGGAACGATTTTTACCGGAGAATTACTTTAATTCTGGTTTAATTGATGCACAAGTTGATCAACTTGTATTAAAAGAAATAGTAAATGAAAAACTACCACGTCTATCATCACATTTAAAACGACTGGGTATTGATATATCTGCAGTGACATTAAATTGGTTTTTAGCTGTATTCTATGATTCTGTACCATTTGAAGTAAGTATATATTAGATAATCATTGGTTTATTGATTTTATTACATATATAAGATATTTTATTGTTACCAAGTTGTAGCTATGGTTACGCAATCGAGAGGAGTATAATGGTCAACTTACTTACGCCTGTTACTCCACATCGACGAGCATAGGCCAAACATCAACACTCTCCATACAACACTGTTCTAAGAAATCCTTTCCATTTCCTTACAGTTGTTATTCATCACTTTCACATCTGCTCTCATTTCCCAAAGTAATGTGTTCTTTGACCTTACACTTTTCCACTTCCCTTCAGCATTCCAAGTTACGAATCGCCTTGTCATGCAATTTGATGATTTCCTGAATGTACGTCCCATCCACTTACAACGTCTTTTCCTAATTTCCTGTTCAGTTGGAATCTGGTTTGTTCTCTCCTACAGAATGCTGTTGATGATGGTATCTTGTATAGGCAACTATTTATAATTACTTGTAACTTCTTGATGATTTTTGTAATAGTTCTCCAAGTTTCAAATTCATAGAATAGAACTGTCTTGATGTTCGCATTGAAGATTCTGACTTTATTATAGACTTGAAGACAGTTATTTTTGGATCCATATGTTCTTTAAATGTAGAAAAGTGTCTATTTCATAATGATCAACTACATTTTGTAAAAAGTTTGATCTTAGCTACTAAGTTTTGAGAAATTTTAGAAATATAACTATGTGATACAGAGTTGCTACTTGTACTTAAATTCAATGATGACAACAAGTATACAATGCAACCATAGAAAATCTAGGGTATGGAATGAATAGATTAGCGGAATGAGTGGTAAAGTGAGATGAAATTCATATTAAAGGGAATAGTAATATCACCTTCGGTGGAAAAGGAGAAAATAATAATTATAGTTTGAAAGAGCTAACAGGATCTATTTTTAAAGATATGGAATAGCTACTGGGTTGTTCCATTGTACCGTTGACAGGACAACACTATAGAAGCTTCTTCAACATTACAGCGTGCCTCAGAAAATAGTCAATATCATAAAGAATTCCTATGATGGATCAAACTGGAAAATAGTGCATGGAGGACAGTTGACAGACTCGTTCGAAGTAAAGATCGGTGTCAGGCAAGGTTGCTTACTCTCACCCTTTCTCTTTCTCCTGGTGATCGACCGGATTATGAAAATGTCAACATCTGAGGAGAAGCATGGGATACAGAGGACAGCTAGGATGTAGCTGGACGACCTAAACTTCGTAGATGATCTGGCACTTCTATCACACGCAACAAACAAATTCAGGAGAAGACGATCAGTGTAGCAGCAGCAGCAGCCTAAGCACCAGTAGGTCTCAACATACACAAAGGGAAAGGCAAGGGTCTCCGATACAACACAGCATGCACCAATCGAATCACACTTGATGGAGAAGCTTTGGAAGATGTAGAAACCTTTACATAACTGGGCAGCATGATTGATGAACACGATGGATCTGATGCATATGTGAAGGGGCGGATCGGTAAAGCAAAAGCATCATATTCACAATTGAAGAAGATCTTGAATTCAAAACAACTGTCTGTCGACCAACACCAAGTTAAGAATTTTCAATCCAAATGTCAAGACAGCTCTACTGTATGGGGCGGAAACCTGGAGAACTAGGAAAGCCATCATCCAGAAGATACAAGTGTTTATGAACAGTTCTCTACAAAAAGTACATCGGACCCATTGACCAGACACTATCAACAACATCCTACTGTGAGAGAGAAGAGACCAGATTACAGTGGAGGAATAAATTAAAAAGAAGTGTTGGAAGTGGATAGGATGTAGATTGAGGAAGGCACGCAACTGCATCACAATGAAATTCCTCGCATGGAATCCTCAAGGATGAAGGAGAATTGGAAGATGACAGGACACGTTGCGCCGTGAAATGGAGATAGATATGATAAAATTGAACGGAAATTAGACAGAACTGTAAAAGTTCGAGTACAGAGTGTGTTGGATAATGGTGACCGACGGCCTATGCTTGATTAGGAGTAACAGGTGTAAGTAAGTTCTATTGCACACATGTCATATTATCTATGCTGATTATATTCTTTTAAATTGATTCATCAAATGCTGTACACTTTCCTTACTGCCTATAGACATTGATACGAATTTGGGATGTGTTTCTTCTAGAAGGTTCAGAAACATTGTTTCGATTTGCAGTGGCAATTCTTAAACGTAATCAAGATATGCTATTGGAACAAAGTGATACAATCAGTTTTTGGAAATGTCTTAAAGCAGCAACTCGATTAACCAATGATGTTGATGGATTAATTAAAGTAAGTTTATAAATTTATTTGTCTTGTGGCTAACTAGAAAGTCCATGTCCTTCTGGATCGAGAGCATAGAAATAGTACGACTGAACAACACATCAGATATAACAGGGTACACATAAATGAGTACTACAGATTGTGATAACTAAAAAAACTTTCCAAGAATTGTAAACTTATTCCATATTCTTCTGTTTATGTAGCCGACTAGCTCCACAGGCTATCATACTTTATATATATCTTTAACAAAGACCAGTCATAAACCAAATCCTTAGGTTGTAAAGTTTCTGTCTACAGGACTAACTGATACATGTGTACAATACGATCAGGCATTCTAGTTTTCTTATGTTTGCTTTTACTTTTAGTGAAAACAACTTACATTTATCAGTATAGGGTTGTAGAGATTATTATGTTTTTGATTGAGATCATGAACCGATTGATGTTAGACCACCACTGAAAACCTGGAAACACTGGACGGCCGTTTCGTCCTATTGTGGTACTACGCATCAGTGCGCATCCACGATCCCGCTGGCGGGATTCAAACCAATGGATTTCGGTATTAACGTATTACTACTACTAAGTATCTTGTATCTCATATGGAGGAACAGAATTATAGTCAGTATACTAATGAATGATATAATGAGGATTATAAAGTTCTTAACAACTTACGAGCTTCTAAATAGATTAGATATGTGTATACTATACCTCGTTACTGATCAGTATTTGATATCATACAAATAAAAATGGGTTAATATATCATCATGTAAAGTTGTGCTTTAGTTGAATTGATGATTCAGTTGAAGCTAGACCACTATGGAAAACCTGGAAGCACTGGACGGCCGTTTCATCCTAGTATGAGGCTCCTCAACATTGTGCATCAACAATCCCGCTACGCGAGATTTCGACCCAGGAACTATCAGTCTTGCGCGCGAACGCTTAACCTCCAGACCACTAAGCCGGTATCCAGTGGTGTTGATGTCTAACTTCAACTGATTCATGAAATCGAGCGACACATCCACCATTGTCATGGGTGAGTTACTATCTCACAATAGACCGTGTTGAACTCCATTGATCACTGTTTCTCACTGGAACTCCAGTAAAGACAGGCCGATAGGTCCTGGTTTCGAATCTCACGAGGCGTGATCGTGGATACGCACTACTGAGTAGTCCCCTACTAGGACGAAACAGCCATTCAGTGCTTCCAGGTTTCCCATGGTGGCCTAGCTTCAATTGACTCACTAACTCAACTATAAAATTGTATTATATAAACAATTTTGAACGACTAATCAGCCTATCAATAAATCAGTGTTTAGTGACAAGAAATCGATAATAAAACATAATAAATAATGAGATAGATCAGCGTCAGAAATTAAGAATGGATTAGGGTTAGGGTTAGGAGTGTGAGAATACTTTTTAATCATAATGATAAATAATTATTCAACTCGTTGCTTGAATTTAAATCTTTGGAGACGTTGAGAGATTATACAAACTCTCTTGACTTTATGGACAGTTGGTTACTGCTTTTTGAATTCCTTGCAATAACCCCAAGACGTACGTCTATATAATACAATTGTACACATCAACACTAACTGTTTTTAATATGCCTTTCTAGACAGCTTTTGAAGAACTGCGACCATTTCCTAAACCTCAACTTATTGCAACTCGTCGTGCTTATCATTATGAAATATTAAGTAAAAAAATGTCTATAAAAAAAGGATATTGGCAAAATGTTATGAAAGAATCACCGGATGAATTTATTGAGAATCAAGTAAGTTTTCTTTTATTGTAGTTATATTTGTTGTTCTTATCATGTAGTAAAGTTGTAGAGAGGTGTTTTGTGGGGCCCGTCGTTTTGTCGTTGTTTAGATCGAACAACGTTGTCGAAAGGGCTCACCAATTTAGTGGCCCGTGTATCTGACTCCAATTAGGATCGTAATGAATGTTTGTTATCGCCTATCCTTGTTGTATATATAATCATCAACTTTAATCGCGTTAGTCAATAACGGAGTTAGATAAGTCAAATAACGAGAATGGATATTTGAATACATATATTTTGTGTGTAGAGTGAATGGAATGGAAAGACGGGAAACGACATGCAGTGGAGATGGATGGTAAGCCAACTCCTTTTTTACCAAATGTTAATCAATATTTATAGTTACACAGAAGTAAGTTACAGACATGTGATGAGTAATGGGATAAGAAATGTACATATGCCTACGCGCCAATATAGAAACAGTCAAGATTGATAAGCGAATAAATAACAAGGTCAGAATATGACTTGAGTAGAATGAATAGATTGAGCTGTCCGAAAGCTAGAATAGGATATATGGGCTTAACATAATGACTGACACTACAGGTGTAAAGGTGTAGACCGATGTAAAACCTGTAGGTCTTGGGTCCTATCTCTGTTAGAATGGTAGTTCTAAGCTGCTGAAGAGTCCCATATTAGGAAAGAGCAATTGTTCAGTGTTTCTTGATATCCAATGTTTCCCTATCAGAGATCAGTCCTTGATATGCAATTTTAGTCATACATATATAATGCTATTTATTTGGATAGTTTGTAAAGATTAGTCTCTGATTTAATGACAATGTCTTTTGAATCCTCGAAAACTTTGGGATAAGTACATATTCATGACGCTGCATGCTATTACATTTAGACATTTTATATATCGCAAGAAACTTGATGTCCTCAGGGGTTAACGTCAAAATCTTATTGCCTAAATTCCTAACTTCATTCAATCTGTAATCTCTCAATCCAAATCAATTTGATGATTAACTCGATAATTCCTGAAATCGTCGGGACTCTACGACTCAGAGGTCTTAAATTATTATGTTCTCCACAAGACAAGAAGGTTAACAGTCCATTCTTGTGCGGGGTCATATATGGACGTTCTTGAGGAATAATCATCGGTGTTCTCTGATTGTAAATCATTATCCAGTTGATCTCAATCCATCTGATTGTTATGCTTTTGGTTATGATCAATTCATTGCGCTTTCGTTAAAAACTGTTATCAATCTGAGTTACTTAACAGTGAGTGGGATGAAATTTCATTATTTCCCTAAATATTGATCCGACTTACCAATCAGTTGGTGATGCAATATGATACAAGTGTAATATTTTCAAGGAACAGTATTTTATTGATAAGTGACGACACACTGAAGAAGAAGAAAAACAGGTATTTACAAATGCAAAGACATTCATAGATAACAAGAGTGTTGCATTATTCATGTGGATTACAGTTATTAGCGTAGGTTGTTAAGAAAGAAATTAATCCCAAAATAGTCCATTTGGGTTAAGAAGTCTAGACAGTGTACCTACGTTCATTAGGATGACGTCATCTGATGTAGGAATGTAATAATTTGAATACTTATAGTTACACTTATGTAGTACGAGATATAGTAGTGCCATATGGATGCTCACAATCTTCAATACGAACGTCACGACAGTTCTACTCTATGCAGCTGAAACTTGGAGAACTATTACAAAAATCATCAAGAAGTTACAAGTTTTTATAAATAGTTGTCTACACAAGATACTCAACATCCATTGACCGAATACCATCATCAACAGCATTCTGTAAGAGAGAACAAACCAGCTCCCAACTGAACAGGAAATCAGGAAAAGACGTTGTAAGTGGATAGGACGTACATTCAGGAAATCATGAAATTACATGACAAGGCGATTCGTAACTTGGAATGCTGAAGGGAATTGGAAAAGTGGAAGGTCAAAGAACACATTACTTTGGGAAATGAGAGCAGATGTGAAAATGATGAATAACAACTGTAAAGAAGTGGAAAGGATTTCTTAGGACAGTGTTGTATGGAGAGTGTTGATGTTTGGCCTATGCCAGTCGATATGGGTTAACAGGCGTAAGGAAGTAAGTTAATAAGTACTATTCTTGTCTTCGAATGCTTTTTCGGAGCCGTTAAACTATAACATAAATCTATTATTTTTCTCAAATGTTATTTAATAGAATCACATTCATTACAAACGACCTACTAAAGAAAACCAAGCTGTAGTTCAAGCAATCACGTTTTATGATAATGGTAAGATTTTTATTATAAATGATACTACTAAAGTAAACCAATTGAATAATCCAAAGAAAATATTAGAAATATCTAAATCAAAAGATGTGCTTAACCATTATAAATACATAAACATTTTCACTATAATTGTCAATATATTAACATATTTTAGTAATTGAAATCATGAGTCAATTGAAGCTAGACCACCACCATTGAAAACCTGTAAGTACTGGAAGGCCGTTTCGTCCTAGTATGGGTCTCTTCAGCAATGTGCATGCACGATCCCGCCTCGCGAGATTCGAACACAAGACCTATCAGTCTGAGAGGTCCCATATTAGGACGAAACGGCAGCCCAGTGCTTTCAGGTTTCCTATGGTGATTCAGCTTCAATTAACTCATGAATTCAACTATTAAGTTACTATAATATCTACAAAACCTCCCTCTGAATATTAACATATAACCAGAAATTTGAATGCAGTTATGCCATTGTCAATGTTGAAAAGCGACTGAGAATAAAAAGGTAACAAAAGTAGAAATATTAAGCTACCGAGGTGCTAATAAGCTGAACATAGTTTGTTGATGAATAACCAAAATAGACTTTCTTCAATTAATTTAGAGAATATTTCTAAATCAATCAGTGACTATTAAACTCCTTTAAAGTTACTATGAGTATATCAACCAAGCATATTCGATTAACAAAAAGTCTTATTATGATGAACTGAAACAACAAAAGTGTAATAACGCATCTGAAAACCATTGAAATACTTCAAAAAAACATTTATGTTTGAATATGTGAATGGGATGATGCCGAAGGTTTGTTTAGAAATATAAAATGCATTGATATTCCGTTGTAAATCATCGTAAGTGCGAAATTCAATATAATTTATGATTTACACACGACCTACTAATAAGTAGTATAATTTTTAAAGCATAAATGTTTAACGTATGATAAATGATCCCAACGACCGAATAAACATTATTTTCATCATCGTTATAATAATAATAATAATCAATATATGTACGTGTATTCCATAAATATTGGTAGAATGCACGTAAATCTACAGTCAAGATCAGAATGACGGAGCGAAAAGAGTACATTCTTTGAAAGGAGCAATTGACATGTTTTTGATAGAATTTCGGTGACAGTGTTGTTATCAACAAGATATATAAGACTCATACAAATTGTATGATCACTGGTGACAACATTCTAAAGACTAGTAGTATTAATGCAGTACACACTTTAACAGACGTCAGTGTTGTTAAACAGTCGGTCAGTTAGTCAGTCACAACGTAGGACCAGCCAAATATATCCATCGGTCCAAGTTCCCATACCTCATTAGCACAACAACATGAATACTAAATTCATAGAAGTAGTTAATTCAGTGGTGGTAATATATAAAAGAAAGGTTGCATATAAAGATAAAGTACAGGAAGAAAGAATTAGTTCGTAGAATGAAAGATATGAAGCGATCTTAATCTCATAGTTTAAAAGAGAAGACAGAGAGTGTATAGACCCACACCATTGTGATCGATTTTGAGCTATGTCACACACAGTCTCCAACAATTGGTTATGATGGTCATGCGGAACCCAACCAAGTAATCTGCATCTACCAACATGGTTCAGACTACAAGTTAGTGATTTCAAGGACTGACGTTGTTGATGTATAAGTTTCGTTCATAACTGATGTATGGAAAACAGATACGTTTAGAAGATGGGATATTTACAATGCCATATGTTTTTTTTTAAATAGATGGTGTCACAGGGAACATTATATTCAAACGTGCAAAGATTTACATATGTATAAAAACTTTACATGTCTTTAAATTCGTAATTAATGATATAAACAAGTACAAAATAATTGATGAGATTAAAATGACATATTTAACCATTACATAATCTTAATAGTTGCGATAATGAGTCAATCTGGAAGCACTAGACGGTCATTTTGTCGTATCGTGGGACTACTCAGCAATGCGCATCCACGATACCGCCTCATGGTGTTCCATGGTGGTTTAGCTTCAATTGATTCAAGATCTCAACTATTAAAATTACTACAGTATTCACAAGACCCTTACTGATATTCATCAACATATACTCACTAGTGACTGGCTTCAAGAGGTATTTCTTGAAGTTCTAGTGGTAAGCCGTCTCAGTGGTCTACAGGTTGAGCGTTCGCGCGCGAAGCTGATAGGTCCCGGTTTCGAATCTCGCGAAGCGTGGTCATGGATGTACACTGATGCAGAGTCCCACTGTATGACAGAACGGTCGTCCAGTGCTTCCGGGTTTTCCATGATGGTGTAGCTTCAACTGACTCATAATCTCAACTACTGTAATATATTATTTCTTTAATATTATCCATTCATGATCTCTTTTATGGACCATGATGATATCGATCTAATCAATTAACAATGCCTAAATATCATCGTTTTTTTCTATAGAGCATTTGTGGATTTGTCATGGTGATAAATCATACAGCCAAATTTCAGAAGTTGTTGTCACATCAAACTGTATGCAAAGTATCGGTTATGAAGTGAGTACATCATTCTTACATTTTGTAATACAGTTTGATATTATTGTTTACCTATGAAAGATTCTTTCTAGATTAAAAACACTTTTCCATGTTACTTCTTTTTCGATCATCATTACTGAAAGTTATATAGTTAGCTTAATTGATTAACCATTGAATAGTAACCAAAATGTTGTTTGTTTAGTCGCTGATCGATTCCCATACAATATGGCCTCCAATCTAAATGATTAACATCACATACACTGTTCTGAGATGTTAAGTGTTTGGACTTAGCAAAGAGAAAAACCAGATTGACATACGTTTCATGCTAATTGACATTCATCAGCAAGGTTATCTATAATCTTGAGGAAGGTGAAACTCATTTTAGAATGTTGATTCATGTAAACCAGTGATAAACAGAGTTTTACTAGTACTAAAAGACAACATAGATAAGATACTGGTTACTGTTAATAGACCAATCGATGGTGATCACCTCAGACCAATAGGAGGTCATTTAGGAACGTGAATAGCCTAGCGGTAATATCTGAAGATCTGTAGCTAGACGAGGCGTATACAAGTCTTACAGAAAATTATCAATCTCACCATGATTACACGTACGCCTAAATATCGAGTTCCAGGTAACGTATAACCTAGGCCAAATGGTGTTTGTTGTCGCCTATCCACAACCATCTAACACATTAGTTAACAGTTTATTAATAAGTAATATCATGTTGCCTAATCCTTAAAACTAATCAGATTTTACTGATCACTTTGCGAAGTATCACTCCTAAAGATTGCCGAACAGAACTTAATGAAGTCTAGTAACTTTCTGACAGTAGTTTTTGATCATATCTAAATTATGTTAAAAGTCTACTAGACGTTTGATACAGAACGAAACTGAGATCTTCGATAGTGTTTTGATCAACTATAATTGAAGTAAAGATCACCAGATTTTGTTTCAGTAATCTATGAATAGAGTATTTTTTGATAATCAATAAAAGTCTGAGAATGGAATTCAGTTGTTTGATGTTCTTTTGCTTTCAGCAACTCTCTAGCTTTTATCACTGAGTTGGACAATTCCTCGTAAATCTTATGTTGTTAATTATGTTGAATACAATAATGCTTGAGTTATTTAATCAGTAATATGATCTTCAAAGTTCCAATAACTAACTAACGACTAGGTATTCATTTCGACTGATGATTTTTGAAACATGTTACCACAATTGATTGATCACTGGGTGGTGATCAATCTCATGCTTGTCTAGTCCTTATTAGTGCAGATCGAATGCTATCGATCATGTTGCAATGTGGCCACCAGTCTAGGTGACTCGACACTGCGGGCACTATGTATTGAGATTAGATGGTGGTTGGAGGTAGTCAACAGGAAACCCTGGACCCGGGTTTCGTGCTACTTGGCACTCGTCAGCAAGGTGTACCTGTAATCTTGAGGGAACTGGTGCTCCCTGGCGGATTCGATCTCGTGTCACCCAGCTTCGCAGTGTCGAGTCACCTAGACTGGTGGCCACATTGCAACATGATCGATAGCATTCGATCTGCACTATTAAGGACTAGACAAGCATGAGATTGATCACCACCCAGTGATCAATCGATTGTGATTACATCTCAGTCCTACAGGAGGTCAGTCACGGCTCGGATAGCTCAGTGGTAACGTCTCTGATTGTGAAGCTGGGTGATATGGGATATAATCCGTCAAGGAGCACCAGTCCCCTCAAGATTACAGGTACACCTTGCTGACGAGTGCCAAGTAGCACGAAACCCGGGTCCAGGGTTTCCTGTTGACTACCTCCAACCACCATCTAATCTGAAACATGTTACCATTCAGACTTTATATGTACACGTGTATTAGACCAATTTCGATAATAATAATAATCTCTTTATCCTTGAGGATTTCATGTGAGGGATTGCATTGTGACGCAGTTGCGTCCCTTCCTCAATGTGTGTCCTATCCACTTCCAGCGCTTCTTTCTGATTTCTTCCTCCATTGCAATCTGGTTTGTTCCCTCTCACAGTAGGTTGCTGCTAATGGTGTTCAGCCAACGGATCCGAAGTATTTTACGCAGACAGTTGTTAATAAACACCTGTATCTTCTGAATGATGGGTTTCGTAGTTCTCCAAGTTCCCGCCCCATAAAGTAGAACTGTCTTGACATTTGTATTGAAAATCCTGACCTTGGTGTTGGTTGTTAGACAGTTGTTTTGAGTTCCAGATATTCTTCAAATTATTTTTATTTATTTATTTATTTCAATTCAGTTGGAATCTCGTGTCAGTTGTATATGTGCATTCAGTAATGAAATTATTCTACTTGGTATGATGTCTAAACAATTATGTGCTTATTCAGTGATACAAAAGTAAGTCTTACAATTGATTATTTTGTAATTTAATTAACACTATAAAGTGTCTATGGTCTAATGATTATGATTACATGTCACACACAGTCTCCAACAATTGGTTATGATAGTCACGCGGACCCCAACCAAGTAGTCTGCATTTACCAACATGACTCACACTAGAAGTTAGTGACTTCAACGACTAATGCTACATTATGGTTTGGCCGCCTACAACTTTCTTCCAACTATCTCTAACACTGGTCAGCATTGTGCGTCGTGGTAATCGGTGTTAAGACATATGTAACACGTGGCCCGATCATCTCAGCCGATGAATATTCACAACCTCACCAACTGACTTATCATCATTCTCTAATACCCTACACCTAACCTCACTATTACTTAGCCGGTGATATCAGTAGATGGGAAAATTATTTCTAAGACATCTGTGGTTAAATACTAGTAGCTTACGAAGTGTCTACAGTAGGGCGGCCTGCTTGAGCATCTGGGCTACCTGTTCCTGCCATCCAGATATTTCAACAAGTTATCTATTGTTGTTTGTTTTAATATATCATTATGTTTATTAATCGCATAACCTATTCTGCTGCGTTTCTGAAAAGTGTACAACCTTTCGTTGTCAAAGTTACAGAAAACTCAATAAGAGACAATATGGTTGCTGGCAATGTACAACGAAAAGAATGCACATTATTCAGTTGTTCATTCACTGAAGTGCTAACATCTAACTGGCGATTCCTCAATATTTATCGCCAGGACCGACCAAGAAGAAAGAAACGGAAACTTGTTGAAATACTTTGAGCTGAGAATTCTATATTGTACCAAAATTATAATATTGAATAAAGCTAATAATAATAATAATAATAATAATAATAATAATCTGCTGTTAATTGCCACGTTTTGCAACCGTAAAGTAGAACAGAACGAACTGCTGCAAAGTTACTCGTCCCTTAATTGATAGACGGATATCTCGCCTTCACCATAGATGACGTCAGTTGGCAAAAGTCAAACTTTACGTTGAGTACTTTCATTAAAAGTATGGTGTATGGAAGGTTCTTCATCGATGTAGTTTGCTGTGTTAAGTTTGTCGTTAGGCTCACCTCTTTAATGACTCTTTATCTGACTCCAGTTAGATCATTTGATGATTGTTATTGAAATATACATTCCGGCTACCCTCGTATATAATCACTAACTTAACTCGCGTTAGTAAATAACAAAATTAAACAAGTAAAATATGAGAATGAATTTCGAATACATATATTTCACACAATAGTTGGTCTAGACAGAGAATTGGGGAAACGGAGCAAAGAAAGCGAAGAGAAAAGAACAGAAGAGAGCGAAATGAGACGAAATGACATACGGTGAAGAAGGCGACTAAGCCAACTTACTTTAATCAAGCGTTAATTGATAGTTATAATCAACGAAAAATAAGTTACAGACACATAAACAATGAGGTAAGCAATTAATACACATACGATCATATAGAAAAATGATCAGGATTAATAAGCGAATAAGTGACAGGATCAAAATGTGGCCTTAGAAGAATGAATAGATTGATCTGTCCAGAAGAAAGAATAATCTATATGGGCTTGATACAGTAAAAACGGCTGAAATATGGAAAGACATTTAAAGGATGTTAATACACCACTTTGATGAGTGACTGTAAAGTTATCTTTGGAAAATGTCAGCATCGAATACGTTCCGGAACTATTGTACCTTTTATGCACCCCACATGTAAACACTTATTATTAGTGTATAACCTACAAACGTGAAAAAGTACACTACCTAGGTAATTTGCACTTACATTATTGAGTATTGAAAGTAAAAAATAATTGTTAATGATGGAATCAGACTTTTAGAAACTGTTCTACACAAAAATATGAAATACCACCTCAGAACTGTTAAAAATCTTCACACTATTTTATAATACACTTCCACATAAATTGCAAATAGTAGATTGACTAAACGTTTTCACTGTCTATCATAGCACCAACACCATTGGATACCGGCCAGCTCAGTGGTCTAGAGGTTAAGTGTTCGCGTGCGAGACCAAAGTTGTCGCTGCCAACCGGGAGGGGAGAGGGTACTGTTCTGTGGAAGCCGTTGCGGGCCTGGAGCTGAGGTGCCGGTTGCGACAGTCTGGTGAGGAGAGGTGGCATTGAGTGGAGTGTTCCGACGGAGCGGCGTTGTCTGTAGAGAGTGCTGCCGACGGAGAGGAGCGGTGGGACGTAAGGATGCTGAGCGGACATCGGATGTAGATGGCTCAGCAGTCCGCTGTAGTGCAGGCGTTGAAAGCCCTAGATGCCGGATGGATTTCGGATATTGGTGCCCTGGCAGGTCGACGGAGCTACTGGTCCAATGCATATATATATATGCATTGGACCAGTTGATTACATTTAAACTAAGTAACAGTGTGGTGTATGCCAATTATGTTAACAGATATAAGTAGTACGTAGCACCAATCGTAATGGAACACCTGCGAGCAGAAGACTGAGAAGACCGAAACAATGAAAACTGAAAAGCAAACTGAAATCAATCAAGATAACAACAGTAATGAAGGAACAATGAGGTTTGTAGGAGACAACTGATGGAAGATGTGTAAATGATGTATTTAGTACATAATTTGCATATTTTATGAAGTTACTCTACAATTTTTGCTAAACAATAACTTGGTTATCTGCGCCAAGTCTTCATTCACTACAACAGTTTTATCGATGAGATGAATGACTTTTGAGCGACGCTTAAGTGACCTTGAGAATGCCCATCTACTTCCTGGGGCTAAATGAAGGTTATAAAGTACCGTGAAGAATAAGAATTATAATTTACAGATGATGGTTAGAGTTAGAAATCAGATTTTGGATTTTCATCATGAACTGACATCGTCTGTAATGCCAAAACTCTATTTTGCCAAATGTATGAGTGAATTTCGCGCCAAAATCCAAGACTTTATATCTTAAATCTGATTGGTTCGTTCATTAATTATAATCGCGCCAAATAACATTGATCAGATCAGCATATAAATGAAATATTATTTATTTTATTATCCCTTTTTTTAATACAGTTCGAAAATTTGGCAAATTCCAATTCATGACAGTGTCAGTGATTTAACTTTTGCATACTTTTTACATGATCATACTAACAAAGTTTATGCTGGTTTAACAAATGGTGAATTAGTTGTTATTGAAGTATGTGATTTTCATTTTATTAACATGTTTATTATGATATTTTTTATTTGATCAAAATCTACATGAATAGTTGAATTCATGATTCCTGCACGTGGGACTCAAACTCAGGACTCTTAGCCTCAAGAGGTTAAGCGTTCGCGCCCCCGAATGCTCTGGTACGACCGAGAGCAGGGGGAGTTAGCTATCCTTCACCAAATGCTCTCAAACGGCTACGTGCGTACAACGATTGTCAGGGAAGTCCTACTCACTGTCTTCTCGCAGCACTATTGTTGTGTACGAAATTTAGAGGACGAAAACCGAATGTTCGGCGCTTTAACCGGCTTGGTGGATATGGAGAGTCCGCCTAGGGGAGTTGGAAAACCCTGATTCCAAACCAATGATTCACATGAGCTCCAGGATCCTGAAGGAACAAATGACGTATGAACTTGTTGTTGGTCACCAGCTACCATGGTACTGAGTTTCCTGACGTTGCTTCACTGTCTTGTAGATTAGACCTCCGGGTCGAAGGCTTGAGGTGTGGCTCCCTAACAAAGCCATCTAGTTCGGTTTGGGCTCCCGTGCGGTATCCTAGCCCTCACACAAATCGAAGGATTTCTGTGGCGCATATGTATTTGGTGCCTCCTTGTACCAATGGTTATTTGTTTAAATAAATAAACATTCGCGCGCGAGACCGAAAGTCTTTTATTCAACTCCCGTGTGCATTATCATGGTTGTACACTGCTGAAGAGTTTCCTACCAGGACGAAACAACTGTCCAGTACTTTCAGGTTTTCAATATTCTTTTCTTTTTATTCATTGAGATAATGTGATTATTACTGACAAATCCATATATAACCTAAATCCAATGTATAACTATATCAATGAAGTAATCAATTAAACATTCTATGGATCATAGTACAAATGCATATTACATAACAGACAATTGGTTGAACTTGATTTCAATTAGGAATTTCCGACTAAATTGAATCACTTCATTGAATGATTTTTCTATGTTTTATCTGTTTTGCTAAAATTTAGAATATTGGCTTTGAAGAACCACGTGATTCTATATATTACATTACTATTAGTTTTATTCCAATATCATCTGTACTTTTGGCAAAGAATCAATTATGGTGTGCAAGTGGTAGTTCTATATTCATTTTTCATGCTAAGTGAGTTTCATGAAAATTGACATTTTCAAATTATCCCATTCTACATTTTTTCATCAATAATGGGTTTTTGTGGATAGTATAGTAATTTTATAGTTGAATTCATGAGTTCATTAAAGCTAAAACACCATGGAAAACCTGGAAACGCTGGACGGCCGTTGTGAGATAGTAAATCATTGAAGACAATGGTAGACGGTGGCACAATCTCATGGATTGATTGAAGTTAGACACTCAAATCGTAGAATGTCAATTCAGTGATCTAGAGATTAAGTGTTCGCACACGAGACAGATAGGTCATGGGTTCGAGATCCGCGAAGGGGATCGTGGGTGAGCACTGCTGTGGATCAAAATCTATAGTTTAATTCATCCTTCCATATAAGCTGAATCATCAGTGTAAGTCTGGAAGAACTGGAGAGTCATGTCATTCTAGTATGGGACTCCTTAACAGTGCACAACCACGATCCCGTACGTGGGACTCGAACTCAGGACACTTAACCCCTTGAGGTTAGGCGTTCACGCTCAACACCAAAAGAAGTGGATTCAACCTCCGCGTGCAGGATCATGGATTTAAACTACTATGGAGTCCCATATTACGAAGAAACGGCCATCCAGTGTCTCCAGGTTTTCCATGGTGGTCATGCTTTAACTTACCCATTCTTTTTTATCTAAACTTATTTATTGCACTATTTCAATAATCAAATCAATACATAAAACCATTGTCTTGATCAGTGGATCGTACTACATCGTTCTGTGGCCTAAAATCTTAGCTTCTTATTAGCTATTTACTTACATGAATATATTCAAGTAATTGAATTTGCAGGTGAGCTAACTGTGAACAGAGTTTTTTATAAAATGTGAAAACCATACATTAAATACTTGATTTGCAAATCCTCTATCAATTATCTTAATCTTCGTCGTTCCTTCACCGCTTTTACAATTACTCTTTATTCCCGTTCTCTTCGATTCAATCTTCTCAATCTTCTGTTGCCATATACAATACTTCTGTTTGGAGTTACATACTACTTATGCCTGTAGTATGCATCACGGAATAATTAAACTACTGATTCCTATAATGATAAGTTCTCTTTACTCCAATAATAATAATAATGACACTGCATGACCCTCGTGACTCTTTCTTCTCCGAGTCCGTCTAACTAGTAGCTGACTAACTCTGAATGTTCTATTTAAACTTAAGTAACAAATAACATTCGGTTGACATGAAACAGTCACTATGAATCATTTCAACCTGAAAAAACAGCCAAGTGGTTTGCAGAATCAATGGATTGAATTTTTAAATCATACTAAGAAACTTCAAGTGAAGAAGCGCTGAAAGTGGATAGGACACACATTGAGGAAAGTACCCAACTGCATCACAAGACAAGCCCTCCCTTGGAATCCTCAAGACTAAAGGAGAAGTGGAAGACCAAAAAAACACATTAGGCTGAAAAATCGAGACAGACATGAGAAGAATGAACAACAATTGTATAGAACTAGAAAGCAAGGTCTAGGATAGAGTGGGTTGGAGAATACTAGTCGGAGGCCTATACTCCATTGGGAGTAACAGACGTAAGTAAGTATCCCCAAATGATCTTACTGTAGTGATTACAATTGATTATATAACTCAATGTTTCTATGGTTACATACATTATCTTTCTTTGTATTGTTTAATTTTCCTTTTGAAATTCAAAACATAATCGGTTTTAGAACAATGGATTATTATAAACAAATTAGTATATCTAATAATCCATTAGATGTAATATTAAAAATATGTCTTGGTGATAATGGTGTTTGGATTGCAGTACGTGGTAGTTCAGTTATTGAATTATGGGATCCAGATCGATTGATACGTATACTTTTATTCAATATTGTTAATGAAACGTATTTAAGTCGGAGACCAGTAAGTGATATAAATTTGTTTAATATAAAAGTTATACATGATTTGATCATATTCTGGTCTAATTCTTTATGTTAGGGTATGATTCAATCCAATAACGTGGTTATATATTGAGTTGGAGTGGTCCAAAGGTTGATTGATAAGATTCGTTTGCCACTAAATGACAAACATGACAATGGTCTCTACTAAGCAGTCTATTGATGTACATACCTCACTCTAACTGTAGGTCATTCGCTTCGTTAAATAAATCTACGGTAGAGGCTTTGAATATGCTAGTGGATGACACAGATTTGAATCACATGGAAAAGAAAAGCTCCCTTAAGATTGCGGATATGCTTAGCTCTAGAGATACGTGTTGACTGCATCACTTGTTATGAAATGAAACATTCACTTTTAAATTACTAGCTACAAGTTGTCATCTTCAGCTAACTGTTATCATTTTCATGCTGTGGGTAAGTAGTTAAAGAACTATTCTTTCAATCAGTCGATAAAATATTCAACTACTTAACCACCTATTTTCTGTGTGAACGATCTTCAACCAAATTATTTTAGCTCAAACTCAATTAAATTTTCTCACTAGTGACTATCTTAGAGAATTTTCGAAGTTCTACGGAGTTGAGACCAGTGAAATTCACTCGTATCAAGTGTGAGAAAGGTACCCGACTAAGACAATAGAATATAGTCAATTAATATTGCACATTGACTGATTGAAGTTAACATGTTGTTCCACTGGATTCCGACTCAATGATACAGAGATTCAGCTTTCGTGAGAGATACGGAATATCCTGAGTGTAATCCCCAATGGTGAGATTGTGGGTGAGTACTACTGAGGAGTCTCATGTCATGATTAAACAGTAGTTTAGAGCTTCTAGGTTTTTAATGATTGTAGTATAAAGATCTCGGTAAAAAGTCTCTATTTTCATTGTCGAGTTCTGCTCAGTATTATCACTTTAGATTATATCTAATGGAAATTTATAAAACACATAATTACTATTGACAACATGGTATTTCAAATCCCCATTGATTCTATTTATTTAGACCGAATAGCACTTCGTCGAATGAATCACGACTTGTTGCGAGATTGTCACTGATTTGATACTAAATCAATAGCCAAATTACTAAAGGACTATTAGCTCATTACCACCATGTTGTGTTATGTAATACAATATTGTAGCTCAAGTACGTTCTACTGAATGGTTATCAGATCTCGTTTACTCACTAGGTTAATAGATTTATCTCTTTTGAAGGAACTGATTGAATTTCAGGTTGATAGAAGTGACTTATTTTTTGAATGGTCTAAGTCATAGTGGAATATTCAAGTCAATTGATCTAAATTATTAGGAGTTAGTCAGTTAAATAGAAACTGACTTATTCATCTCAATTCATTTATCTATGATAGAGTTGATAGCTAGACCATGCAATCAGTTAGTTGATAGAACAGTACATAAACATCTTGATATATGAGATTGAACTGAAAATTCACTAACAGTTACACAAAATATGTACAGTTGAAGAGCCTCACTCTGTGGTAATTATCGTGGTTGCCTATCTGATCGTTCGAAACCAAACTCTGGGCTATACAATAATTTATTCCGTCTATATGTGTATCGATCTATGAATATATCCCATCGTGAGATAAATGACAACATTTCAAGGTGGAAATCATTACAAACTGACATTCACCTAGAGAATTATTACAAGTCAGCAGGAAAAGTTACGTCATCTTGTTTTTGTTCCAGACTTATTAGCAGTCAATATACATGATATAGTATGGCATGAATTACAGGATCTTTGGGTTTTTAGGATGAAAAAGGGATCAATTAAACTCCTGAACTAGAATTATGTGATCCACAAATTCTAAAGAAACACTATGAATGTTATCCATTCTCAATACTGGATATATCCCTTACATCCAGCATGATTGAAATTCACTTTAATTCTACGACCTCAGGGTTTTAGTTTTAACACCAAGACAAAAATTGTGGATGAACATTGTTGACAAGTAAAAATCAAGGCAAAATAATTATCTCACATTCTCTTCTTCTCAGCTGCTCTAAAGTTTGTATCACACATATCATAAGTAACTTCATATGTAAACTAAATATGTAAGGTTAATGTAAAAATATACCGTGCGAGTTATTATCGTAATATTTCTCTGTAATCAATTACACTACTGAAATATTTGTTAGTAATTAAAACCGATTATAAGTAATTTCATGATATACAACTGAGATATACACATTTTCATTTGGATATTCTTTTACAGGAAGAAGAGTACACATTTAATCCTCAACGAGTCACTGTAATACTTCCCTATGATAATACATTATGGATTGGTACAGGAATGGGTGAAGTTTTAGTTTATCAAATTCGAACTTATCAAAGTAAGTTTAGTTTAAAGTTAAATCAAGAGGAAATATGGATATTTAACTCATTATTCAAATTCTTCAATTACAAATCGATGATTTGTAAAGCTAAAACAAAAATGGATGCAGAATGATATGAATTCATCATGCCTCGTGGGTTTTTTTCAGCTGCTTACAACCACTGATATATAATGAAAGTTAAATATTGTGGCAAAACAACTGTTTAATCACTGGGTGGTGATAAATGTCACGTGTGTCATGTCCTTCTTAATGAAGATTGAATGCTATCGACCAATTCGCGATGTGGCCACTAGTCTAGGTGACTCGACATTGCGTTCATTACTTTAGGATAAAATGGTGGTTAGAGGTAGTCAATAGGAAACCCTGGACCAGGGTTTCGTGCTACTTGGCACTTTTCAGCAAGGTGTACCTGAAATCTTGAGAGAACTGATGCTCCTTGACGGATTATATCCCATATCACCCAGCTTCACAGTCAGAGTTGTTACCACTGGGCTATCCGGGCCGCGACTGACTTCCTGTAGGACTGAGATGTAAATATAGAGTGGTCAACTTTCAATACATAGCAACGATTGTAAGCAGCTGATAAGAAACCATGAAATATGATGAATTCATGTCAGTCTGCATTCATGTTTCTTATGGCTTTATTTAAACTTATAAAAGGAACCAACTGTGTGGGATTATTTGTATTTGATTATGCTTATTATAACCAGTTAATTTGATCTCATCTTATTGTATTGACGATTATTAAGACAGATTTGAATAGTCTGTATCAATTCATGATTTGTATACGTCAAGTAAATCATGGAAGTTATGTACTTCATTCATTCATCTGTTAATCTCTTATAGAGGATCCTTTTGAAGTTTCAATACAGTTAAAGATGATGCATTGAAGTTATTGAAAAAAACCGAAAGTATTTTCATTGATTCGTTAAATAGAATGAAGAAGTTTCAGTGAAAGTGACTTTCTTTTCGACGATATCATTTTCTGAAACTGAACAATCGTATTTATAGGTAGTTTTTTTACATGTAATAGTCATTACTAAAATAAAGAGGTTTTACAAAACTATCAAAGATAATTTAGAGGTTAAGGGTTCGCGCGCGCGACCGATAGGTCCTGAGTTCGAATTTCGTGGGGCGGACTCGTGTATGTGCACTGCTGAGGAGTCCCACAATGGGACGAAACGGCCGTCCAGTGCTTCCAGGTTTTCCATGGCGATGGTCCAGCTTCAGTTGACTCATGATCTCAACCATTGAAATTACTATGATATCCACAGAAACCCTCCTTATACTAATCAACATATGCTCACTAGTGACCGGCTTCAAGAGGTATTTCCTGGAGTTCTAGTGAGAAGTACTGACCAATGGAGTTCAACCAGGCCTATACTGAGTTAGTAACTCAGTGATAACAATTGTGGGCGGTGGTTGAAGTTAGACATTAACACTTTCGAATGCCAGTTCACTGGTCTAGAGGTTAAGCATCCATGCGCGAAACCGGTAGATCTTGAATTCGATGCCTGCGAGGCGGGATCGTGAATGGGCATTGATGAGGACGAAGCCACCATCCAGTACTTCCAGGTTTTCCATAGTGGTCTAACGTTAATTGACTCATGAATTCAACCATGAAATTGTTAAATTAAGATTAACAGTAAATCAAAGCTCAAAAGGCTTTTTACTTTCATTTTGTCTTTTTTTCACATTTCTCCTAGAAACAGAAAATAGAAAAAGTTTCGAAGGTAATGTTCAAATGACCAAACATAAAGTAAGTTTTATCCTTTGAAAATTATACTTTCCATTAAACAAAATAATTAATTTGATGTTAAAACGACTACAAATTAAGAGAAGCAATTAGTTCAAAACTAACTAAGACACTGAAATAGTCAACGTTTCTTCCAACTGTACGTCGTATTTATCACATAGTCACCCAAGCCCGAAACTAAAGAACATTGGACAAAATTGTCATCCTAGTTTTGAAATTCTCAGTAATACTCAACACAGACTTCACTAAGGATCTAATCCAGGACCTATAGGTCTGATGTTGAAATCCACAACCCCTATACTGTTAATTAACATGTGCTCACTAGTGATTAGCTTCATGAGGGAGTTCTCGGAGTTCTAGTGAGAACTCGTGACCAGTGGAGCTAATCCGTATCGTTTAAAGAAAGTTATCTACCTCAGTACAATGGAAGATGGTGATGCGATTTCGTGGATTGCTTGATGTTAGACACTAACACCATTGGATGCCGGCTCAGTGGTCCACTACGAGACCTTTGTTTATTTAACCTCACTGTCACCATGTATAACAAGTTCGTTATCAGTATTATTATCATCCTGTGAAAATAAGTATATATATTTGCGATTGCATAGCTTTGAAAATGAATTCGCGGAAAAGAGAACTTTTTGCTGAATTAATCTTTCCTATTTAATGTCTTATTATTAAATCAAATGAAATTATAAGAAGGGGTTTTGTGGAGATTTTAGTAACTTCTGTAGTTGAAGCTAGATCACCATAGAGAACCTGGGAAGATTGGACGGCCGTTTCATCCTAGTACGAGACTCCTCAGAAGTGCATATCCACGATCCCGACCCCCGTGAGGTTCGAACCCAGGGCCTATCAGTCTCACGTGAGAGCGCTTAACCACTAAACCACTGAGCCGGCGTCCAAAGATATTATTGTCTAACTTTAACCAATCCACGAAATCGCGCCAACGTACACCATTGTCCCATAATAGGACGAAACGGCCATCCAGTGCTTCAAGGTTTTCTATGGTGGTTGTCTAGCTTCAATTGACTCATGAATTCGACAAATGAAATTATTCTACTAAAGAAACCATATTTTAATTGATATTTCTCTATTTTATTTATTTTCTCTTTTCTCTAAAATATCACATTAATCATAGCGTTCAATGTCATTAAAAGATGATTTACAACTGAATGATGAAACAACATTGAAAACGTTATCGAAATCTACACGTTATCCATCAAATCCTGATATTAGTCATGTACCGAACAAGGATCCAGAACCATTATTTTATCCATTACGTCAAAATTCATTAATATTAGAATATGCAATTGATTCAAGTCATATATATGAATTACAAAAAATTGTACGTAGTAAAGTAGCTGAAACTCCTATACGTTATTTAGTTATGAAAAAGTAAGTTAATGATATAAGTAATATTCATTTGTTGTTTTTTTGTTTTTTTTCTTGGAAGTAGTTCATTTACCTTTGATGAGTTTTACAAACTATTAGCTAACAAATGCCCTGGTACGGCTGAGAGTGGGGAGAATCAACTCTCTCTCTCTCTCTCTCGAAATGCTCTCACATGGCCACCTGCATACAACCACTGCCACAAGAGTTCTGCTCACTCCCTTCTCGGATCAGGGGTGTTAAAGGTTGGAAAATCCTGATTCCAAACTAATGGTGTACATGGCCTCCAGAATCTTAAGGGAACAAATAGCGTATGAACCAAGCGTTGGTGACGGGCTACCGTGAGACTGCTTCTCCTGACGTTGCTCCACTGCCTTATGGACTACACCTTTAGATCAGAGGCTTGGGGTGTGGCCTCCCAAGAAAACCATCTGCTTCGGTTTGGGCACCCGGATAGTATCCAAGCCCTCACAAAAATGGAGTGATTTATGTGGCGCATATCTATTTGGTGCCTCCTTGTACCAATGTTTATGTGTTTAAATAAATAATTAATAGTTCAAACTTAATATGTGTGAACTTATTCAACATTTCATTATCTTTTTTTTAACAAAAAACAATCTAGAATTACAGATAGCCATGCACTGATTATTTCATGTTCAACATATTTCAATGATGATGATGCTGTACTTAAATGGCAACGTGATATTAATAATGTAAGTTTCAAATGACTTATTAACATGTTCGGTGAGACTATAATTTATGGACGACTGACCTTCAGAGTGTCTAATTAATAAATAGGACCAAATGAGGGTTATAAACCAGTGTGGGGAATTAGAATTATGATTCACAGTTGATGACTATAGTTAGGAATTACATTTAGGATTTTCATCACGAACTGACATCGGCTATAATGTCATGAATTTATTTAGCCAAATGGATGAGTTAATTTCGCGCCAAAAATCCAAGACCTGTTATCTTATACGTGATTGGTTCTTCCATAAATGATAGTCTCACCAACAAATGTTAAAATCTTGATAAAAATTATTAGTATTATTATTACGGTACCTGGATTTCCAGTTAGTCTAAAGTAAATTCTATTCATGAACTATTGAGGATTCTTTTGGTATGAACGAGAACGAATACAAACTCAGCTAGACCCAACATTTAACACAAAACAACTCATCGGTGTTTCTATTCTATATGCTAACAGAAAAGAAAAGACTTAATAAACAGTGTGGTGGTCGGTATTCAATATCATCCTTAAACTTTGTATACAGTTCGTCTTGATAACCGTTACTAGATAACGCCCAAAAGGTGTATTAATCAGAAGGCGAATACGAAGTGTTGATTACGTTCATTATGGAACCACACTCAGATATCCTATTTACAGGTACGTTAAACAAGCATGAAAGAGTAGTACCGGAAAGCTAGCAGACAAGCAAGAGAGTCCTTGAATACGAGTACGAGTGAGCGAGTACAATGAACATGAATAAAATGTACATATATATATACAGTGAAATGTATGAATCATCGAATCAGTTAAGCGACTAATAATTTTTTCTGGTTAGCGTTTTTTAGCGAGTTAGTTTTCTACGGGATGGGGTCGCTAACTCCATGCCCAACCCTCCTCCTTTATCCGGGCTTGGGACTGGCAGAAGCCCCCGGAGGGAATCCAGGTGGAGTTAAGCGACTAATAGCAGAATGAATATATGAGTAGGCAGTTAGCGATGCTCCAACATACGATTCATACAAGTGTAAAAATAATAAAGGCACAATGATATAGATAAGTTATTATTGTACAAATGACTCTGTTCGTTAAATAAGTTGACAAAAGGGCTTAACCAAATTAAATGTGAACAAACTCAATTTCACTTGCACTACTATAACGGCATATAAAGTAGATAGATTCTAAGGCCATATAGATAGTAGCATTTAAGTGAAAACCTTCTATCATTCATTTACCCATAAACATTTTTGTTTACAATACTTCTTTGTCTTGGATTTTCTTGGAGAACAAGGAATAACAGAATATAATAAATGTAGAAAGTAATGACCAGTATAAAGTAAACACTAAAACAATCTTCACCATGCTTTGACCAGTTATCATGAATACATCAGTTCAATGGTAAATTTATTTACTACGATACTTGATAACAATATTCTTTACTTGATAAGCATATCCACTGATTCCTAAAGGTTACACATAAAAAAGAAACAACATATGACCATGCTGTACTCATCTCAGTTGAGTCCTCTCAACCATATAGTATCAAATAATGACTTACTTACGCCTGTTACTCCTCGTGGAAGAGCATAAGCCTCCCATTAGCACTCTCCATCCAACCCTGTCCTGGACATTTCTTTACAGCTCTTCCCAGTTATTATTCACTATTCTCATATCTACTTCCATTTCCTGACATAATGTGTTCTTCAGCCTTCCTCTTTTCTGCTTCCCTTCAAAATTCCAAGTTAGAGTTTGCCTCGTGATGCAGTTTGATGATTTCCGTAATGTATGTCCTATCCATTTCCATTGTCTTTTCCTAATTTCCTCTTCAGTTGTAAGCTGGTTTGTTCTCTCCCACAATAGGCTGTTGTTGATGGTATCCAGTCAATGGATGCTGAATAGACAACTATTTATAAATACCTGTATCATTTTGATGATGGTTGTGGTAGTTCTCCAATTCGTAGAACTGTCTTGATGTTCGTATTGAAGATTCTGTCTTTGATACTGGTTGAAAGTTGTTTTGAGTTCCATATGTTCTTCAATTATATTAGTATTGTCTTTATACTGACATATTTTTTCTACCCATTTATATAATTTTTTTAGGGTTCAATTTGGACAAATGAACCAATTTATGTATTTGATCGTGAAAGTCGTTCACTTCGATTACCAGCTTATATGCGTAATAGTTTATGCTTACAAATGCATAATAAAAAATCAATTATTATGAATTAAACTTTATATAAATACAAGTACATCTTATCATTGACACACACACACATACATACACACGCACTTTGGAACAAGATTTTCCCATTTAAATAATAATAATTATAATAATAAAACAAACTCCCCATGTTTTGTGTTTTTGTATCCAGGATAACAATTTTGTACATAATTATTATTTTTTATTATCAAAAATCAATTAAAAATCAATAAAGTGCTATAAAACACACTTTTTTTAAAAAAAAAATAATAATAATAAATAATACACAATATTAAACTACATTTATATATGAATTCATGATTCAATTCAAACTAGACCATCATAGGAAACCTGGAAGTACTAGAAGACTGTTTCATCCTAATATTTGATTTCTTAGAAGTACCGATTGTGATGGCACAATTTTGTGGATTGATTAAAGTTAGACATTATTACTATTAGATACTGGCTCAATAGTCTAGAGGTTGAACGGTCACCAATGTGAGATTGATAAGTTTTAAGCTAGAATCTTACAGGATGGAATCATGGATACGCATTGATACTGAGGAATCTTATATTAGAATGAAATGGCTTTTTGAAGCTTCCAGGTTTTCTATGGTAGTCTAGATTGAATTGATTCATGAATTCAACTATCTAATTACTATAATATACACAAAAAGCTCTCTTTGAATATTTGAATGAATTTAATAAATAAGTTTTCCCGGTTGCACAATTTTGTTATTTTTTAAGAAAAAAAAAGTTTTTTTCTCTTTTCTCTTTTTTTTCTTTTCTGTTTTTTTTATGAATTTTTTTAATGGTTTATTGGTTGTTTTCTTTTTTTTTCTTTTCTTTTTGTTTACTTTTAATTTCTCATGTTTATTCATAAGAACTTAAATGATTTCTATATGACAAGATTTAAATAATAAAAAAAATTATGTTAAATTCACTTGGTGCTGTTTTCCTTTTTTTTTCTACTTTTATTTTCCTCGTTGTTGTTTAGGAATGTAATTGATCATTAATCTCTTGTTGGCATATATATGTACATTCTGTGAGGATTGCCTTATTATTGTCTTAATTCACAAGCATTCGAAGTAAAGATGGATAGTGGTTAGAAGTGGAATCTAGGACGAGCGCCATTTCGTTCTATTTGGAACTCTTCAGTTGGATGTACCTACATCTCGGAGTTGATGTTCATTTTGAGGATCGAAGTCGATGTTGTTTGCTTCAAGCGCCATCGAGTTTTCTTTTCACTCAGCTACTGAGTCCTGATAGCCAATTGCTTGTGCAAATGCGTGAAGTTTAAATTCACTTGATGTCGTTTGCTTGTAAAATGAATAGAAAATTAATCCGAATTTCTGTATTTTATTTTAGTGATTTATAAGGATTCATCGGTTGGAAAAAGGTATTTTGATTATTGAAATGTTTTCAGGTCTCGTATTTGATCTCATGTGTAGTCTAGGTATGAGCTGGGAGAAATAAACGAAAAACTTGTAATCTTCAGCATACACATCCACCTTATTTTTATAGCCAACCTTTCTACACTAATGCACTTTGTATGTGTTTGTGTGCTAATCTGTCAACCATTATTTTTATCTAATGCCTATCTGCTTGTTATACTACACATTGTCTATTTTGAGCTTTATTAATATTTGTAATGATTGGTATAGCGAGTGAGCACGTTTGCCTTCTCCTATCTGCTTCTCAGCTCTTTTTGTCATATTGTCTATCTGCAGCAACATGTGTATGAAGTATACATGTCCGAAACTCATTCTGATATTTGACTTGTTTTATTCCGTTATGCTCTAGCGAGAATTAAGTCGATAACTATATACGACGGTAGCCAGAATATATATTTTTTGACATCAGCATACAGTCGAATTGGAGTCAGATCAACAGAACTCTATACTGGATACTATTTTCAGTTGTCCAAACCTCGCCGGTCTAACTGAAGTTTAAGAACTTTCCAGATATCTATGTACTAGACATTATTCTGTGCGTATGTGACCAGTAATACTGGTCCCAAGCGGTTGTATCAGTCTTTCCTTCAAAATTAGTAGATATTGGTGCCAAATTTAACCAATACAACTTCATAACGCATGGCAGCAATGGTCCTGTCAAATTTATACGAATAGTCAAAATGAAAGAAGCAATGTTCAGAATGCCATATCTATCAACCTTGAATGCATTATCGCAATAAAATACCTAAGTTATGCAGTCAGAACATGATTCTAAAGCAAGCACTACTTAGAACATAAAATAGAAATTCTCTCGACAGTAAAGCTTGCCATCGAATCTACCTAGAGACCAGACACACTTCATCCGCTTTATAAGCTGTATGTTGCCTGCTTTATACACTAACAACAGATCGTCTCTGACTGGAAATAAACTCAGCTCCGGTTGCGATTTTTGGCAGTCGACTTGAAGATCAATCAGAATGAAGCAATAATTATAATTTCCTCCATCTGTGTAAGAAGTGGCGGTTGGAAGCCTCATTCGGTATGTTTCTCCGCTGGCCTTTTGGTGTCCCTACATAATGTTTTTAGTTTGCTGAAATTCCTCATTTTGTGAGATATTCTAAGTGTTGGCGCTATTCTTTTAATCACTTTTGCTTTCTCGGCATTTTCTACTGCCACCCAGGTGAGTGTATTCTTTTCGACGCGCTTGCCTGTTACATAAAATTTTAATTCGTTTTTTGTAGGTATTATGTTTTAGGTATCAGACACTGTATTAAGCGCTTTTTAGCTGGTTGTGATATGGATCACTAACCACACGATTCTTGGAGCATATTATATAATTACTGAGAAGATTCACTATCAAATGAGAGTAGGTCAACAATGGTGAACGCTCGAACATTTGTAGTAGTACTGGTCCTAACCACACAATCTTCAAAGCTGAATATGAGAAAAATATAAAAATGCATCTTCAACAATCAAGAAGAGAAGGTCAACAACGGGGAAGGTGGGAAGAATTGAATAAATCAATCTCATTCAGTCGAATATCATTGCTCAGCATTGCAGACGTGGCTATTCTGTATAACTTGTCTTTACCCACATTAAATATATCATTCAATCTTTAGCATCAATAAGTTCTTTGGAAACTTCAGACATATTGCTGACTGTTGCGATGCGATGTGATTTTCACGTAAGATCTTATAATCTGGGTAGTCACATCCTGACAATTCTACAATTTTAGGATTAGCTCTATTATTGTAATGGTTCTCATGACGAAGATAATCATAGTTCTTTCCATCCAATTAGATGAATCAGATACTATACGTATATATATACGTATATTTTTATCGTATAATTGTTAAATAACTGAGCTATTCATATTCATATTCCTCTTATTATAAGCTCTACTTTGACCTATGAACCATTGTTATACGTTTTACCGTTCTTGAATTATGCCCTGTCTATTAGTCACTGCCTCCCACATTCGCAGCCACATTTGGCCAAATTTTGTACAAATGTTATTTTCTAGTTTATGCTACATTGTGGTCTGTTTGATTGGTATATAAACTCAGTATGTTTGAAATATAATGATTCATATTGCAGAGGCTGCAACTGGCATCCCGGACGCAACAGAGAAAGCTATTATGCATGCATCTCGCACACTAACTGCAGCGGAAAATACAGTCAAATAGAAAAAAAGGCTCTCACCCTTGTGTTTGCAGTACGCCGTTTCCACAAATTCTTGTACGGTCGAAAATTCACTCTTCTCACTGACCACAAGCCTCTTCTCACAATTTTCGGTTCAAAATCCGGTGTTCCAGCCCACTCTGCAAACCGTCTCCAGTGATGGGCTTTGATACTTTTGGGTTATGATTTTGACATTCAGTACTTGCGCACCCAAACGTTTGGTCAAACTGACGACTTATAAGCGAACACCATACGGCCGACGAAGATGTGGTTATCGCCTTCCTAATGACAGAGGACCACGCGCAATTTTATTTGACAACTGCTGTTCGTGATTTGCCAGTCTCAGAAGATAAAATACAAAATTCCCCTAGGAACGACTCCGTCATTAAGAGAGCTATGTAATACGTCACCAATGGCGGGGCATCAACTGGACTCGATGGTGACTTGCAGCAGCTTTACCACCGTCGGGACTCGTTATGTGTCGTAAACGAATGCTTGATGTTTGAAGAGAGGTGGTACCAGAGTCCCTACGATCAATAGTGCTAAAGCAATTCCACACTGGTCATTTTTGCATAAAACGAATGAAATCCATCGCCAGAAGCTATGCTCATCGGACCCTCATGGAGCAGCATATTGTGGATTTATTAGGCAAGTGCAGTCAGTGTCAGCAAGCGGCCAAGTGTAACACGAAAGTACTGCCGGTCCCATGGCCAAAGCCTGAGTATCCCTGGTCCAGGGTACATGTCAATTTCGCAGGCCCAATTAATGGAATCACCTATCTAGTCGTTGTTGACGCCTTTTCGAAATGGTCAGAAATCGTTCCTGTCATGCCACCAACGACTACCCAAACGATGCAACTTTTGACGGAGATGCTCTCCCGCAACGAATTACCGGATTTAAAAGTATCCGGCAATGGTTCGCAGTTCACTTTAAGTCACATTCAAGAATCTTGAGAATGCCTATCGATCAAACATTTCCGCTCTCCACCTAACCACCCAAAATCAAATGATCAAGCAGAAAGATTTGTGGATTCATTCAAGAGAGCTCTAACGAAGTCGAAAGGGGAGGGAACGCCAGTCGAAACACTGCAAAATTTTTTGTTTGTTTACCGAACAACACCTAGTGATATGCTACCACAGCAGAAGTCCCCGACAGAGATCCTGATGGGAAGGAAATTCAGGACGATCCACAGTCTGATTTGCCCAAGAACCACACCACCACCATTCAGATCAAATCTCAGAAGCTGCAAACGTACGAGGTTGGATACCCGGTGTTCGGTCGACACTACAGAGCAAATCATGGCCTTTGGACCGAAGCGCGTGTGGTTGGAAGACTGGGCCAAGTTGTGTACGAGGTAAAGGTGGGAAGAGACACGTAGACTAGACACCGAATTCAACTACGGAATCGGATGGCCCAAGACCGCCCATCAACAGGAGTAAATCCCCCCTAGAAATCCTGCTTGATACCTTCAACTTACCAGCAGCCCCACCACGAAAAGAAGCTCAACAACAAACTGATCTCCATTCCAAAAGGTCGCCTCTCCGACAGCGGCGGACAAAAGCCAAGATGCAAGTCAACTTCAGGAAAGTGCGCTATTAAAAATCGAGGTGTGTTGGGGACGTTAGATTCCCGGAACTCACTTGAACGTAGTCATTCTTGTGCAACTTATCTCTTATATTCTCATTCAATTTATATTGTTCTATCTCCAGCCCAAATGTGTTCTTCAGAAGCGCTAGACATCGTATTGTTGATGGTATTGACAAGTCGAGTCAGTGCAAACCACGATAGGACTGCCACGTAAAATCTAGATTAGGTAGTCTCATCATCACAAGTCCACGATTTTTGGATTAGGTCTATTATTGTAGTAGTTTAGCCAACAAACTGAGATTTTCTGACTAACGCCTGTTGGTTTTAGGTATCATCTATGATTTTATCGAAAGCAATGAGAGAAAACGATATCCGGTCCGTTGTTCTATTCAAGATTATGAATAACCTTCCACCGAGTCGAACTAATACTTATTTTTCACTTGCTGTAGATAGAAGTGATGTATTCGAAAAGATTATGGGACCCAGGTATCTTATAACTCAGGACCAAATCAGAGATACTATTAATCTATTGCAGAAGGTTCGTTATCGAGAACATACCTTATAATATTATTAGATGGCTTGAATGCATTTTTTGTGTGTGAATAAAAGCTGGACAATGTTGAAAATCCACTGACATTATGTTGCGTATGTCTGCTGTTTTGGCCATAAAAGTATGCTGGAGGGCCATGGTTAGAATGAAAGTGTAGATGACCGTTTTTATGCTCACATCTTTATGAATCAAAGATTTCCGGTTGGCAAACCATGTTTTCTTTAATGTATGACCTCAACTGGTACATAATAGCTCGATCTGAGATGATCCACAACCATCCCTGCGACAAAAAGTACTTGACAAATGATGTATGGTTCATGATATTACATCAAGATAAGTTGTAAGATTTTATGCCAATGTTAACAACTAGAACGTAACCTGAGCAGGTGAGTAAATATATCGAGGACAATTTCAAAAAGACCATCCAGCTTTGGTTCAATGGGATTCGCTGATTCCGTGAAGTGCCACGTTGTATCTCCTCATTTCCGTTGCTATTTGACTGGTCCCCCCGATCTCTCAGATTGTCTGGACATTCTGTGTAACTATATAAATTATTGCTTTCGTTGTTAAAAGGAACACCGGCCTAGTGACTTTGGAAGAATCTCAACTTTCATTGTGGAGCGTCATACTTCTTCCTTCAACTCGGTTTACAGAGATTTAATGATTTGGCTTGTTCAGTCTCCTAGGCGTTTTTTTCTACGAGATGGGTTTGCCGACCACACTCTCAACCCTCCTCCTTTATCCGGGCTTGGGAGCGGAAGTAACTCTAGAGGAGCTACAGGTGGAGTTTCACTTTGACATGGTGGATAAAAATTGCAGTCATAGCATTATCCACGGCATAATCTAGTTTTTTCATAAACATCACAATAAAATATGACAAATTCATTGGCTACATGAACGTAAACATGACTCTTATCCCGAGATACGATACATTATGTTTACGAGACAACGTTGTGTATATTTAAACTCATCGTCGTTGAAACGTATATGACGTGCCAGCTCCAAACTATACGCTTCGACTTTATACTAACAATCGTATTTACATTTACTGTTTTCACACCACACCTATTTCCACTTTTGCAAGGCTTTCTAAGCTATAACACAAGGAATACTGGTCAATTCATTTCTATAAATGATTAAGTAAGGAGTGATAACTGACAAAATCTTGGGACGGTTTGGTTAAATCAGTGTGGTTTCCGGATTTAATACACATAATGACGCATACAAAAGAGAACAATGTAACAGTCACAGGAAAACCATTTATGTAGTGCGTTTCTTACAAGTTCACATAGAAACATACAAGACGAAATCTACAAACGCTATTTTAGATTGTTGTGTCATAGATAATTTGTACTTTATTTGACTGAATCCTAATGCATTCTAACAATCCATATGTAGTTCCCATGAGTGGCGTTGTAGACCAATCTAAACTGACAAGTCTGTTAAAAATTGTGAGGTGAAAAATGCAGAAAGAATGAAGTTTTGATTTCGTTTCATAAGCCGATCGTTCTAGTGACATTTTGGGTATATGTCAAATTACATAATAAAGTTAAACAGTAGCTTTGGAAAAGGGTGTATGAGTCTGACTGAACTCATTACTGAGCGCATCAATCTTTACCTATCTCTCATTGTTTGTCTACATAGGCATCCAATAACTTACCCAATACTGACTAATATTCGCTAAATACATATAAATATTTCGACTTCTTACTCACACACTTCCTATTATGCCCACATTTCCTGTGCACTCAGGTTTTATTAATTATAAATCATACACTGACCCAGCATTTGGCGTTCTGGCTTTCGAATGTTCTCAGATAAATTCATTGTACTGCCAGGAGAATTATAAAGTTTAAATACTCAGTTAACAAAATATCATCTCTTGGGCAAAGAATAGAGGTGGGGAACAAAGTGACTAATAGGTCTAAAACATAAATTTCACGGCTATAGATTGCAAAATATTGCCAACACATTATCAGTAATCTCCTCGAGGCAACCCTTCAGAGACTTCATACCAAAAAGCAGACACCCAGGTACACCCTCAGTTTTTCTCATTGAGCGTTGCTCTCCTTTGGAATGCTGTCCAAGCCGATGTGACTACAACCTCTTCAGTAGAGGACTCGGCAAACATTCACTCATTCATCGAGTATCATCCACCTCCTCAACCACTTATGTCTGATTCATGTTTCACAAGTTACTGTGGTTATCATCACCTCATTTCTCGCTTATTATCAGCCCTGTTACCCCCTTATAATTTCCAATATGTCTTCTTACACATTACCAACTAAGTAAATTAAGTTTTTGCTATTAGGCAAATCGTCTTCTTTTAGCACTTAACGTTGCGAGCTATAAAATGTACATGTTCAGTCTTCAGTCTTCAGTCTTCAGTAATAAGGATAGGAGGTCTGTCGACCTATATTAATCCTTGCAGTTTGTAATACTGTGGAGGTCCAATCTCGTTTTGAATATATTAACAGACGGTGCTGATATTACGTGTTCCGGTAGGGAATTCCAGTAATTCACTACTCGGTGCGAGAAACGGAACTCCAGACGTAAACGGTTTGACCTCGGTTTTTGAACTTTCTTCGAATGTCCTCTCAAATGATCGGTTCTAGACGGAAGCAAAAGATAAGACATGTTAATACCAAGGTCATCGTTCAGTATACGATAAGCCAATATTAGATCACCCCGTACTCTACGGTAAGATAACGGAAATAAGTTAAGGTGTCTCAGTCTGTCTTCATAAGATAGGTCAGCTAGACCTTGTACCATCTTAGTAGCTCGTCGTTGGACTCTTTCTAGCATATCTGCTTCATATTTGAAACAAGGACTCGCTGCTTGAATCCCGTATTCTAAATGTGGTCGCACATAAATCGGGTATAGTAATCCAAACATTTCATCATCTAAATACTGGAAAGACCTACGAATTGACCATAATACCCTATAGCCTTTTGCAGCAGCAGCCTTACAGTGACTAGTCGTTTTGAGATCATTGCTTAATATAACTCCTAAGTCTTTATGGTTTCTTGCTTTGGGTAGCACGAATCCACGTAGTGTATAGTCATACGATTCATCAGAGTTATTTAACTGCATCACTACACTCTTATTAGGATTTACTTCTAGTGACCACCTGTCTAACCATGCCACCAATGAGCTAAGATCATCCTGTAATACTATCCTATCCGACATACTATGTATGGGTCTCCAAATCTTTATGTCATCAGCGAAGAGTAGAACGGATGATTTTGCTACAGTTGGCAATTCATTTACATAAAGTAAAAAGAGAAGAGGACCTAGGATTGTGCCTTGGGGAACCCCACTTTTTACAGGTACCCACGAGGAGAGAGCCCCATTAACCCTTACCCTTTGTCTCCTGTCATGGAGAAAGTTACTTATCCAATCGACGACTGTGTTATGGATTCCAAAACGTTTCAGTTTGAATTTAAGACCAGAGTGTGAAACCTTATCAAAGGCTTTACTTAGATCTATGAAAATTACATCCACAGGAGCACTCCGATCCTTTGCCGCAGCCCACTCTTCTCGTGCAATGAGCAGATTTGTCAAGCAAGATAGGCCTTTCCGAAAACCATGTTGTGCCCTGGAGAAAAGATTTTGCCCTTCAACATAGTTTAGAACAGCTGTCCGAATGATTTTTTCCATCAGTTTCACAACTGCACTAGTTAAGCTAACTACCACACTAAGGTTAGTGAAGTGAAGCGGCTGGACTATCATCTATTAGACGATACCAGATACATGAAATCGTACTGTAACAATAACAAGTTCGTGTCAAATATGCTGGGTATTGGATATTTAATTACCACCTTCAAAGTCATAACAACAGAACGCGGAATTATAAATTCCGTTGGGTATTTTAGTGTTGAAACAGCTTGTTAGGAACCTGTTATATATTTTGTCATTTCTCAAGTCCTTATTACCAGTTTAATTTTCCAGCTAGGAAAGTTTTCACTCTGAAACTAGTCTAAAAATCACTCCAAGTTGCGAAACATTTATAAAATCCCGATAAAAGTCAGATATTTGCCAGGAATAAACTAAATTGGTTGATAAAACAAATACTAAACGTTTTTAAAATGATCTTAAAAACTGCCGAGTCTTTCAGCATACACTGAAAAGCTAATATTTATTCTCGTATAATTGATTTGGAAGTGCTGATGATTTTGATCGCTCATCTTGACATTATTATACTCACCTACATAATAAGGACGTCAGGCTCAGCAAAAAAAGATTTTTTCTGCTTGCCATCTTTTAACACGATGCTGGTTTTGCGAAACACACACAAACGAAAACGGTGTTATCTGAAGTCTTAAATTAGATAATTTTAATTATCTACCATTACAGGATTGGAATCCACAACTGCATCTCTGTGCTAATGTGGTATGGCAACTCGAACTGATATACGTACTTACGAAGTTCTACGTTGTTACTGACTGACTGACTGAAGTTATATAATTCAGAGTTATAAGACTCAAGAAAGAAATCCGTTTTTCAAAGTTTAAAACTTGTGTAATGCTAATGCGATTTGGATTTGTGTTGTATACCTGTTCCAAGACTAAATTTTCATGAAAATTGTATGGGTAACATATACTTCGAAATATGTGAAAGAGCCCAGATCAGAATTTTGTGGTTTGAAGGTGCTTTTTTGCAAGTACAACATGCTCTGTAAACTTAATCTATCTTTAGCCTTAACTCCGAATTCTTAATTCAAACGTGATTGTTGTTGAATATTAAACTTACTAGAGATGTTGCAACAGACAACTTAAATCTAGTAATTCGCGAACTAACCAAACGTAATTTTTGAGCACCCACACCGTTTATGTTGAGAACTACTACTGTATAGACTGATAGCTGTTAACATTGCTTTGGTCTACTCTAGTTTTCAGTTATCGGATTTGCATTTTCATGTAGTTTGCCATTTAAAAGTAAGTCTTAAGTCCTTTTGAATATGTACATTAGTACATGCTTTGATTAGTTATCCTTTGGAAAGCGCCGAATAAGCTAATTAAAGCGTTAATCACATTCAAAAGCTTCTTATTGTATGAAGTTCAGAGTGAAATCAGAAAACCCAGTAATAACAACCGTATTACGGCTTTTAAAACGTTTTGTTTATCATGATTAACCAACATATTATGACAGAGGTTTGGCCACGTTATGTTCTTCACTCAATTTGAAGAATAGATTCGACCTGATTAACTTCTATTATTCCGAATGTACGATAAATGGTTTCTCACATCATTTTTTACAACTATGGACTATCTACCTAACAGTAATTAAATTATTTCCCAAGGTTAAATTTTCTCAGGTCGTACGTAGCCACAAGCTATGTAGGTCGAAATTCAAAGAAAAGCAGACGCGAATATCCTAGAATCAGATTATGTAACTGGAAGGTATTCTTATAACCCAACTTCTTTTATATAGGAAATATCCAGAGGGCGTAAGTAAAGCGGAGAAAGTGAATAGTTTTGTTACAGCTTCAAACACATTTTTTTATTTGTTGTGAACCCCAGCTATAGAATAACCAGGGATAAATATTAGTTTCACGAAATATAATCAATCCGAGACTTCGATATGATGGAATTAGGAAGTCAAGTTTCAAATAGCGGGGATGGGCCCTTATTTTTCGTTGTGATAGAATTGAACACATAGAACAAAACATTTAAGTGTACAACATTTGTGTTAGTTACACCCCATACTGAAAGGACAAAAGTACTCAAGGTTACAAGGTTGATGCAGTTAATTAGTAAAATGCGATACTGACTTTATAAAGTGGTTCATAAAGGTAGTTTTTAATGTGGAAAACTATTCAGAAATAGTGTATTAGACAAGTATTTTTTTTCTTATTCTGGGCGGCCAATCAAAGCCTATGTCAATCATTTTGTCGCGACTTGAGTAAAGTAATAATGTGTAGACAGTAAGTTAGCAAATCAGCAACTGAATTATGAGTTGTGGTTCTGAGGAGTTAAGTACAGTTTCTTAATGAATAAATCACTTGCCTGGTTTCGTCTAGTTTTAAACCATTTTCTATTTGATATTGCTGTGGTGTCTTTAAAAAAGTTCTAATAAAAGAAAGCACTTTAAACAGACTTTTTTCCTAATATATTATGTTGGGATGGATCTAAACTACCCAGCTGTCCAAACAGAATCATATTACAAAACTACGGTCTACTTATACAATACCGAGTAATATAATCAATAAGCCACCATTTGATCGATAGTTTGTGATCTGGAAAATATGTTTAAAAATAACATTGCTTTGGTAAATGTGATTTCCACATTAGACAGTTTTACTATAGAAAACGTACTGCAGAAACGGGTACATGATGAGAATAAGCACTTAATACCTGATTACAATCGTAATTCTGAATAAATGTTGATGTTTAAACGTATCATGTTTCAGTTAGGCTAAATGAATTATGATCCGTTCAGTTTCATTCAAATTAATGACTTTTGTTAATATTTGATAAACGTTTTAACTTGTTTCCTTATGTTATTGTACAGATTTTAAAGTTCCATTTTATGGCCAATTTATTTGTCTGGTCTCAAAGTGACAAAATACTTATTTCTGAATGTTCACTTTATTTCACAGTGAGGCTTGACAGGCAAAATGTAAATAAAGTTATTTTACTAAAGAATTTGGAGGAAACCATCAAATTTTAAGTGTTTATTATAAAACTCCCTTAACATAGTCTAGTTTTAGTTTGATTCTTTTGTTTTGTATTCGCAGCAAGTTTTCAATATGAAGTAAATATAGTACTCATGAAACACTTCTATCTATTTTCAGACTATCTCTGGCATAGATCGTACCATATGCATCTGATGTTCTGTTAAAAGGTTTTTGATAAAGCTTAGTTTATTGTGTGAATGGCCGTTTACGTCGATCGCAATATATTCCATATTGGCGCTAGCTCATACACGAATGATGTATTTCATGATATTCCAAAGGAAAGCTTCAATTACCAGTCAAAAGATCATAATAGCAATTACTTTCTAGACAATGCAAACACTAGTGTTGACGATAATTTTACAGCAAAAGATACAAATTATTATAGAGAAGTGAAAGAATGGTTAAATGATGATTTGTTTCAAGGTGGAGTTTTTGATGGAAAGCGCAATGCATGGGGTTGTTATCAATGGGACAATGGTGAAGTAAGTTCCTCTTATAGTCACCTCTTCCAATCATTTCTTACGAGTTAAGGCGAAGTATAGTAAAAGTGGTGAGGACCATCCATTAGAGAATTCAGTCAAAATTCTTGTAAACAGTTATCATTGACTCGGAAGTATTTTTATAAACTGTCACTCCATTAAGGTTTCTTATGAAACTCTTCTATCAAATATCGTTCCAACCAATGTACAATTTTGTTAAATTCTTCACAGAAGCTTGAAGTGAGGTTAAAGAGTTCAGGAAGTTGTTAAATTATTTCAAGAAAACTCCCAATTCAGTAAGAGGAGTTGTCAGTCGTTTAATTTCTCGATAATTACGTTTAAGGGTTTTAGTAATCTATAAAATAGGGGGAAACTGATGACAAAAATAATTTCCAGCAAAACATAGTCTTTTACCACTCTGAATGTGTACTTTACACGTTTGGACAATAAACAAACTTTAAAAAGGATAACTGGGTGAGTATGAAACCTGTAAAAAAACGAAACCGATGAAAGTTTTATGAAGAAAAAGTACTGAAATAAACATCTGTGCAACTGAGACTGATTTTTGGTTTTGATTAGTTTATAAGGTTCATTCACTTTCTTAAATTTCTCAAGATATCTATCACAAATACAACAGGAGAGCAACATTTTCGATAGTCTGACATGTGTAACTTACGTTTTGTAGGCTGATCAGCTTGTTCTTTCATTATTTTTTGATAAATAAAACTTTCGTCAAAAATTTTACTCAGTAGAACACCCTAAAGTAGAAGAGATATATTCTCACATTATCAGAAAAATTTTTTAGAAGACTCTGTATCCTGTCACTGTTTATGTCTGACGAGATCCAGTTATTCGCTTACTTTAACTTGATCCCAAAAAGTGGTTTGTAGAAGATCAGTTTACAAGAAGTTTGCTAGAAATATCCTTACATCTAAGATTGTATTTAGGATAATTTTAGATAAACATGGATAGATTAGATTTTCACGACGATCAGTCTCAATGAAGTTTAAGCAAATAGTTTTCGGTAATATGGTATAACCCCGACCGTTGTTGCTATCTTGACGTGGTGATCGGGTTTGCCTATCGTGATAAACCAGTCGAGCTATACTGGCTGGAACAATCGTTTCTCAAGATCCTACCACTTCAGACAGGTCGACTGGAGAACGGTAAGACTAAAAGTAACGAACCAAAGGTCCAAAGGCGAAGTCGTACTGTTGACTGTACAGAGGTGTGACAGCAGTAAGGTGTTTCCTTCAGACAAACAGTATAACAGCGATGCTGTCTTCCCACAAGGAGGGGTGGGGTTAGAAAAGGTCGGCCCTAAAAATGCACACCTCGCCTTATCCCACGGATGTCCGTCTCCGGCGGCAAAGTCTCAAGAGTTAAGGAGCTAACACGAAAATTACCCACAAAAAGGTCGTGTATGACCGACCTTTGGCAGTTTTTCCTTGGGCACTGCGGTCACGCTCTCAAGTCACTACGACCACCTTTAATCAAATTTCCTTTACAGGTACCTCCAGAAGAACTATTCCACAGTGTGCACAACAAGGAAATGATAACCGCCCTCTTACCTCTAACGGCACTCAAGACCACTGACTGAATATGATATAACTACTAAGTGCTAATTTGTATTGAATAATTTTAAAGAAACCTTTGGATCAAATACTGACTTTCTACCAAATAATGTAATGAGAGATGTGGGATTTAAGAATAACTATTGTCAAGGAAATCCTCTGAAGAGCAAAAAAATAATCAGTACACTTTCGATCCCTTTGTAAACTAACAGTATCTTTCCCTAGTTATGGAATGAATATCATTACTATAGTACCAGAAATACTATCAGTTTATATCGTTCCCATAAGGACTAAACGTATATTTTCCTTTTACTTCTTTTCACATTTCAATGTGAAAAAACTAAAGAACATTCCAAGATGGATAATGGCTAGCCATGGGATCCAGGACGAGCGCCACTTCGTTCTATTTGGGGCTCGTCAGCTGGATGAACTTGCATCTCAGCGTGAATGTTCACTTTGAAACTAGAACCCAGTACCGTTCGCTTCAAACGCTATCGTTTTGTCCACTTAGATACTGAGTACCATTAGCCACTTGCTTGTGCAATAGGATGAAGTTTTAAATTCAGGTGGTATCATCTACTTGAATCTTCCCATTGACGATTAAAACTGCAATTGATCATATATACATATATGCACATATATGCATACTGTGCATATTGCCCCGATATTGTCTTCATTCACAAGCACTCTAAACAAAGATGAATAGGGGCTAGCAATGGAATCCAGTTTTACGCAGGTTTCTTCTTATTTTGAACTCATCCGTTGTATGTACCTGCATCTCAAACTTGTTGATGTTCACTCTGGAACTCGAACCCAACACATATGCCAATATGAAACTGATCAATTGCAGTTTTCAGCCTCAACGGGAAGATTCAAGCAAACAAAACTAAGTGAATTTGAAGAAAATTCAGTTTTATAATTCAAAATATACTTTAGCAGTTTCATCCTATGGTTATTGTTCTTGATAAATGTGTAATTTAGGTAATTTTTTCGATCATTTTATCATAAACTGGATCAATATATTATGTTATGTATTGGGTAAGCGCTTGAAAATCTTTAAATGTGTTTTGATAACTGTTAAAGATTATGAATCTAGATGACGTAACATTCATTGGTAAAAAGACCACCAAAATGCTTAGGGAATTCGTTGGTGAGATAATCATTAAAGACTACCATTATTCTTGATTCGATGGCAGTTTTCGTAGTGCGTAGGTCAAAAAGTTTTGGACGCTGACAAAATGCAGAGACTTTTGACCACTCTAAGCAACAATGTAAGCATGTTCGGAATGCGATTCTCTCCCCGTCGAAATGCAGAATGTCACTTCAGGATTCCGTTGCATCGACACCCGAACTAATGATAGAGAGTGAAGTAGTTGAGCGTGTCGACCGCTTCACTAATCTTGGGAGTCTCATAAGTCCTTGTGATCTGGTGTGTGAGGAAATCTCAGCACGGATACAAAATGCTCGACTAGCTTTTGCCAACTTGCGTCATTTATGGAGTAGGCGAGATATCAATCTACCAACCAAACGACGAGTTTACTGTGCAGCAGTTCGTTCCGTCCTACTTTATGGCAGTGAAACATGGCCGGTAAGAATAGATGATATTCGTAAGTTACTAGTATTCGATCATGGGTATCTTCGAAGCATTGCTCGTATTTCCTGGGACCATCGAGTAAGTAACGCAGTTGTTAGGAAATGGGTACTAGGTAAGTATGGCAAATCAATTGATGAAGTAATGAAACTTCATCAGTTGAGGTGGCTGGGACACGTGTTACGTATGCCCAACGACCGACTGCCCCGACGTGAGACGTTTTATGGTATAGAAGTAGGTTGGAAGAAAGCTAGGGGCGACCAGACCAAAACATGGCACAAATCCATGAAGTCACTGACAAGTGGACTGAGCCATGTTGGTAGGTGTGGACTACCTGGTTGGGATCCGCGAGATGATAACGATCGATGGTTAGGGATTTTGAATGACAAGGCTCAAAATCCTTTGCAGTGGCGCAGGTGCATCCACTCTTTGTGTTCTCCCAAATTCTAATCTTCTGAATTCTTCATGTCCCTTTCTTTATTTCTCCAAATTTATTTCACTGGACTATACTCATTGAATAACATCTTTAAACCCTAATCTTTCCGATTACTGTTTATACTTTTACTACCTTTACCACTACGGGATTTGAATAGACAGTTGTATCTGTGTGCTAATATGGTATGACAACTCGAACTGATGTACGCACGTACGAAGTTCTACGTTGTTACTGACTGACTGACTGATTTATTCTAATTTGAAACTTCTCAGCAATGTATGACTATAACCTCTCCAAAGAACAAACGTAGAGACATTATGAATTGTGGCAAGCTAGATGAAACAGTTTTCCAATTACCTTTGATTCTCAGTGATTGACCAACTGTAACTAGTTCATGACGTGAGACAGTTCAAAATGCTATTCAACTTTGAAATCACTCAAATACTGAATATTCAGTTGAGATACAAACAACACAATTCTTAGAAAGAAATTGTTGGTGAACTGTATTGACACAACACAAGTCTTTCAAACTAGTGACTGGTAGAGTGAATTGTGCAGTAAATGTAAGCTTTCTAAACCTGGCTCTATTAACAGTTAGCGAAGTATTTCAAGATTATAGAAGCAAAAACTAAACAACGGTCTGGTTGATGAAGATAATATTAATGACCAAGGTATGCATTTCAGTGAGTTTATGGAGCTAAAGTAACTCTAACGTGTGTTTAACCCTATTTGAATTGTGGACATCCACTACTATAGAGTCACATATTAGAATGAATCATCTATCCAGTACTTTATAGGTTTTACCGATTTCCTAATCAAAAGTCAGTACGAGATTTAAACTTAACTTTAATTAGGTAACCGTGTTATGAATAACATGTAAATACATTTTTACGTTTTTAGAAATACTTTGGAACATTTTTCAATGATAAAAAACATGGTTACGGTTATTATGTATGGCCAAATGGATCAAATTATTTGGGTACATTTTATCTTGATAAAAGATCAGGTTATGGAATTATGAGATATTCAAATGATTCAATGTATGAGGTCAGTGATATTTCCATAGTTAATTAATATTATTTAAGTATATTAAATGATAATTTTTTGTTTAGTTTTGAGTGTATGTGGAATTATAATGTATTCGTAACTGATGGAGGATTATGAACACTTTGACATCTGAGGGAAAACACGGCATACAATGGACAGCTCAGAACCAATTAGACGATTTGGACTTCACAGATAACCTGGCTCTTCTATCCCATACACACGAACAAATGAAGATGAAGAAAACTAGTGTAGCATCAACCTCTGCATCAGTAGGCCTCAACATACACAAAGAAAAAAGCAATATCCTCAAAGACAACACGGAGAATATCAACCCAATCACACTTGGTGGAGAAACTCTGGAAGGTGTTGAATCTTTCATGTACTTGGGAAGCATCATTGATGAACATGGAGGATCGGCAAAGCGAGGGCAGCATTCCTACAGTTGATGAACATATGGAACTCAAAACAACTGTCCATCAACATCAAAATCACAATCTTCAATACTGATCTATCGTACGGAGCTGAACATGGAGAACTATCACAACCATCATCAAAATGATACAGGTATTTATAAATAGTTGTCTACGCAAGATACTCAATATCCGTTGGCCGGATACCATCAGTGACAGCCTTCTGTGTGAGAGAACAAATCAGCTTCCAGTTGAAGAGGAAATTAGGAAAAGACGATGGAAATGGATAGGACATATATTACGGAAATCATCAAACTGAATCACGAGGCAAACTCTAACTTCGAATCCTGAAGTGGAAAGAAAAAGAGGAAGGCTGAAGAACACATTATGTCAGGAAATGGAAGCAGATATGAGAAGGATGAACAACAACTGGGAAGAGCTGGACAGGAATGTCTAGGATAGGATCGGATGAAGTGTGCTAGTGGGCGGCCTATGCTTCTCGACGTGAGGTAACAGGCGTAAGTAAGTAAATAAAACTGCTTAAATATGACGGGCCTCATAGATAACAATGAAGGATCATCACCGTTTGTCACTAATTTAATGAGATTGGTCAATATAAATGTCTAATTATTAACTTTCTGTACTACAAGTATAGGATTTTCAGTGAGACATAAAAGTTTGATGAAGAGTTCATTTCGTGATTATTGATAGTTTTAAAGTTAAAAATTAAAAAAAAAATGGTGGTAACAAAATGAAATAGGAAGTTCTGTACTCGGAGATAGACTTCATCACAAATTGACAACAGTCAAATTATCAATGAGACAATGCTTATGTTTTTTTGACAGGATTTCGTACTTCTGAGAGATCAATACTCACAATACTATATTCACAGTACCTTCAAACCTTTTGATCCACTAATTTGAATTGTATTGATGTACATACTTACAAATCCACTATGGAAATAGACAAGATTTTCAGAGTACTGATCTATTTTATAATCCCGTTTAATGTAGAGTGCTTTAACTTTATTCACCAAGTACTATTTTCAAAATAAAATCCATGATATTTATGTATCATCACGACCATGTTACAATTTAGTCATTGTGTTAGGGTTTAAAGGATCGATAACTGAAACTTGAGTGGAATTCTTTATCTTTAGTTTTGGATCGATTGGTTTACGCCAACTTGCGTCACTTATTGTGTAGCCGAGATATTCATCTACTAACCAAAGAATGAGTTCATTGTTCAGTAATTCATTCCGCTCTACTTGTTCAAAACATGATCATTGAGTATAGAAGATATTCGGAGGTTATTGGTGCTCGATCATTGATTTAAATGAAGCATTGCTCTGTGATACTGCCCGGATGCCCAAACCGAAGCAGGTGGTTTTATTAGGAGGCCACACTCGGAGCCTTCGATCTAAACATCTGATTCACAAGGCAGTGGAACGACGTTAGGAGACGCAGTAACACGGTAGCCGGTCACCAACAGTAGGTTCGTATGTCTTTTGTCTCTCAGGATCCTGGAACTCATGTGAACTTTTAGTTTGGAATCAGGGTTTTCCAACTCCCCTGGGTGGGTTCTCTATATCTACCAACCAGTTAAATTACTGTACATTCGCCTTTCATCATCTCAATTTCGTAAACAACAGTAATGCCACGAGAAGTTGGTAATTAGGACTTCCCTATCAGTGGTTGTATTTAAGTGGCCATGTGAGAGTATTTCGAGAGGATGAGCTGAATCTCCTCACTCTCAGCCGTACCAGGGCATTTGGGGATCTGTACTTACGTACAAAGTTTCAAATAGTGACCGACTTACTAACTAACTAATTCAGTATGTAATCACAATTGATTAATCACTGGGTGGTGATCAATGTCATGTGTGTCATATCCTTCTTAATCCAGATCGAATGTTATCGCTCATATTGCAATGTGGCCACCGGTCTAGGTGACTCGACACTGCGAGCACTATATATTGAGATTAGATGGTGGTTGGAGGTAGTCAACAGGAAATCCTGGACCCGGGTTTCGTGCTACTTGGCACTCGTCAGTAAGGTGTATCTGTGAATACATGTCAGTCCTACAGGAGGTCAACCGCGGCCAGAATAGCTCAGTGATAATATCTCTGACTGTGAAGCTGAGTGAAACGGGATTGAATCGGTTATGAAGCATCAGTTCCTCCAAGATTACAGGTACACCTTGCTGACGAGTGCCAAATAGTATGAAACCCGGGTCTAAGATTTCCTGTTCAGTATATACATATTTATAACTAGATTATCGTTTCACTGAGACTCATAATTCATTTATTGAATTCATATTTTGTTTCTTCATAGGGATTCTTTTCAAATGATCAACGTTATGGTCCTGGTATATTCATAACAATTACATCAACTACATATGAATTAAATATTGGTTATTGGAAAAATGATCGTTTAATTCGTTTAAAAAAATCTGCATTAAATAATCAAGCATTTCATTTTATGAAACAATTTCCACAATATAATTTTTATAAATTAGTTAATTTAGAATTAATGTTTCAAAATAATCAATATCAAAAATCAATAAAACAAGATCAATATAATTTATTGATTAATGAACAAATTTATCATTATGATCAATATAATTTAAATGAATCAATATCATTATTATTATTGAATAATTCTTCGATTAATTCAACAGAATTATTAATTGAAATTATACAAAATGTAAGTGTTTTAAGAAAAGGGGTGGAGTAGGGTGGGGTAGGGGTTTTTGTGGAGATTGTAGTAATTTCTAATAATTGTGATCATGAATCGATTGATATTAGATCATCAGGGAAAGCTTAAGAGCACTGGATGTCCGTTTTGTTTTAGTATGGGACTACCCAGCAGTGCGCGTCTACGATTCCGCTCATGGGATTTGAACTCGGAACCTATCCGTCTCGCATGCGGTCGTTTAATCTATAGATCACTGAACCGAAGTTCAATGGTGTGAATGGCTAACTTCCACTAATCTACAAAGGTTCTGAGTTTGAATCTCTCTAACTGGATCGTGGATGCTCATTGCCAAGGTGACATATTAGGATGAAATGGCCATCCAGTGCTTCCATGTTATTCATGGTAGTCTAGCTTCAATTGACGCATATTTATTTGTTTTCTTAATGAACTGAAATACCCACTGATATCTAATTTCAAAAGAGAAGTCAACGTAACTAGTAGACATTAGTATAGTACTACAAACTATTTAACATTATACAGTGCCTTTGTTGAGAAATATATTAAGAATTGGAGATAAACAGGTACTTATACAATTAATGACCTGGAAGTTAGTGGTTCATATTTTACAACTTCACATGTTCATTGATACATCATGATCGTTATTCAATATTACAGGTAGAAAATCATCTGTTTACATTGTAAATTGGGCAAAAAGATTTAGATAAATCTAAATAATTGTGAAAAGGTATGTAAGAACATACTAAATGAAACAGAAGGAAACCAGAACTAATCAATATGTAATAATCAGAAGCCATGATGTAATTTAGACTATTAGATAACCACATATACCATAACGTGACTGACTTAAAATTGTTTTTTTCTAGTTTTTCACCACAGGTTACGATTATCTTACGGGCCACAATCTCATGGCTTGATAAATACCTGCCTCTATCCTTCATATAATATACTTTTATTCTATTCACCAGCATAAATTAGAGTAGAAGGTGACTGAACACATATAACAAATGTATATACTATCTCTGTCGAAGAATGTTACATTATCAGCTATTTGGTCACGTGTTTGTACTATTCAATGCTTAATATCACTGTTGTTGAATCAGCGCTCCCATCGTATTCTGGTGATTCATTACAGAAATTACTATTAGATTCTTGTAACCTATGCATCTCCCAAAAATTCAGAGCTGATGAAAAGAAGGTAATTGTGTAGAATACTGGCTTCTTGAAAGGCGAACTACTATTTCACCTGTGATACTGGCGATATGAGTCAAGGAAAATGCTTTCATCTGTTACAAGATAACGTCATTAATTAGCTCACCAGTAATGATGAAACTCCCAATAGTAAATAACGCCTAGTTTTGAATACACAACTGGAAGAATATAGTCTAATAATTAGAGTTTCGATGTACGCTTGAATGAATTGTTTTTGTTGAACTCTACTTAATGAATAGTTTGCAAACTTTTAATCGGAATTTATTTAACCATTTCAGTGTACCTTCAAGTTAATTGATTATTATTAGTTGGATAATTTTGCTAACTGCTAACAATTTTGTCAATATCAGTATGAAGTTGTGGAGATTATCAAGTTTTTGATTGAGATCATGAACCGGTTGATGTTAGACCACCAATGAAAACCTGGAAGCACTGAACGGCCATTTAGTCCTATTGTGGAAGATCATGATCTCAATCAAAAACTGAATAATCTCCACAACCCTATACTGATAATTACCATGTGCTCACCAGTGACTAGCTTTGTGAGGGAATTCTCGAAGTTCTAGTGAGAAGCCGTGACCAGTGGAGCTAATCCGTGTCGGGTAGAGACAAGTATCCATCTCAGTACAATAGAAGATAGTCACGCAATTTCGTGAATTGGTTGGAGTTAGACATCAACACCACTGGATGCTAGTTCAGTGGTCTAGAGGTCAAGCATTTGCACACGGGACCAAAATTCCTTGGTTCAAATCCCTCCAACGGGATCATGGATACGCACTGCTGAGGAGTCCCACAATGGGACAAAACACTTATCCAGTGCCTCTACGCTTTCAATGGTAGTCTAACATCAGTCGATTCATCATCTCAATCAGAAAATCTTGTTAATAGTTTTTAATATTCTCGAAATTTATATTTTGATCTGATTTTTTTCTAAATATTATAGATATTAAAACAAAGTAATTTACCTAAATCATTTCAAGTATGGAATATGAAGAGTCCATTATTTGAAAAATTTATTGCAGATCAAAGTTTTAAACATTTACTTCATTGTATACCAACATCTATAGAATCATCACTTTTAAACTTGAACAATTTACAAAAGATATCAGAAACCATAGGATCTATTCAAAATGATTATTCAAAAATGTTCAATTTAAACAATGATGAATCTAAACAACAACAACAACAACAACAATCGGAAACTTATTCTAAACAAGATTCTCTATTTGAGTAAGTGGATTCTCAATTATAATACTTATCATTTTGTTGAAATATCGACATATATAGAGCTACAATCAGTATATATGATGTCATAGGCATAATTCTGTTGTACTCTTATTCTCACTATATCCTTAACATTTTAATAGCATACACATGAAAGTACTGTTCGCCTGGAAGAAAGTTTTTCCATTTTATGGTGATCTAGGATCATTCTAATTTCTTTAAACTTTCCTTTAAAGTATGGGAAAAAAAGACATCTGTGATTAGTTATATAAAACAATAGAGAACCATAACAATTTGTACGATACATCTAGAATCACTGAACAAATGATTTTTCACTTAACTTGATTAAGTAAACAATTATTCAAAGATGGATAGTGACTGGCAGTGAAATCTACTTTGACGTGAGTTTCATCCTATTTGGGATTTGTCAGCTGGATGTACATGCATCTCAGAGTCGATGTTCACTCTGAAACTTGAACCCAGTACCGTTCGCTTCAAACGCCATCGCTTTATCCACTAAGCTACTGAGTCCCATTAGCCACCTGCTTGTGCAATAGGATGAAGTTTTAAATTCAACTGGTGTTGTCTACCTGTATCTTCCCGTTGTCATTTAGGACCGCAATGGATTATGAGTTTCTTGTTAGTACATGTACTTTCTGTGCGGCCTGCCTCGATATTGCTTTCATTCACAAGCATTCGAAACAACGATGGATAATGGCTAGCTATGAAATCCACGATGCGTATTTCATCCGACTTTGGACTAGTCAGCTGGATGTACCTGCATCTCAAATTTGTTGATATCCACTCTGGAACTCGAACCCAACACATATGCCAATATGAGACTGATCAATTACAGTTCTAAATAATAATGATAAGATACAAGTAAAAGAACATTGAATAAATGTAAACATTTCTTTATTCAATTATATAAACCTTATTTAACTTCTCTTTTATTTTTCTATTTGATCAGTTCACAATTTAAACAAAATCAAACAGTTTGTTTAGTTGATATGAGATCATATATAACACAAATTGCTTATTTACAAAATTTTTTACGTAAATCATGTAAAACTATTGATTGGTACAAATTATCAATGCATCATATAATTCATGATGTTACTAATAAAGAACATAATCATGACCTTGAAAAGAATGAAAATGGATCTTGTGACCTTGGAAGTAATGAACATGAATACCATGACCTTGAAAATACTTTAAATAAACAATTGTTTATTAATGAATGGTCAATGATATGGAATAAATTATCAAAAAAAATTTTGAAAAAATCTAATAAACAAACAATAATACATAATATGAATACAAAATATCAATTAACCGGTAAATATGAAACATTATCAATACAATTTATTCAATATTGTTTTAATGGATTATTTGATGAAGTTAGGAATTTATTACAAATTGAAAATCAAACAAATATGAATCAATATTGTATTGATCCAAATGTTACTGATAATCATGGACAATTTGGTTTATTAGGTGCTGTGGTAAGTGATAAGAATAATTAGTAGTCAGTTTTGCATTACAGATTGATATAATTTCAATAGTTGAGATTATGAGTCAATTGAAGCTAGACTAACATCATGGAAAGCCTAGAAGCATTGGATGGCTGTTTCGTCTTATTGTACGATTCATCAGTGGTGCACATCCACGACCTTGAATGTGTATGTATTATGTGTTTAAGATCGAATACATAAAAGTCCAGGTGTCGTGCATAATGTTAAAATAATGGTACGGATAGAATACAGACTGAGCATTACCAAAAAAGAAATTCCCCTATCTTAATGAACATTTTTTTGAATTAATAGAGGTTGGAAAATGTAATGCATGATCTTAAACATTAGTCTTAGAATAGCTTAACAGTCAACTTGAATTTTTTGTTATTGCTGAATACCTATTGGTTATTTTTTAATTTAACAAATCAGTATCCCAAGTGACCTGGTACAGCTGAGAGTGAGGAGATTCAGCACTCCCTCTCGAATTCCTCTCACATTGCAACATGCATACAACCACTACCAGGGAAGTACTACTCACTGCCATCTCGTGGCGGGGGTGTTGTTTTACGAAGTTGAGATGATGAAAAGCGAATGTCCGGCACTTTAACCGGGTTGGTGGATATGGAGGATCCACCTACGAGAGTTGAGAAACCCTAATTCCAAACCAATGGTGCATATGGGCTCCAGTATCCTGAGAGAACGAATGGCGTATGAATGAATTATTAGTCACCGGCTACGATGAGGTTGCATCTCCTTACGTTTCTCCACTGCCTCATGGGTCAGACCTTTAGATCGAAGGCTCCAAGTGTAGTCCCCTAAGAAAACTAACTGTTTCGGTTTGGGTACCCGGTCAGTAACACAGCTCATACACTAATCAAGTGACTTGCGTGGTGCATATGTATTTGTACTGATATTAATGTGTTCAAATAAATAAATCGAACATAAGATAAACTAATATTGAGTTGTACGCAAGGAGAGATTTGTAAAAAAACCCGAATATTTGTATGTGACTTAGTGATGAAACTAATACTTTATACGTATTCAAACTGTTATGTCTATGGGAAACTCCAAACGGTTTAATATTTTTAGATGAACTATGTCAGGAATCTTTTTTGTTTATACAAGTCACCTAAGTAGAATTATATTCAGTATAAAACCTCAATAATGGGTCTTTAAAATCTAATTCTAGGATGGTTTGAAAATATGAATTCCCAGATTGATCCTTTATAGCTCTGAACTTCAATAACAGCAATCTGCTAAATTTCACTAATACGTCTGAACATTTCAAACAATTTAGTGGTTATATGAACTTGGCAGCTCAATAGGAAACGCACTGTTGTTCAAGGCAAAGAATGCTAGGTTTGAGCACCAGTGCGATCGTCAATAACTAAAGGTATTGGAACAACGTAAGGAGATGCGATCCCATGGTAGCTGGTCACAAACAATAAGTTCATACGCCATATCTTTCCCTAAGATCCTTGAGCCCATGAACACCACTGATTTGTAATAAGGGTTTGCCAACTCCCCTAGTTGGATCAGCTGTGTCCACCGACTGGGATAAAATGCCGCACATTCACTTTTTAACCTCCCAATTTCGTAAACAACACCACTGGTGCGAGAAGACAGTGAATAGGACTTCTCTGACAGTGGTTGTACGCCCATAGCTATGTGAGAGTATTTCGAAAGGGAGAGCTGACTCTCCCAACTATCATCCAAGCCAGGGCATTTGAGGGCAGAACCACTATATGGTGGATTATTATTTATATTTTCACTGAATAATCAATAAATATATGATATACATCATTTGAAGCTTACGTTTATTCTATAACCTACTCAAATGTGTTCATCATTCACAAATTAACACTGATTGATTGTATACATATTACTCAATTTTGTACGACAAATGATCTGACTATTTACAGATTGTGATTTCTCATTTATCTATGGTGTGTTTGTGTGGTAGTCTTATGATAAATGAATACTACATTGGATTTTATGTCAATAGTAATAAGAGATAAACTGGTCGACTTTCCACATGTTATGATTGATCATTTGGAATAGAAGTATCCATATGGATCAATTATGATTAGGATATACGATGTTTGTTGATGATCATTGATGAGATTGTTTGAACGAACATCAATTGGATTATTGACTCAATCGTTAGGGTATTTCTCGTAGTTTGGTTGTGCAGATGAAGAACAGAATGAATTTCTATATGTCAATTAACCTTGTGACATTCAATGTGAACAAACAGATAAAAATAACGTCCATTGTATTATTATTGACATAGAGCGCGGACTCGCTATTTGTGGAATTAATGATCTGTTTAAGATTATATTTGAATGTGAATACAAATATACTACTGATTATTGTAGGTATCATTACCAAGGTTTGACTTGTTTATTACGAATAAATTGAGCATTGTATAGATTGTTATAAAAAATTAATATATTTGTTTTATTTAAACTTGGATTAATTTTGATTTGGTTATTTATTTATTTTCACAGATTGAACTCATGAGTCAGTTGAAGCTAGACCACCATTGAAAACCTGGAAGCACTGGACGGCCGTTTCGTCCAGGTATGGGACTCCTCAGCAGCGCGCGTCCACGATCCCGCACCACGCGGGGCTCGAACCCAGGTCTAGCTTCAACTGACTCATGATTTCAATCTGTGAAAATTTCTAAAAATCTCCACAAAACACATTCTGATAATAAAAATCACCTGCTCACTAGTGACTGACTTCAGGAGACACTTCTGGAGTTCTAGTGAGAAGTCGTCACCAGTGGAGTTCAACCAGGTCTGTTGTGAGATAGGAACTCACTGAAGACAATGGTGCACGGTAGCGCAACTTCGTGGATTGGTTGAAGTTAGACATTAACACCGTTAGATGCCGGCTCGGTGGTCTAACGGTTAAGTGCTCGCGCGCGAAGCCAGTAGGTCCTGGGCTCGAGCCCCGCGTGGTGCGGGATCGTGGATGCGCACTGCTGAGGAGTCCCATACCTGGACAGAACGGCCGTCCAGTGCTTCCAGGTTTTCAATGGTGGTCTAGCTTCAACTGACTCATGAGTTCAATCTGTGAAAATAAATTAGTAACCAAGTTTAAATAATAGAACGGAACAACACAAGAATATTAATAAATTCGATAATATTTACTTTTAATGTGATGTTGTACAAAGAAACTAACGATGTAGCAATAGGATCCCCCGTGTAGCCAACTGTAACCAACCTGTTTATGGCATACGTAGAATCAAATATTTCCGCCAACGACATTGAACCGCGAATTTGGCTTAGATATGTAAATCGTATATTTGGTGTGATAAAAAAGACTCATTCAAGATCAATTTCAAAATTAGTCGCTATATTTACTTCAATTCATCACATCCACTCAGTGCAAAGATCTCTCTAGCCTTAAATCTTTATAGAAGAGCTAACAAGATTATCTCGTTGGAAGAGGATAAACCGAAAGAACAAAAAAAGAATGTAATTAGCATCTTACAATTTGATAAATTTTCCATGAAGATTATCAGAAATGTATTAAAACAAGTTGTTTCATTACGTAATAACAATAATTCAAATGAAATACCATGAATTAGTACTGCAGTTTTATTATACCGTCATGGCACAACAGAATCTTAAAACAACACAGAATTAAAGTATATTACAAAACGATGAACACACTTCCATATACTTTAGTTCGCTTATAAGAAAAAATCCTATTCATGTCAGCGTCTACAAATTAGGTTCTATCAATTGTGATGCCTTCTATGTTGGAAGATCACCTTCGGCAATCTTGACTCAAACCAAAGAACGTATTAGGTACACAAAGAAACCACCTATCAATCCTGTAGAATTGGATAGACTTGTAGTGACTCACATTTATCACGAGAACACGACTGGTTTAATAAAAAACGCTTATTATTATAACCAAGTGTACCGGTGACTGTTTTAATGTGCTTTTGTTTGACTGTGCTAATGACAGCTATTTTGTGCTTCCATTCTTATACTTACACTTTGATTGTAACTTCGCGCGAATTCGGTTACGTTCTGTAACCAAGGTTGTATCCTGGCACGATCTCGGTATCCTTTCGATGCCACGAGATCGCCAGCTAATAAACCTCGACTTGGTCCATTAACTGTCTTCTGATATTTGGCTTCTCGGGGATTTTACGGATCTATTTGGTTACGTCCAACCCTCGCCTTCTGATTTATTTGGCACGTGTTTCTTGGTAGCGGTGTTCATAGTTAACCTCAACTCGACGCCACGCTACAGACTTGAAATTAAATAAGCAATGGCAATTCACTTCTTTTTAAACGACCCCCAAATCGATTTCAAAAATATCTAAATATTATAAAAATATTTTTCCAATTACAAAGAAAGAAGAGTAGCTGATGCGTTCCATATAATACTTAATCCTACAGCTCTCAATAGAAAAGAAGCCCTTACTATACATCCTACTTGAACTGTCTGCTTAGTTTGACATTATTCACATTTCACAAAATTATCTTACATACAAATTAAACTCTATCCTTTCTCACCATAAAGGTCACACACACAAATTACATACATGTCATTTATGAATCACCTTAACCGAAATGACATAACATTGACTTAAGATTAGATTGTGGTTGGAGGTAGTCAACAGGAAACCCTGGATCCGGGTTTCGTGCTACTTGGCACTCGTCAGCAAGGTGTACCTGTAATCACGAGGGAACTGGTGCTCCCTGGCGGATTCGATCTCGTGTCACCCAGCTTCACAGTCAGAGACGTTACCACTGAGCTATCCGAGTCGTGACTGACCTCCTGTAGGACTGAGATGTAATCACAATTGATTGATCACTGGGTGGTGATCAATCTCATGCTTGTCTAGTCCTTATTATTGTGCAACATGATCGATAGCATTCGATCTGACTTGTTCAGATCTGTTTTTTTGATTGATCGCGCCTAATATTCTTGTTTTGTTCCTTTGAACGATTTAAACTTGGATTCATTTCGATTTCGGTTATCTATTTATTCTCTGAAGAAGTGGCTTACACCGAGTCACGAAACATTAGAAGATCTCATTTTTCTACTCATTAGGATATTTACAAACATAATGTTTATTTATTTATATCATCAGTATAGGGATTGTAATTGAGATTATGAACGAATTAATGTTAGCCAACCGTTGGAAACGTGGAAGCACTGGACGGCCGTTTCATCTTATGTACACTACTGAGGAGTCCCAAAATAGAACGAAACAGTCGTTCAGTGTTTCCAGGTTTCCAACGGTTGTCTATTATCAATCGGTTCATGATCTTAATCAAGAAAAACTATTTATTTATACTACTGATTAGTATTACTTTATTTTCTTTCTATTTCATGCATTTTTTTTTAAAAAATTAATTTAGTTAACATGGAATATGAAATTAGTGAATCTCTTATTGGATTTTGGTGCAAATATTAATCAATTAACTGATGATGGTTTAACAGTTTTTACAATCTGTTTATTAAAATATTATGAATTATTTAAAGAAATTATGAATATAAAAAATGATCGAAATGATCAATTTAGTGAAGGAGATCAAGGATCATTAGATCAATCGGAACAAGATCATCATCATCATCAACAACAACAACAGAGACAATATGAACCAGATCATATATTGCCAATCATTACGAAAAGAATAAAGATGAGCGATAAAATGGTGGATTCAACAAATGATAATAAAGATTATAATGAGAAGAAAGAATCCGATTTAAATAAATCATCATCATCTTTACATTTTGGCAGGAATTATATTTATCGTGTTGAATTACCTGTATTATTATCGACAACATCTTCAGAGAGTATGGTCACGTTACGGCGTAATGCTAGACTGTCACAAATACGTAGAATGCATTTAAATAAAATTAAAGAACGTAAGTGTTCAAATTTTGATAGTGAGTAATGGGATAGGCTTGAATTATACAAGGAATATCAGTTTATTCAAGATTTCAGACATCTATTTCAACTAAAGTCTCAAGTACCATAAATTCTACATTCTTAGTTTTTTTTCCCTTATTTCGCTCCTACCAATGAACATCAACAAAATTTACTGTAATATCAAGTTTCTTAGATGAAGTACCCAAATTACGATTTCATCGAGAAAATTACAATGTGGTGTGCACTATCGATGTCGATAGGTATAAGTAGTAGGTATCATCAACTGAAAGTGAAATGCTTGGAGGCAGAAGGTTAAGAAAATCAAAGAAAAAAACGGATACAAAGAATGATTGCTGTAGAAATGAAGGAACAATGAAGTCTGGGACGATTGATTGACATTTTGCAAATGAAGTATTTACCGTATGATTCTCAGATTTTACTAAGATGTTCTGTAATTTTGTGTTCAAATACATTCGATTGTCCTCACCTGATCACTAGATTTGGTGTTGCTCCCAATCAGGCGGGGGATATGTGCTGTTCTGAGGACAGCGTTCCGGACCTGGAGCTGATGTGTTAATTGGGGCGGTCGGGTGCGGGGAGGTGACGTCGAGTAAAGTATTCTGGCAAGGCAGCGTTATCTGCAGGAAGTGTCGTCGACGAAGAGGAGCGGTAGGATGTGCGGCTACTGGGCGTACAATGAGTTTTGGTGGCCCGACGGAACTATGAAGGTCAACGCGTCATGGAGTCGACATTTCTACGTAGAGAGTGTCACAGTCTGCAAAAAGTAAAAATTGGCATGACGAGTAGAACGACTGCTTTAAGAAAGGGGGGAAGGTAGTGGGTGCTCCTGATGTTGATAGATATAAGTAGTGTGTATCGCCAATCGATTGTGTATATTATACCTTGTTCATTAATGCTTTAACATATTTTCCATTATTTATCTGTTATATCATTGCATTTTATTGTAGGTCGTTCACTTATTGCAAAATCAAATGAAATAAGATCTACACAACAATCACCTGAAATAAAAAATGATTTGATTACTACAACTCAATCAGTTTTACCTACTTTTCAACGTTTTACAAATTGTTTAACTCGTTTTAACTCTATAAAAGAATTACGTAATGAAGATAATCCTATTAATTCACCATTGAAAGATAATAAAATGAGTCCAACTTCATCATCGAAATCTATGTAAGTTAATTATAAAGATTTTTGTTCTATTTAAGTATTTCGGGTTTGATCCATTGACTGGAAATAATTGAATAATATTGCAAATTAAAGAAAATTGACTAATGAATTAGGTACAACAGGCTAACGAGTCTCAAATAGGACGAAACGCGTATCCTAGGTTCCACTGCTAGCCATCATCCATTTTTGCTTATAAAGCTAATGAATTAATAATTCATTTATTCCAGATTTTGATTTGAACACATAGATATTGGTACACGAGGGCACCAGATACATATGCGCCACACAAATCTCATTTGATTTGTGTGTGCACTGTGATACTACCCGGATGCCCAAACCGAAGCAGGTGGTTTTATTAGGAGGCCACACTCGGAGCCTTCGATCTAAACATCTGATCCATGAGTCAGTGAAACGACGTAAGGAGACGTACTAACATGGTAGCCGGTCACCAACAATAGGCTCATACGCCTATTGTCTCTCAGGATCATGGAGCTCATGTGAACTTTTGGTTTGTAATCAAGGTTTTACAAATCCCCTAGATGGGTTCTCTATATCCACCAACCGAGCTGAAGTACTGGACATTCGCTTTTCATCATCTCAATTTCGTAAAGAACAGTAATGCCACGAGAATGTAGTGCTTAGGACTTCCCTATCAATGGTTGTATGCACGTGGCCATGTAAGAGTATTTCGAGAGGGAGAGCTGACTCTCCTCACTCTCAGCCGTACCAGAGCATTTGGGGGGCAATATTTTGATGCTGTTAAGTAATTTGATTAATTCCAATGGATAATTTTTTTATGATTTGACCAATCAGAGTAAACTATTCAGTGATTTATCTAATCCACCATCATAATTACACCACAAAACACACATTTATAATCTAACTGAAGTTGAATTATATGTATTAAAAGTCATAGAATTATAAGACGCTAAGCGTTCGCGCACGAGACCGATAGGTCCTGGGTTCGAATTCCGCAAGTCGGGGTCATGAATGTTCACTGCTCAGGAGTTCCATACTAGTATGAAACGGCCGTCCAATGCTTTCAGATTTCCCAGGGTGGTTTAGCTTCAATTAGCTCATGAACTCAACTATTGAATCAATTTTAAAGTTGGTTAAACCGGTACATTAAGAGTTGCAATTTTTCACATATGTCTCTTATCATTTGAAATTACTGATATGTCTAAATTATTAATTATTTTTGTATTGAGAAGTTACATAGAATCTTATGTAATTCAATTTATTCGTTATCACAATAAAGGTATGCTGAGAATCGTAAGAATAGACCCAAAACTATCTCGATAGACCAAAGAAATAAAAAGGTGATGTTTAAAAATAGTTTTCTTTTTCCTATTTATTTTTACGTTTATTGACTATGCTATAGGCTATTCATACAGAGACTTTGTAGCATTCATGTGGATTAGCTTCTCGCGTTGAATTCAACGTCGATTCGCCCACTTCATGGGATTCTGTAATCTTAGAGTTCACTTTATGTCAGTAATATAAATGACGTTATTTTCATCTGTTTGTTCACATTGAATGTCACAAGGTAATTTGACATATAGAAATTCATTCTGTTCTTCATCTGCACAACCAAACTACGAGAAATACCCTAACGATTGAGTCAATAATCGAACTGATGTTCGTTCAAACAATCTCATCAATGATCATCAACAAACATCGTATATCCTAATCATAATTGATCCATATGGATACTTCTATTCCAAATGATCAATCATAACATGAGAAAAGTCTAACAGTTTATGTCCTATTACTATTGACTTAAAATCCAATGTAGTATTCATTTATCATAAGACTACCACACAAACACACACAATACATAAATGAGAAATCACAATCTGTAAATAGTCAGATCATTTGTCGTACAAAAATGAGTAATATGTATACAATCAATCAGTGTTATTTTGTGTATGATGAACACATTTGAGTAGGTTATAGAATTGACTAAAGCTTCAAATCACGGCATTCCTAAACTGATGTATATCAAACATTTATTGAATATTCAGGGAAAATATAGATATTAATTCACCATAGGGAGGTCCTCTGACTCACCAGGGTGATTGGTACCTGCATGGTTGAGCCACAGGATTGAGCTATATTATTCCGATTGTAATGTTAAAGCATATACGGTGTCTGGTTTTCCTGTGAAGTGAGATTGAGCTGTACTATTTGGGTTGTCACGTGAAAATCCTCATGGTGTCTGGTTCTCCTGAAAACCAATGTAAATTTTCCCTTGCCCATAATGGTATATTACTTAACTATAACTGTGAATTGAGTAGTTCTCACAATTTACCCATTTCTACTCATTTATCGATATCTCATGCTTTGATTTTTTTGTTTTTACGATGAGTACTTTTCAATGTCTTCATCCAAAACGCTTGGAGATTGGAGTTTGTTCTCAGTTTTTCGTATTCTCTTTTTTAACTCTTTGGCTCACTGGAAACTAACAATTTCATCCTATATGAAACCTAATAATTTCTTGTTTCCAAGATTTCGAATTGTTATTTCCTGTTTGCACGTCGTAATAGGCATAAATCTTGTAAAAGTGAAGTTGTTATTGATATATATATATATATAAGGTAGATAGCTTAAGTAGACAGAATAAGTGTAAAGCCACTTATGTTTTAGAATGAAAAATGCCATACCTTTATCATGGTAAGTACGTTAATTGTTTACTCAGTACAGTACAGCTCGCTGCATCACAATATTTTTTTACAGTATTAAATAGCTACCATAATCACTGTTTAAGTTTGCAATGTGTTTAATTTTTAGAAAATTACCGAAATTCATGAACAGGAAACATATGTGGTATACGGCTCTATAATACTTTAGTATTATTCTGAGGTGTATGTTTGATTTTTTCTTTCCAGGTTTTCCATGGTGGTCTAGCTTCAATTGACTCATGATCTCAACTGTTTAAATTACTATAGTCTCCACAAAACCCCTTCTGATACTAATCAACATTTGCTCACTAGTGACTGGCTTCAAGATATATATCCTGGAGTTCTAGTGAGAAGCAGTGACCAGTGAAGTCCTACCGGGTCAGTTGTGAGGTAGTAACTCACTGACGACAATGGTGGATGTGTCGCTCAATTTCGTGGATTAGTTGAAGTTAGACATTAACACCATTGGATGCCGATCAGCTCAGTGGTCTAGTTGGTTAAGCGCCTGGGGCGAGACTGATAGGTCCTGATTTCAAAACCCCACTAGGCGGGGTCGTGGGTGCGCACTGCTGAGGACTCCCACAATAGGACGAAACGGGTGTCCAGTGCTTTCAGGTTTTCCATGATGGTCTAGCTTCGATTGACTCATGATCTCAACTATTTGATTTTTCTTTTCTTGCTACATAAAAGTCGATGTATTGTGCATACAATACAATTGTTCGGTAAAGAATTTAGTCGATCTAAGCCAGACCACAGTTGGAAACCTGGAAGCACTGAACGGACGCTCGGTCGAAGTACGGGGCTCTTCAGCAGTGCACGTACACGATTCCGCACATGGAACTCGAACCCAGGACCTTTGATCTCTCGCGTGAATGCTTAACCTCTAGACCATTGAGCTGGAATCCAATGGTGTTAATGTTCAACTTCAATCGATCCTTGATCCATGATTGACGCGACTGTTAATATAGTGCGAACCTATACTGTTTCGTGTCACCAAGACTTGTATTCAACGACTTGAACGTTATCTAAACAATATATTGAATTCTTTGCTTTTACGTATCCATGTCTAAAATGAGCCATTTATTGAATAGTCGATCATATAGATAACGAAATAAAGGATTATAAGATGGATAGTGGCTAGCAGTGAAATCCAGTTACACGCGCGTCCCGTCCTATTTGGCAGTAGTCATCTGGATATACCTGCATCTCAGAGTTGATGTTCACTCTGAGATGCGAACCGAGTACCGTTTGCTTCAAACACCATCGCGTTATCCACTTAGTTACTGAGTCCTGATAGCTACTAACTTGTGCAATGAAGTGATCCACATAGGATGCACATATGTCAATAACAGACTGATCTATTGCAGGCCTAAACATCAATCGGAAGATTCAAACAAACAATACTGAATGCATTTAAAATGAAGAATTATTTGATTAGATGATTGAATTAGTCATTAGTTTAAACCCCCATAATTAGGTACAAATATTATTTAGTCGCGATATAACGGTAAGCATAATGCCATGTTATGTGCTCCAAGTATTTACCTAAAATGTGTTTTTGGCTTTTAAAATTTTTATAACACCTATATCTAATCAGTCAGTAACAGCGTAGAACTTCGGACGTACGTACATCAGTTCAAGTTGCCATACCATGTTAGCATGGAGATGTAGTTGTCGATTCAAATACCATAGTCGTAGAGATAGTAAAAGTATAAGCAGTAATCGGAAAGATTAGGGTTTGAAGATGTTATTCAAGGAGTATAATCCAGTGAAATAAATTTGGAAAGAGAAAATAAAGGGACATGAAGAATTCAGAAGATTAGAATTTGGGCATTGAACTCTGTTGATCATGAGGTTCTATAGCCGTGTTTGTCACTGAAAGAAGTATCAAAGAAGAACATTAGCCTCATAAAGGCTCTCTACTCGAACGCAACTGGTAGAGTAAGAGCGAACTGTCATCAGAATTGATTACCCCGAGTGGTGTTCGTCAGGGCTGTCCACTCTCTCCATTCCTGTTTGATTTTATCGTTGACGTTCTTTTATAGATAACACTTTCCTAATCTAAATTTCCAAGGGATGAACTTCTACCGGGAGATTCACTTGTTGACTTAGAATATGCTGATGACATAGTTCTATTTGGTGAAGACGATGACAAAATGCAGAGTCTTCTGACCACTATGAGCAACAATGCAAACATGTTCGGGATTTGGTTCTCCCTATCGAAATGCAAAATGTTACTTACGGATTGAGTTGCATCGACACCCGAACTAATGATAGAGAGTGAAGTAGTTGAGCATGTCGACCGCTTCACTAATCTTGGGAGTTTCATTAGTCCTTGTGGTCTGGTGTGTGACGAAACCTCATCACCTATACAGAAGTCTCGACTAACTTTTGCCAACTTGCGTCATTTACGGCGTAGGCGAGATATCCGTCTACCAACCAAAGGACGAGTTTACTGTGCAGCAGTTCGTTCCATCCTACTTTACGACAGTAAAACTTGGCCGGTAAGAGTAGATGATATTCGTAAGTTACTAGTATTCGATCATAGGTATCTTCGCAGCATTGCTCGTATATCCTGAGACCACCGAGTAAGTAACGCAGTTGTTAGGAAACGGGTACTAGGTAAGTATGGCAAATCAATTGATGAAGTAATGAAACTACACCTAATAGATTATTGTTATCACCTCACTTTCTATCGAAGAACAATTGGCAAAGGATAAATTGGGTTCTAACATGTGAATTCGGTATGAATCCTATCAAATTTTGTTATATGCTATCTATTGTAACAATAACTAACAGTTTTCTACAGCTTTGTTTATAGGTCTTATTTTCTATCTTCCTCTATAGGCAATGATTGATATCATTTCTAATAAAGCTGCATTCAATCAACCTTATAGAATAAAATCACCATTATTAAGAGAAGTAGCTGCTCAAGAATTATCAAGAAATCCTTATTTCTTAGCATCACATTCAATGAATAGTTCAATGATGAATCAAGTATTAAATGAAAATAATAATAAAACACCAGATATGGAACAAGTTAATGAAACACCAGTTAGTAGAAATTCATTAGATCGACAAGCTTTACTTTTAGCAAAGTGAGTTTATTTTACAGTATGACAGTCAAAGACATATATAACTGAACTCTTTGAATTATAAATAAATTGCTTTGGAATAGGATCTGTTTGATTGATCGATTGATAATTCACTACAATTCATCAGTCCTATAAAACATATGACGAAATGACTATTTTTAGGTAATCTTCTAAGGATGTATATATTACCAACAAAGATTGATCAAAATGTGATCCCGATTATCAGACTTAATAACAATGATATAAAAATTAGACCAGTTGACACAATTCAGTATCTTCCTCGACTTTATAGTGTAACCGATAAACAGTTTATGTTTAAAGCAATAGGCACTGATTTTATGTCTCATTTTGAACATTAGTACTAGTATGTTAATGAGTTCATCTGACGTAATTCCCGCCTTGACAAAATTCAATTAAATAAAGCATTAATCTAACATTGTTTAATCTTTTATGTTTATAGAATTCTACAAATCCTATTCCTACTTTTAGCATTATTTTATCATTTTTAAGATATCGTAACAATAACATTTCTAAGACATTTATATGTTCAGTATTATACCGTTCGATATGTTTCATTTATATTTTGTCAACGTTTTATTGTCGAAATAAGGAAAGTCTTGGACCCAAATGCCTTGGTACAGCCAAGAGTGGTAAGAGTTCGCTCTCCCTCTCGAAATGCTCTCATATGGCAATGTGTATACAATTACTGTCAGGGAAGTCCTACTCACTGCCTTCTCGAGACATTACTGTTGTTTACGAAATTAAGGGAACGAAAAGCGAATGTTTGGTACTTTAACCGGGTTGGTGGACACGGAGAGTCCACTTAGGGGGGTTGGAAAACCCTGATTTAAAACCAATACTACACATGGGCTCCAGTAACCTGAGAGAACAAATGGCGTATGAATGGACTATTAGTCACTGGCTACGATATGATCACATCTCCTAACGTTGCTCTACTGCCTTGTGAATCAGATCTTTAGGTCGAAGGCTCCGAGTGTGATGCCCTAATAAAACCACCTACTTCGGTTTGGACACCCAGACAGTATTGCAGACCACACACAAATCAACTGACTTGTGTGGTGCATATGTATTCGCTGCCCCTTTGTACCAATATTAATGTGTACAAATAAATAATGTCACACTAATGTTGAGAATGAACTTACCTAGTATACGTAAACACAACACGTATTATTTAATTTATTCAAAGGAAATATGAATTGTGATTACGTTAATTATCATATTCAATCGAAATGCATAAAAAGGTATTGATTAAATATAATGTAGTTGCTAAGTAAGCGATGTATAATGTTTCTCTTTACATAGACTATTTATTCGTTGTTATAATGTATGCAAAACTAATCTACAATCCTTATTAGATAATTTTGTTTGGAGAATTTTGTTAATTTGGTTCAAATTCATTCACTATGATGTAGATTCATCAACTTTTTACTTTCTATTAGATTATGGGTTTGAGAAGTATTTTGTGCCTTTTTGATGTATGAGTGAGGAAAATAATGACTGATTATTTGCTTAGTCAGACTAGTAGATAGTCTGGCAGGTATTAGTTAAGTTATATATTCTCTTACCCTTATTATTACTGTGATTGTTATCGGGTTTATAGAGTGGCTAGTCACGTATTCGTGATCTGAGTTGTGTTGAAATCTTGTAGAATAGACACTGGAAGGGTATCTAGTGTAGATAAATTAACGTCCCATACGTGTAAACGGGGAAAACTGAGCGTAATAACATCTTTTTATTCCATAAATTCATTCTTCCATCACAAATCGTATTGTCTATGCTTAACCTTATCTTTTCTATGTTAGACTGTTACTACTTTTACTACTGTATACTTACATAGCATGGTAGCTTGAACAGAAACACGCGTATACCACATTCTACATCGCTTATAACTAACTGATAGCTAATAAACTTGGTTTAAAAAAACAATTACACAGAATCCATTCACTTGTGTAAGTACTGACGTCACCTTATTCACAGTACAGATAGATCTCTATCAATCAAGATATGTAATACGATCACATGCTTTAATGACTCGATAATATTTCTGTACTGTGTCTTCATATCATGTGGATACAAGTAATGGAATGTTCGGAACTATAGTTTTTGATTGTTCAATCGAAAATCATTGCTATCTAATCCTTTCAAATAAGCAACCCAAATTACCATAGAGATAATTTGCAGAATACGATGAATCCAGTGAACCATGTTTCTTTCTCTTCAACTAAATATAAACTTAATAGGTATAATGTAATAAATCTAGTTATTTTGTATGTTACAATCCTTTAATAAGAGATAGTACAATAACCATTATGGTTATTTTATCCGTCAATAGGATATAAAATCATCAAGATTCATCTTAAGCTATCAAAAAGACTACATAATTAAATTCACTTGGTGTTGTTTACTTGTAACTTTCCATTGTTATTTAGGACTGTAATTGATCAGTCTCTTATTGGCATATGTCCATCCTATGTGGACTGCCTCGATATTGCCTTATGTCACAAGCTTTATAAGCAAAGATGGATAGTGGCTAGCAGTGGAATCCACTGAGATGCAAGTACATCCAGCTGACGAGTCCCAAATAGAACGAAACGCGCATAAAATCGGATTCCACTGCTAACCACTATCCATCTTTGCTTATAAAAAAAACTACATAATTAATTCTCTTTTTTTTCTTAATTTAGACAAAAACAAATGTTAGATGTAATAGATCTATTATTAAAACGTGGAGCAAATCCAAACACTGGTATACGACCATTACCAGCATTATTTCTAGCTGTACAAGCTGGTGATCCTGATATGGTTCGTAAATTAATTCAACATGGCGCAGATGCAAATATATGTTTACGTGTAGATGTAAGAGTTGATTGCCTTTTTTTCATTATACAGTGGTTTCGTGAAGTTTCATAATTAAAAGTTATGTTAAATGTCTATGTAAACTATAAAATTCACGAATCTCCATATACAATTAATGATGATATCCTTATTATAGACTAATTTCCAGAAATGATTCCAAGAATTCTAATGGGAAGTTGTAATCAGTAGAATTTATTGATACAGAAGGTGTGAGACAGTTATTCATCGCAATAGGGTTGAAAAATGCTTAAGTAATATTGTTGATTAATTGAAGGTATAAATATAAACCCACAGGATAACAGATTAAGCTTTTGTTACTTGAGCTTGAAGGTCCTTGATAAGTCCATGAATGCACACTGCTGTGAAGGTACGTACTAGGATAGAATAGTTATCCAGTTTTTAATGATCGTTCAACAAAGATCAGAAAGTAATACAAACTATAAAACTTAATCTTCATAAATCTCTTATACTAATAATGGATACTAGTTGGTAAACAAATGGAAACTAAGTGGTACTGGACAGTTGTTTTATTCTAGTTTAAGATTTGTGCCAGGAATTTGAAGCAGATATCAAAAGAATAAATAGTAACTTGAAAGGATTGCTCAGCACATAGTTTAATGGAGAGTGCTGGTGGGCGCCCTTTGCTCCTCCACAAGGGGTAACAGGTGTAATTAAGCAAACGAGCAATAAACATACAATTTAGTCTATAACTGAACTTAGAATATACATACATATATATATTATCCAGCCTCTGTAACCAATTTGATCGCTTTTGTACATAACCATATATAATTCGTGGTACTGTAGTGAACGAGAACACAAGTGGAGACAATCAAAAGTATTTGAACAGACAAATTACAGAACATCTTAGTAAAATCTCAGTACCATACAGTAAACAACTCAGTTGGAAAATATCAATCAATCGTCTTAGACTTCATCGTTCCTTCGTTTTCACAGCAATCATTCTCTGCTCTCGTTCACTTTTCTTTGATCTTCTTAACCGTCTACCTTCAAACATTGCATTTTCGATTGATGATACATACTACTTATATCTGTCGACATCAGTAGTACAAACCACAGTATGATTAAAATGCATGAATACGATAGTACGAACGAATGTTTATAGATGAGAAACATGACTACTTCCCCCACAACACCTAACTTGTTCTACATTCTTTCTTTGTGTTTTTTTTCATTTAATTAATAGAGTATTTCCGAATCTGAGAATCCTGTATCAAAAGGAATTTATATTGATGAAGATGAACCACCATTAATACCAAGTTTAGATGGTTTAACTGTTTTACATTATGCTGTACTTGTTCCAAATGAAATGGGTGTAAAACTAACAGAAATTCTATTAGAAGATGGTTTAGCTGATCCAAATAAACAAGCTACATTAGATGATAGTTTCAAATTAAAAAGTCAATTCAACACTTCAATAATATCCGGGAATTCAAGTGTATGTACATAAAAAGTATCATGTATAATCGAATCTGAATCAATTTATTACATAATTTTAGTAAAATATGGATTCATTTATGCTTAATTGTCATGCTTTGTATACTATGATACGCAAGATTGTACATATTAGATGTAGTAAACCTATAAGTCAATTGAGGCTAGATCACCATGGAAAACCTGGAAGCACTGGAAGGCCGTTTCGCCTTAGTGTGGGACTCCTCAACAGTGCGCATCCCCGATTGAACCCCGCAGAATTTCAATCCAGAACCTATAGATCGCGCGCGAGCGCCTAATTTCTAGACCACTGAGCCTGTATTCAACGATCTTAATGTCTAACATCAACCAATCCACGAATCTTCAGATGTGGGATCGTGGATGCGCACTGATGAAGAATCCCATACTAAAACGAAACGGTCGCCCAATGCTTCCAGGTTTTCCATGATGGTCTAGCTTCAATTCACTCATTAATTTAAGTATTAAAATTTACTATAATATCCACAAAATCCCTCTCTGATTGTGAATAACAGTTGACTGAAGATTACTTACATTTGATTTAATCCTTGTAATACTTACTTACTTATGCCTGTTGCTTCCAATGGAGCATAGACTACTGACCAGCATTGTCAAACCCACTCTGTCATGGGTCTTCCTTTCTACTTGTATCCAATTGTTGTTCATTCTTATCAAGATTGTCTCGATTTCTCGGCATGATGTGTTCTTTGGTCTTCTTCTCATTTGGCCTTGAGAATTCCAAGTGAGGGATTGCCTTTTGGCACAGTTGGATGCTTTCCTCAATGTGTGTCCTATCCACTTCCAGCACCTCCCTGATTTTTTCCTCCGCTGGGATCTGTTTTGTTCTCTCCCACAGTAGGTTGCTGCTGATAGTGTCTGGCCGACAGATCTGAAGCATTTTGCGTAGACGAAACAGCTGGTGAATACATCCTGGATTTTAGTGTCCCTTCTCCCCCCCAGCTTATAACAATTTATGGCAAAAATAACCTTTAAATCTTAATAAAAGAATATATAAAACCCTAAGTTTAATTTTATATATCCCTTTAAATTTTAGGTGCATATGCATTCATTCGTGTAAGCTCTAACCATCTGTATGTTTTGTAGTAATCTTTACCCCCACTTGCTTTTTGTCATCTTCCGTCTCTAACTTGTACACGAGAGCATACAGTGAGATACATTATATTTATAACTATTAATGATAATCTGTCCTCTAAATGGACTGATATTTGTGAATCTTTATCTCGCGAGGCGGGATTAGAGATGCGCAGTACTGAGGAGCCCCATAGTAGGACGAAACGGCCATCCAGTGCTTCCAGGTTTTTCATGATGGTCTAGCTTCAATTGACTCATTATCTGAACTATTAAAATTATTATTATTATATCCACAAAACCTCATCTGAAATTACACAATAATACCTCGAATTGACTGGACTTAAACGTGTTAAAAATCGAATGATAAAATAGTGATGTAATGATAACGTGTTTACTATGAGGCTTGAATATCTTAGATTTGATCCTTGCTAGTATCATGAATACCTACTACTGGAAAGCCTAGTAGGAAGATAAACGTTTTTAAGTCCTGATTTATTGTTCAACGGTTGATTTGACAGGTTTAAACCGTTCTTCAACTGATCATTCTTGATGTTTTAAAGACATACTTTACTACGAAATGCGTGAAATCAAATTATTCACAAAATGTACTCACTAGAACTGTTTACACATAGTTATAAAGAAAGATTCCGTTTTTTTCAAAATGGATAGTGATAAGTCTTGTGAATTGAACGCTATATTCGTCTCCTAAGCTATTCTGTAACCCCCAAGCTAGAACTATACAGCGACCTGAACACGAGAGAGAAGACTCAAATTATCCGAGAAGTAGTTTACTCCAAGGTTCCTTTTATTACAGAAAATACAGGGATTTTATAATATTTTAAATGTCCTTGGGTTGCTCGAAAATTCTGGATTGCTACTAAACATAGTAGCAGTGTCGCAGCCAACCAATCAGAGCCTCTACTTATGACATTTCGCTTCCTTGATATTTTTGACTAAGACTTCAAGTGAACACTGATTGAATGAAATGCTTCTTAGTGTTTCCTGATGCTTGCTTTTCTTTTGGAAGCAATTTTCTGGATCACCCCAACAGATAGTTCTACCCCTTTAAAAAAGGATGCACATTTATTTTGTTATTGAATTTATTCATTATTTGCACAGTTTGCATCCATCATTTTGTTTTGGTAGAAATACACCAGTTTCTTTTTTCTTTATCACAAGATCTATGTTGTAAGTAAAGGGGTAGTACTAATTACTACTTGTGTATACATTTTATGATGTTACTTACTTTATGAATGCACTAATGATACTTGCTATGTTGTGTTATTATTAGAATATAAAAGTTTGTGAAGATTTATAGAAAGCTTATATGAGAGACTCTTTTCCAGTTGGAATATCATTAAAACCATGAAGTATCAGATGGTTGTATAAAATTCACAACAACGTTCAATAGTAATCTCAAAGGTGATCAAGATGAAGAGTTTAAGACATTGTAGTGACTGTGTTATTATCAAATAATTGATATTTTCAAAATTAATCAACCTGCAGTATTCAGCGATGATTATCTTGTAGTCGAATTGTGATTACCAATTGTAGCGTGGCGTCGAGTTGAGGTTAACTATGAACACCGCTACCAAGAAACACGTGCCAAGTAGATCAGAAGGCGTAAGAAGCTCGTTCCAAATGACTCCATAAAATCCCCGAGAAGCCAAATATCAGAAGACAGTTAATGGACCAAGTCGAGGTTTATTAGCTGGCGATCTCGTGGCATCGAAAGGATACCGAGATCGTGCCAGGATACAACCTTGGTTACAGAACGTAACCGAATTCGCGCGCCAAGTTACAATCGAAGTGTAAGTAAAAGAATGGAAGCACAAAATAGCTGTCATTAGCACAGTCAAACAAAAGCACATTAAAACAGTCACTGGTACACTTGGTTATAATAATAAGCGTTTTTATTAAACCAGTCGTGTTCTCGTGATAAATGTGAGTCACTACAATCTTTTGTACTTGGTGATATCTAGATAATGCCCCACCCAACCCAACCCCATAGTATTTACTAATGATTAGACAATTGGGACATATGAACTATCTACTACTTCCAATTTCCACAGGGTACTTGGTGGTCAAATTAAGTTCATAATGTTACGTATTTTATAAAGATTCTCAAACGTTTTCACATTGTTAATAGATTCACTAAGATATCTTAATCTTTTTATCATTATTTCAAGGAGTTAAATTCAGGCAAAACAACACCTGAAGAAAATAGAATGAATGAAGGTCGAACTCCATTACATTTGGTTTGTTCCCGTGAATATGATTTACTGGTAAATGATTTTATTATAATTGAACTACAACCAATGACTTACAACATAGGTAAATGCATTTCCTACACTTCTACCTAACAGACTAAGCTAATAAGAGAACTAAGTAATCACTAGGAATCTATAACTGGCAAAATTGATTCAATCGATATGCAAACTATTAGTATGTATACAATTATTCTACTGATTTGATTATCGACATATAGGTTGTAACTCTGACTAGGAGCATAGTTAGTATGTTTTGTTTGTAATTCCTTATTTACTGTCAGACTTTGAGACAGTATGCAATCATAGGTACATATTATCCCTAGATTCACTTAAACTATCATGAATCATAGCTCATTTATTTAGAAGGGTTAATGCATGAGAACATGTAATATTTACTAAGTATATCACTTATATCCCGGTGAGAATTATGAATGGTAGTTTTTAAGAACTATTTATGGACAAACATTAAACGTATATTCCCAATGTATAATTATTTAGTAGCTAGATTATGTATATCTATACTTCTCTTATTATAAGCTTTATTTTGATTCATGGACTATTATTAAACGATCTACTATTCCCAAGTTATTACCAATCTATCAGTTACAGTCTTTCATATTCACAGCCACTTTTGGACTTCATCTTGTACAAATTTTATCTTCTATTTATGGTGTAATGTGTTCTATATGGTTTGTATATAAACTCAGTATGTTTGAAATACATGTTTCCAATCTCAGAGGCTGAGATTGGTGTTCTGGACTTAAAAGGAAAAGATAAGCAGGGAGAAGGATCGATAAAGACTCTAGACTGCTCGTAAGAGTCTATGTGTTATTGTTCTCTATTTCAGTCAGTCAGTCAGTTACAACGTAGGATCACGCACACATATGCATTAGCACAACAACATAAACAACGGATTCATAGAAGCAGATAACTCAATAGTGGTAATATATAAAAGAAACATTGCATATAAGAACACAGTACAGGAAGAAAGAATCAGTTGATAGAAAGAAGGATATGAAGCGATTTTAATCTCACGGTTTAAGGGAAGATAAAGAGTGTGTACACCTACGCCATTGTGATCGATTCTGAGCCATCTCACACACAGTCTCCAACCATTGGTTACGATAGTCACACGGACTCCAACAAAGTATTCTGCATCTACCATCCACATGGCTCAGACTAGAAGTTATAGACGAGTTCAAAACTAAGAAGGGTGAGACTATAATTTATGGACGAATCAATCAGGTATTAGATAACAGGTCTCGGATTTTGACACGAAAGTCAGTCATCCATTTTAGTCGAATAACGTTTTCACATTCTAGTTCGTAATGAAAACTATAAATCAAATTCCTAACCTTAACCATCAACTGTAAATTACAATTCTAATTCCTCACACAGGTTTATAACCCTCATTTGCTCCTGGTTATTAAGTGGACACTCTCAAAATCAGTCTAGAGCCGCTCAAATATCGTCCATAAATTATAGTCTCACCCTAAGAAGAAATAACTATTTATTGCTTTGTAATTCTCAGTTTATTATTTGAATAAAAACCCTAATATATTGAGTATAGAATGAAATGAACTCAATTCTCACTGTAACTTTCCTTTTTATATTCATTAGAATTCAGCAGTCATTACAAAATGCCTTTTAAAGCATAATGCTAATCCAAATTTATTGTGTAACGGTCATTCAGCGCTCAGTGTTGCTATAGCAACTGGAAATGATCCAGTAGGTTTTTTCATTTGACATTCAAACTAATATTTTGAGCTATTTTCTTTTTAACCTTTCACTATAATACTTGTCACATTAAATGTTTCTATCTCTCTCTCTCTGTGAAATTTGGCGGGGGTGTTGTTTACGAAATCGAGAGGATGAAAAGCAAATGTCTGGCGCTTTAACCGGGTCGGTAGACACGGAGAGTCCACCTATGGGAGTTGGAAATCTCTGATTCCAAACCAATGGTGCACATGGGCTCCGGAATCCTAAAGGAACTAATGGTGTATGAACCAGTTGTTGGTCACCGGCTACCATGAGGCTGTATCTTCTAACTTTGCTCCACTGCCTTGTGAATCAGACCTTTATGTCGAAGGCTCCAGGTGTGGTCCCTTAAGGAAAGCACCTCCTTCGGTTTGGGTACCCGAACAGTATCCCAGATCTTACACAAACCGAGTGATTTATGTGGCGCATATCTATTTGATGCCTCTTTGTACCAATGTTTATGTGCTCCGAAACTCTTCATATGACTCTTTTTAATGTCATAATCAATAGTTGATACTCACTCAATCGGATACAATTGGATACAACAGTAAAATCAGGTGTAAATAGATCATACATATTTAATGAATTTAAGTTTTTCTACAGGATATCCTGTTTAAACATTGACAAGTCAATAAAGTGTAATTTCATCTTAATTAATTCAGTTTATTAACCTTCTCGAACCCTTGTAAAGACTTCAATGGATTTGTAAGAGCCCTTACACAATTCTGTGTCAATTTCATGTATGCAAGCCAAACCTAAGGAGCTAATGGGTGTAATGATATTTTACTGTCACATGAATAGACAAATTTCGTGCCAAAACCAAAGAGAATCTATATGATTAGGTCGTTCGTCAAATATAGTCCTACTCAAACTATGGAGAAAGACTTTGACATTTACCACGTCTGATACCATCACTCATACTGTCAAGTGGCAGAAAATATTTTTTCTTTATTGTTTTATACACTTTAAGTACTTTACAAAGATATTTCTGTTGGTCATTATAAACTGTATTTGAATTTTGCGCAAAACACCTAAAAGTCAAATTCTCTATTCTGATTGGTTCATCCCTACACCATATTTTTACCCATGTTTTCTTTTCAAAGTAACATAGTGACTAGCGTTGAAATGCAGAACACTGTGAATAAGTGGCAATATCGAAGCTGACCTTTCAAAATGTGAATATGTCATTAGAGACCAAGAAATTTCAGGTTTAAACATTAACAACGATTAAGTAAAAGCCTTTACAAAGATTACCATTGTTAGAAAAAAATAAACTATTTCAAAATATCAGATTGAGGGGTTTTGTGGAGATATTTGTAATTTTATAGTTGAGTTCATGCGTTAATTAAAGCTAGATCACCATGAAAAACGTATAAGCACTAGACAGCTGTTACGTCGTCGTATGAGACCCATCATCAGCACACATCCAAGATCCCGTTCGTGAGATTCGAACCCAGGACCTATCAGTCTCGAATGCCAACATTTAACCTCTAGACTACTGAGACAGAATTCAATGTTGTTATTATTATGACTTGTACATAAATTCACCCTTCTTTTGTTTCATTTACGTTTTATTTTTGTTTTCAATATTATTTTGTTTTAGTGTATTAATATCTTAATAAATCATCAGAATACAAATATTAATCAACCATTAGGTGATGGTTTAGGCTCAGCTCTTTGTATTGCATGTTCAAGTTTATTTGAATTTAGAAGGCCAATTGAATCACGTTTAGAATTAATCAAATGTTTAATTAATAAAGGTGGTATTGACAGTTTTAAAACATTTGTTTTATTAAAATCCAAGGGAATTTTCGGTGAGTTTACTACATATTTTTCTATTAAACATGAACTCAACGAATAGATAATATCTTTTTTTCATTTAGCTAATGATCACTACTTTATACATGGGCCACAAATACCCTGGTACGGTCGAGAGTGGAAAGAGTCAGCTTTCCATTTCCAAATGCTCTCATATCGCCTCGCGTATACAGCCACTTCCAGGGTAGACCTGTTCACTACCTTCTCGTGGCGCGGGTGTTGTTTACGAAACTGAAAGGATGAAAAGCGAATGTCCGTCATTTTAGCCGAGTTAGTACACACAGAGAGTCCACATAGGGGAATTGGAAAAACCTCATTTCAAACCAATGGTGCACATGGGCTGCCTCCAGGATCCTGAAGAAACAAATGGCGTATGTACCTATTGTTGGTCATCCGCTACCATGGGACTGCAACTGCTGACATTGCTCCACTGCCTTGTGGATCAGACCTTTAGGTCGAAGGCTCTGAGTCTGGCCCCCTAAGAAAACCACCTACTTAGGTTAGGGAACCCGGGCAGTATCATAGACTATACCTACACATTAGTTTTAAGTCCCAGGTTCACCGTAGTTGGCAATACTCATATCTAGTTGATTCCAATTTATAATGTGATGTAACTTTAAATCAGACACAAACTCCACAAAACCAACATAAATCAATCTATGTATTAGTATTTAGAAACACCGCATACAGTGGTCTTGAGTGCTGTTAGGGGTATGAGGGCGGTTATCTTTTCCCGTTTGCCCACGCCGTGGAAGGGTTCTTTTGGAGGCACCTGAAAAGAAAATTGAGTTAGAGATGGTTTTACTGACCTGATAGCGGGACCGCAGTGCCCAAGGAACACCTGCCAAAGGTCGGTCACGCACGACCTTTTTGTGGGTAATCTTTGTGTCAGATCCGTACTTGTTGAGACCGTACCGCCGGAGACGAATATCCGTGGGATGAGGTGAGGTGATCATGTTTGAGATTGACCTTTTCAAACTTCACCTATCCTTGTGAAAAGGCAGCATCACTTTCATGACTGTTGTCTGGAGGAAACACCTTACTGCCGTCACACCTCTGTACAGTCTGTAGTACGACTTTGCCTTCGGACCTTGGGTTTGCTGCTTTTAGTCTTACCGTTCTCCAGTCGACCTGTCTGGGGTGGTAAGATCTTGAGAAACGATTGTTCCAGCCAGTATAGCTCGACTGGTTTATCACGACAGGCAAGCCCGACCACTACGTCAAGATAGCAACAACGGTCGGGTAATCGGAGGTATAACAACTTGGACTGACTGATTTAGAAACACAGTGAAAGTATACTTCATTGACAAGTACTTTGTAGCCATATTTATAACTAAGTTAACAGAGAATCTTTTCACTTCAAATCTCAAGAATATATATGTTATTGAAATGGGAGATTATGTGCAGCAATTCAAAGTTGCCATATTAAACCTGATTAGTTTATTAACATAGTATATTTATCATGATAAATCTCTTATATATGTTTTCTCATTATTATTATTATATATAACAGGGAATGTAATAGATTTCACTTATATGGATTATGCAAAAGATACAAGAATTTCTAAAACACCATATCATGCATTGGATGAAATTGAAAAAGAAACTTATAATGGAAGAATGCAAATATTAACTTATTTAGCTAATCAATTAAGACAATATGCTTATTCAATAGAACATCTTATTGATGATGATAATCACAATATTGAACAAATAAATTTAGATCGAAATGAAGTTAAAGATAAACAAGACAATTGTCCTATTAAAACATGTAAGTATAACTACGTTTGTTCAGATTATGTAATAATAGTGAGTGAGTAAGTGAAGAAGGTTTGATAGGATGAGTATACTGCACGGCAGTTCGTTCTGTTCTACTTTACGGCTGCAAAATGTGGACATTAAGAGTAGAAGATATACGTAATTTACTAGTATTTAGTCACAGATGTCTTAGAAATATTGCTCACATCTGCTGGGATCACCAGGTAAGTAGAGGTAGGGTATTGGAGAATGATGAAAAATTAGTTGATGAGGTTGTGAATTTTTAATCAACTGAGATGGTTGGGTCACGTGTTACGTATGCCTGAACACCGATTATCACAACGCGCAATGCTGAGTGATGTTGGAGATAGTTGGAAGAATGTTAGGGGTGGTCAAACCAAAACTGGGCATGTGTTTGAAGTCACTAACTTGTGGTCTGAGCCATGTGGATGGTAGATGCAGAATACTTTGTTGGAGTCCGTGTGACTATCGTAACCAATGGTTGGAGACTGTGTGTGTAGCATGGCTCAGAATCGATCACAATGGCGTAGGTGTACACACTCTTTATCTTCCCTTAAACCGTGAGATTAAAATCGCTTCATATCCTTCTTTCTACCAACTAATTCTTTCTTCCTGTACTGTGTTCTTATATGCAATGTTTCTTTTATATATTATCACCATTGAGTTAACTGCTTCTATGAATCCGTTGTTTATGTTGTTGTGCTAATGAGGTATGGCAACTTGAACCGATGCATATGTGTGCCTGATCCTACGTTGTAGGTAACTGACTGATTGATCCTGTTACTTGTTCAAAATTGATTACATGCACTTTTCCAGATCAGTTAACTTGTATTGTACTTAAAAGTTTTATGGTTACTTCATATTAAGTTATTCAAATATAAACAAGAAGTTCCTAGTTTAGGTTTCTATTTAGTTGACACACTTCAGAAAGGTCTATCTACAATGTTAAAGATAATGGTATTGGTATCATAGTAAGAGACATTAACATTGAGCTATTCACTTCATAACTGTCGTTTCATGATCAATAGTAGCATAGAAAAACTGACAACTGATTTTAATTAAAATGACTTAGATCACAAAACAATCGAAAAGGTTATACATATAGTGATTGCATAACCATTGGTAACAACTAATCTTATCTTATGTTGACTGTTTGTCCCTTGTAAGAAAACTGTAATAGGACACACTATTTCTTAAAGCATATGTTAGCAATGTTTTATAAGAATATGATCAATATTTCATGACTAAACGGTCTGTTATATCACAGAACATAATGTCATTAAACTACTACTTCTTCACTGGTTACTTGTTTTCTTTGAAGGATAACTATGCTATCATTTCATTTGACTAACATTGTGATTCAAACCTGTATAATCTAACGGTCATTTGAACGCTTGCAAACTCTGAAGAACTTACTAAAGATGGATTATAGCCATCAATGGAATGTAGGACGCACATTTCGTATTATTCGGGACTCGCCAACTGGATGCGCCTCTATTCAAATGTTGATACTAGCATTGAGGCTTGAATCCAATATTATTTCACTTTAAGTGATCATGCATTATCTGCTGATCTATCGAGTCCGGATAGACATTAGCCTTTTCAATCGACACAAAGCTATCTAGATGAAATAGTATAAGTTTCCTCTTTATTGAGATAATGGTCTATACTTCGTCAGTTATACCAGGACACATATTCTTAAGAAACTTATTTTACTTACCATCCTAAATTCATATACTGTATTATTTTTAAACGAATCTGTTACTTTTAATCTTTTTGTTGGAGTTTTGTTCTCTGAACTGGACGGTTTGGTCGTGGAGCTTTCATCGTTCTTCTGATTGGTTGATAAATTGAACCGATTTCAATATGTTTGTTGATTATCAATTCAAACTCTTAACTGTACGATTCAATGAGAATTTCTTGAAAAGTATGGTGATTAAATTCTATAATCCTGTTGTTTCTTTTTCAGCATCTTCTAAACCTTCGCGTCAAGAATCACCGACTTATCTCAAGAAAAACAGGTTTGTGTACACCAGATTTTCTCCATTTTTTGAGACATTCAATAAATATAGATAATTAGAATAAACTATCAGTATCGAGCTGTGGAGCTTAATAAGTTTTTGATTGAGATCATGAACTTATTGATGTTAGATTACCATTAAAAACTCGCGAGCGAGATCATGAATGCGCACTGCTGAGAAGTCCCACAAAAGGACGAAACGGTCGTTTAGTGCTTCCAGGTTTTCAATGGTGGTCTAGAACAAAATGTATTAGTGGACAATATTGTCTTCCATTAAATCATTTTGAGTTGTCTTTTATATATTTTCGTCATTTACCAAAGAGGTTTGATCTCGTCTCCTACACACACACATCTGCCCCTTCTTTGGCAGGATACGATTTAATGAGTGTTTTAACGGTTCAGTGATTGATGGGGCCCTGAGTGGGTAAGGATGAGAAGTCTTAGACTTTGACAAAACAACCGTTAAGTACTCTTTGGTCTTCACCAATTCGTTGGATGAAATCATCTTCATAGTTAACTAGTTTTCAAAATCCTCTCAACTTAAAAATCACAGTTCAGTGGTTTAGTGGTTAGGCGCTCGCGCGAGAGACTGATAGGTCCTGGGTTCGAACCTGACGTGCGGGACTGTAGATGCGCACTGCTGAGGAATCCCATAATAGGACGAAATGGCCGTCCAGTGCTTCCAGGTTTTCCATCGTGGTCTAGCTTTAATTGACTCATGAATTCAACTGTTAAATATTAATTGTTGAAAGATCAATACATTCATCTATGTTTTTGCTGACAGAGAGCAGTTATTGATGAGGTGAAGGGTTTTGTTAATAATACATCATAAAAATAAATAATAGCTCGCCCCTTTCTAAGGTTTATTTTGATGATTACGTTTTTGCTTAGAATCATAAGATATCATATGGTAAACAAGGATGACTTGATGAACTATTGAAGTGATTTTAATACGCATTCGATTGTTACGGAGTAATATCAGCGTATATCTGTAACTACTTCTTTGATATTATGCCTTTCACTGAGTTTTGTGAAATGAAGATGAATTATGTTTAAAACTACCTGTAGAAGGCATATGATCGGCCTGTAACTATAAGTGTTCTGATAAAGGATGAAAGGTTCTCTAGGTATTGTATGATGCATTTTGTTTGCTTTATTACATGTCAGACTAATCACGTTTGGTTAACTCAACTGAAGCCAAATGAACTTTAGTACTAGTTATAGTTATACAATATACCCTTGTGGGCCAGGGTAATTTTACATTGATTTTCAGAAGAACCAGACACCATCCAGACTTTCACATGACAACCCAAAAAGTACAGCTCAATCCCACTTCACAGGAAAACCAGACACTGTATAGGCTTTAACTCTACAATTTGAATAGCACAGCTCAATTCTGTGGCGCAACCATGCAGGTACCAAGCACCCTGGTGGATCATTCTCACCATTCACACACACATCCACGTCACATGTATAGTTATCCCGATCATTGATCGCGTAATTCAATTATGCACAGCACGAACAGGCCAAAGTTGACCTATTCCGCTTACACGACAGTTACATTCATTAATGTTAGCAATGGCAACATGCCTTACAATGTCTCAATGACAGTCGCCCTTGAGAACACTGAAAAGAGACCACCAGTATGAATGAAATCGGTTAACCAGCAAACCAATTTTGTGCATAGACAGTCATCAAAACTTGTCAAAGTAATCAGCAAATTTACATCGTGTAATAACTTCTGATTATTTATAATTCAAATCATTTTGTTAATCTCATTGAAATCGTGAGCTGGTGAGTGTTAGACCACTATTTGAAACTTGGAAGCGCTTGAGGGTCGTTACCTCCTAAGATATGACTCTTCAGAAGTGCTTATCCACGACTCAACACGCGGAAATCGAATTCATGACCTACAGTTCCGCGCTCAAACGATTAGATCCTCGGGTGCGGGGTAATGGTTGCGCACTATTGAGGAGTCCTATTCTAAAAAGAAAGCCATCTGGTGCTTCCAGTTTTCTAGTGATGATCTAACACTCATCCAAAGGTGCAGAATTTCAACCACTTGTCTTGTATTACTTCATAACGACGACCGATGATACTCAGGACCTAGTGGTTCTTCATCCTACTTCTTACGGGGACAGTGTTAAGCAGTGTTAAAGAACGCCAAAGAATGACCAAACGGTAGTTCACCACCCCTACTAATTTTTAATGGTTTTTTGGACAATGTTGGTTTATCATCAAAACTAACTTTAAATTAAATAATCTCTACAAACTTCAATTAATGTTTAATACATTCTCATTTTCTTTGTTTTTCTAGTTGTATATCCTATTCGTTTTGCTATGAATGTGGACGTTCTGTTGGTGTACGTCTAACAGTATGTTCACGCTGTCATAGAGTATATTTTTGTTCCAAAGTTTGTAAATTAAAATCATGGACAATGCGACATAAAAACGAATGTTATTTAACTCCAGGTAAATGAAGTATAAGTAACTCTTAAGAATTTTAAATCTCATATCATTGTTGTCTTCATTAAGAGATTTAAAAAATAATTGATCAGTTTTATAAGCAAAGATGGATAGTGACTAGCAGTGAAATCTAGGACTCACGGTTTCTACTATTTGAGACTCGTCAACTGAATGTACTTACATCCCATGGTTGGTGTTCACTCTAGGACTCAAATACAGTACCATTTGCTTCAAACGCCATCGTGTTATCCATCTTTGCTTATTGAAGCAGTCCAGATAGGATGTACATATGCCAACAAGAGACTGACCATTTGCAGTCTCAAACAACAATGGGGATATAAGCAAGCAACACTACCAAGTGAATTGATCAGTTATTTGTCAAAAAATAACACCTAAATATAAAATGATAATTATTCTCAACTTCATTTAATAAGTTCTGTGTAGAATTAAACAAACAATCAAGATTCTACGGGTAATCACTATCGATGAATGGTATTTGGTGAAAATGTTTGTTGAACATCGAATTATAAAATGTTAGACTTCTTAGCGTTCTTTTATCTACTGATTGAGTGATATTGTAGTGAACGAGAACACAAACGGGTACAATCGAATGTATTTAAATACAAAATTACAGAATCTCTTAGTAAAATCTGAGAACTCTACAGTAAATACTCCGTTTGCAAAATGTCAATCAATCGTCTCAGACTTCATTATTCCTTCTATTCCACACCAATCATTCTTTATTCACGTTCTCTTTTCTTTGATCTTCTTAACCTTCTGTAGTGTTGGTTATTATGTTAAGCCCATATACCTTATTGTAGCTTTCGGACTGGTCAATTAATTCATTCTACTGGAGTCACATTTTTACCTTGTTAATTACTCACTTATTAACATTAACTGTTTTTACGTGAGCTATATGTGTGTACATCTTATCCTACTCACCACATGTCTGTAGCTTATTTTCATGTGACTATAAATATCGATTAACGCTTGGTTAAATCGAGTTGGCTCATACGCCTTCTCCATTGCGCGTCATTTCACTCCGTACTCTTCATTTCTCTGATCTTTTGTCTTGATCAATGAGTATACAAAATATACGTACTCGAAATTCGTTATTGTATTTGATTTATTTATTCCCCTTATTGACTAACGCGATTTAATTCGATGATTATATACGAGGATTGATGATATGTGTACTTCAATAACAATCATTCATACGATATTATCGGAGTCAGATCCCGGGTCACTAAACTTTTACGTCAAAGCATTCTGTCATATCATTGTTCCACCAAAATAAGTATTCACCTGATTCTTTGAAAATATCCCAGTTGTTCACAGTTTAACCTTCAATAAGATCTACATGCACATGTACAGTACTTTCGTCTTACAATAAAAAATTATACTATTTACTTTCATAAATAATTTTGAAATCCAAATAATTGGATTTCTACTATATTATTGCCTCAAGAGTCCTAAAAGCTTTGGATGATCATTTGAAGGGATTTCTGAATCTTGCTAAGTCAATAAATCAGTAATATTGATTGGATATTTATCATTTGCTAAGTTACTGGCCTAACACAATCATAATATCACAGATTGAAATCATGAGTCAGTTGAAGCTAGACTACCATTGAAAACCTGGAAGCACTGGACGGCCGTTTCGTCCTGGTATGGGACTCCTCAGCAGTGCGCATCCACGATCCCGCACCACAATCATAATATATTGAAGACATTTCATATTGCATTAATATCTTACTATTATTCATAATTCAATATGGATTTCAAAGAAGAAAGTTGATACCCTTAAGAGACTGATAACATTGATCAAGTCCAATCGAAATATGTTTTTGTTGCCAACGTTTGTTTATTTATTTTTGAATAAATTACCTTAATATCAGTTACCAGCTGGATGATTCGTAATAAACCTGTACTCATTGTTATTGTCCATGTTATGAAATTCTCTTTATTTATTATTGAAAAGAATTTTACAATAGTTGATCATTTGGTATTCTTGAAAATTAGCATCCATTAGTTTAACTGTTACCAATAAATGTTAAATGTTGTGAAACTCAGACTAATGAAGGTAGATACTGGCAACTATTCTACTGTAGGACTGAAATGTATCTACAATTAATTGATCATTGGGTAGAAATCAATGTTATATATTTCAGGTCCTTATTACTGCATATCGAATACTATGGATTGATTTGCAATGTAGCCACTAGTCTAGGTGACTGGACATTGCGTGCACTTTGTTACAGATACACTTTACTAACGAGTGCCAAGTAGCACGAAACCTATTGACTACCTCCAACCACCATCTTATCTCAACAAAATGCACTCAATGTCGAGTCGCGTAGATTAGTGGCAATTTGGTCGATAGGATTTGATCTGCACTAAGAAGGACCTGACATATATGACATTGATCACTACCCAATGATCAATCATTTGTTAACATAACCTGAAGCCGAATTTCTCAAAGATCCTGTAAGAAACCTTTATCTGTAGTGGTTAAAAAGTTCAGAGTAAAACACATACCTTCTTATGACAATAAATAAAGAGTACATTTTATTTTAGTTATTCAGTCAGTTACTTACTTACTTACTTACGCCTGTTACTCCCAATGGAGCATAGGCCGCTGACCAGCATTCTGCAACCCACTCTGTCCTGGGCCTTCTTTTCTAGTTCCATCCAATTCTTGTTCATTTTTCTCATGTCTATCTCCATTTCTCGGCGTAATGTGTTCTTTGGTCTTCCTCTTTTCCTTTGACCTTCAGGATTCCATGTGAGGGCTTGTCTTGTGACACAGTTGGGTGCTTTCCTCAATGTGTGTCCTATCCACTTCCAGCGCTTCTTCCTGATTTCTTCCTCCACTGGGATCTGGTTTGTTCTCTCCCACAGTGCGATGTTGCTAATAGTGTCCGGCCAATGGATCTGAAGTATTTTGCGTAGACAATTGTTAATAAACACCTGTATTTTCTGGATGATGGCTTTCGTAGTTCTCCAGGTTTCTGCCCCATACAGTAGAACTGTCTTGACATTTGTATTGAAAATCCTGACCTTGGTGTTGGTTGACAGTTGTTTTGAGTTCCAGATGTTCCTCAGTTGTAAATATGCTGCTCTTGCTTTGCCGATCCGCGCCTTCACATCTGCATCAGATCCACCCTCCGCCTGGAGTCCCTCCGGGGGCTACTGCCGGTCCCAAGCCCGGATAAAGGAGGAGGGTTGGGCATGGGGTTAGCGTCCCCATCCCGTAGAAAACTAACTCGCTAAAAAAACGCTAACCAGAAAAAATTATTCAGTCAGTTACTTAGTTATTATTAACGTGGAACCTGATACCTGACTTTATGAGAAAAAGATATATGAGGTTAATCGAAATAACGCTTATGATCATTAAAACTTACTATGTTGATAGCTGTGCAAAACAATTAAAGTAGACTAAACAATCCAACACCATAAAACTATTCCTCCTTAATTTAAAATAATCTCTACCATTTAATACTGAATACAGTAAATTGTTTAAAATCAATCAACGTTTTATTGAAAAATGAAAGTATCCTGCTAGTTGGCATAACTATTTTCCAGTACGAAGCACAGCACTAGATAAGTTCACATGGTATTGTTTACTTGAATCTTCCAATTGATAATTAGGACTGTAATTCATCATTCTCTTATTGACATATGTGCATAATATGAGGAATACTTCGATACTGCCTTAATTTACAAGTATTCTAAGCAAAGATGGATAATAGCCAGTAGTGGAACCAAGGGTGTTTGCTTCATTCTATTAGGCACTCGTGAACATTAACTCTGAGATGCAGATACATCCAGCTGATGAGTCCCAAGTAGGACGAAGTGCGCGTCAAACTGGATTCCACTGCTAACCACTATCCATCTTTGTTTAGACAGCACTAAATAGTTTAAACTTATTTAAAGACGGTATATTTAATTACTTATTTATTCTAATTAATCATATTATGTCAATATTAAACATTTAACGAGTACAATCTATGTTTCATTGAAATTATAGAACTTCAAACTGAACGAGATCGACGAAGTCCTACAAAAGTTCTACCAAAACTTACAGCAAATAAACACGTGAGTAAACATTAAATTATTCAATAACTGAATTCATGAATGAATTCAACTGAAGCTAGACCATCATGAAAAATCTAGAAACACTGGATGGCCGTTTCATCCTAGTATAAGACTCCTCAGCAATGCGCATCCACGATCTCGCTCTGCAAGAATAATACCGTTGGATACCGGCTCAGTAGTCTACAGGTTAAGCATTCACGCGCGAGACCGATAAATCCTGGGTTAGATCGTGGATGCACACTACTGAGGAGTCCCACATTAGGATGAAACGACCGTCCAGTTGTTCTAGGTTTTCCATGGTAGTCTAGCTCCAATTGACTTATGAATTCAACTAATAAACTACTATAATATCCATAAAACCCCTTTCTGATCATAATCATATGCTCACTAATGGACTGTCTTCAAGAGGTATTTCTTGGAGTTCTAGTGAGAAGCAATGACTAGTGGAATGCAACCCGGTATGTTGTGAGATACTAACTCAATGAAGACAATGGTGGATGGTGACACGATTTTGTGAATTGGTGGAAGTTAGACATTAACACCGATGGATGCTGGCTCAACGGTCTTCAGGTTAAGCGTCCGCGTATCAGACCGATAGGTCCTGGATTACAAATCTCGCAGGGCAGGATCGTGTATACGCACTGCTGAGGAGTCCCATACTAAGATGAAACAGCCGTCCACTTCTCCTAAACATTTCATAATGTTCTAGCTTTAATGGACTGATGATCTCTCAACTATTAAAAAAATTACTAAAATCTCCATAGAACCCATCTCTAGTTCTAGCACTGTTACGTTCGTTTTTTTTTCTCTTCTTTTTTTCTTTTCTTTTCTTTTCTTTTCTCTTCCATATTTCTCCAGGAAAAACGTCAACATTCAATACAACAACATATAAATCATACATTAAATTGGAATTTATTAAATCATTTAACATGTTGTACAAGTAGTGGTGAATTCATTGGTATTTTATATCATCCAAGTTATTATTATCAATATATATTAAATCATTATTTAAAAATTAATGAAAATGGTCATATTATCATTGGAAAATATAATGGTAATGGAAATTATAGTCTTATTTAATGACATTCATATTATTCATTAGATTAAAAAAGAAAAATTCGATGTTTTTCCTTTTTTTTCTTTTCTTTTCTTTTCTTTTTCCTTTTTTCTTTGCTTTTCTTTTCGTTTTTCTTTCTTCAAATTTCCTTTTTTTGCAAATGATTAAGTATTACATTCTATCTATTTCTTCCATTAGTTGTTTGTTTGATTTTAAAGAAGAAAAAAAAAGAGAAAAAACTAATAATGACAACAATCTTATGTTAAAATGAAAAGTATTTTATTGTACATTATGAAATTTAAGAAGATTTATGAAAATAATTAAATTTATATCTGTTAGATTTATTGAAACATCCAGAGTCATCCAATTGAGATATGCACAAAACAATGATTTGTCTAAACTAGCAATTCCTTATTGAATAATATTTATTTTATTCCAACATATAGATGTTGGTACAAGGAGACACTAAATACATATGCGCCAAGTAGATCTCATTTGATATGTGTGACGGCTGTGATACTACTCAGGTGCCCAAAAAAGAAGCAGGTGGTTTTCTTAGGAAGTCACAACCGGAGCCTTCGACCTGAAGGTCTAACCCACAAGGCAGTGAAGCAACGTAAGAAGATGTAGTCCCATGGTGGCCGGTGACCAATGATTGGTTCATACGCCATTAGTTCCTTCGGGATACTGGAAGCAGCCCATGTGCACCATTGGTTTGGAATGAGGGTTTTCCAGCTCCCCTAGGTGAACTCTCCGTGTCTACCAACCTGGTTAAAGCGCCGAACGTTCGCTTTTCGTCCTATCAATTTCGTAAACAACAGTAATGTCACGAGAAGGCAGTGAGTAGGACTTCCCTGGCAGGGGCTATATACGTGTGGCCATGTGAGAGCATTTCGAGAGGGAGAGCGGACTCTCTCCAATATGAAAAAATTAGTTACAAACCTCAACTTGTGAGGTGTCTGTGGCGTTTAACATGTCCTTTTGTATAAAATAAAAAAGGCTTCGATAGTGTAAAAGACAGCTGATAGCTGTGTTTAATACTTGATAACAGTTTTTCAACAAGCAAAACACGAACCAAGAACAAACAATATGGAAGCCGTTGCATTTAAACAAAGGTTAAACAAAAATGCACAAAATTGAGGATAACTACTACAGTGATTGAGATAAAGTAATTATAATGATAAATACAATAAGCATCATAAGTATATGTAAATATTTGAGAATGTTCACAACTTGTATTACAACTTAAGATTAAAAATTGCTGGGAATACAACTATTTACTGGATTTAAATAAGTAGTATAAAACAATATACAAAAGAGTGGAAGAGAAGCGAGTAGGAACAATGTAAAACAAACTTAACAATATCATTGAATAAACTTAACTAGACAACTGGTAAAAAACCAAAAGGTTGTAGAGATTATTAAGTTTTTGTTTGTGGTCATGAACCGATTGATGTTAGATCACCATTGAAAACCTGGAAGCACTGGACGGCCGTTTAGTCCTATAGTGGGATTTTTCAGTAGTGTGTATCTATGATCCCACACGCGTGATTCTAACCCAGGACCTTCGGCTTCGCGTGTAAAAGGTTAACCTCTATGCCACTGAGCCGACATCCAACGATGTTAATGTCTAATCTCAACCAATCCACGAAATTGCGCGACCATCTACCATTGTACTGAGTTAGATACCGATATATACCGTAAGTGCTTCTGTAATGAATAATTATTAGTTTACGTTAAATAAAAACACATTCAAGTTGATAAATTCTCCAAAAAGTCAACATTCACCACAATTGAACATAAACAATGACTGAGGGCGCTGGGTTCGAACCCTGCGAGAGGGATTGTGGGTGTGCACTGCTGAAGTCCCACAATCGGGTGAAACGGGTGTCAGGTGCTTCTAGGTTTCCAATGGTGGGCTAAAATCAATCGATTCATGATCTCAATCAACAAGTAGTTGACAGTTGTTTCTTACTATTATGGGGATTTACACTAGTGAGTATACATAACCACTCAAGTTGAACCTCTGGAATAATTATTTGTTGCCCAGTGGTACGCGTTTCTAATTTCAATTATCTTGTGATATTGTGCAATCGTCTTTCAATTTCATTGGTCAATAGCTGCCTCACATATAATATAGTTGGATTCAACTGATCAGTCAGCTACAACGTAGGACAAGGCACATATATCGTTCGGTCCACTTTGCCACACCTCATTAGCACAACAACATGAACACCGAATTCATAGAACCAGTTACTTCAGTAGTAGTGATATATAAACGAATGATTGTGTATAAGGATATAATAGTACAAGAAGAAAGAATTAGTTGATAGAAAGAAAGATATGAAGCAATGTGAACCTCACCGTTTAAGGGAAGACAAGGAGCGTATACACCTATGCCATTGTGATCGGTTCTGAGCCACGTCACCCAGAGTCTATAACCATTGGTCACGATATTCACGCAGACCCCAACCAAGTAGTCTGCACCTAACGAAATGGCTAAGACTAGAAATTTGTGACTTCATCGACTGATGCCACGTTTTATTTGGCCGCCCCTCAACTGGTCAAGATTTCTAATTGGAGATACGGGAATTTCTCTTCGAAATTAGTTATCAGTAAAGACAGAATTATTACTGGTTTTGAGTTTCCAAAGGTTGAAGAACTTCACAGTTAACATCACTGAATGACCCTAACTAGATAACTACTAAAAAAACAAAAAAGTATTTGATGGCTGCTTAGCACTGGTATAGGTCTCCTCACCACTTCTCACCTAAAAATTGAGAACATCTAATCAAATGAGTTTTTTTATGAAAAGATAATTAAGTGTTGCATGAAGTTCTCTTCACAAAATTTAAAATATCAGAGGAAATTTTTATACAATCTCTATATTAACTGTAAATTTACGAAAACAAGTGACGAATACCCCTTCAATAACAGATATCCACGAATCTGTTAATCTAGACGACAGCCTATTCAATTACATTTCAACATTTAATACTGATTAACTTTAGATCCTGATAGATATAATCCTTATTTTGAATAGGTCAAACTGAATAGTTGGTTTCTAATCAATCGTGTTTGGGAACAATCGTCTTGAAGCTCTGAATATAGGCCTAGTGTTAATTAGCTTCTTATCATTTAAGCATATATGAAATCCTAATAGAGCTAATGTTCTATGTAGAATCTGGACGAACGATGCACCCAGTGAGATGCTAGTGTGATGTGTGTTACTGATGTCAACAGATATAAGTAGTATGTATCATAAATTTAAAGTTAAATACCTGGAGGCAAAAGGTTAGGAAGATGGAAGAAAAGAGAAGGAGAACAGAGGATGATTGCTGTGGAAATGAACAAACTGTGAGGTATGATATTTACAAAAGGAGCAGTCAATCTTGAGACAATTGATTGACATTTTGATTGAGATCATGAATCGATTGATGTTAGACCGCCATTGAAAACCTGGAAGCACTGGACGGCCGTTTTGTCCCAATGGGTAGTTCCTTAACAGTGAGAATCCACGAACCCACTCGTGGGATTCGAATCAAGGGCTTTTGGTCTCGTGCGCGAACGTTTAACCTGTAAACCACTGAGCCAACCGGCATCCAACGGTGTTAATGTCTAACCTCAACCAATCCACAAAATTGAGCGACCATCTTTCATTGTACTGAGGTAGAGACCTGTCTCTACCCGATACGGATCGACATTTTGTAAATGAAGTATTTGCTGTGTGGTTCTCAGATTTTAATAAGATATTCTGTAATGCTGTTTTCAAATACATTCGATTGTCCCCACTTTTGTTCCCGCTTATCACATTAGGACCACGACTGACATCTTACGACAGAATTACTGATTTTTAAAAAAATCCACCACTACTACTACTACTGCTACCTTTATTACTGATTTGTGTTAGTGTATACGTAATCACATAATACAGTTCTAATAAGATTTACAAATTCATAACCAAAAAATTAAAGATATATTATAAGTTAACTCATACAATCTCTTGAGATGTATTATAGTGATAGTGATAGGTTCACATGAATATATATCAAACCAGATATAGTACAATATCCAAGTAACTCAACACATATCTTATATTCTTAAAGATGTGAAAGGTATTTCACCAAGTTGTTCTACAATTGATCGTTGTTTTCGAGCTACACTTGTAATTTCACATGGTATACACTGATAAGTATCAGAAATTTCTTGCTACATATTCAATAGTAAAGAAAAAAGAAAAAAAAGGAAAATCAATCAATTTCTTTTCATTATTTTTACTTGTTTTAGTTATTTTTAAAAAGCAAAATCCTCTAATACTACACGGAGAACCCTAACACAATCACACTTGATGGAGAAACTCTGGAAGATATGGAATATTTCATGTACCTGAGAAGTATCATCGATGAACAAGGAGGATCGGATGCAGACATAATGGCGAGGATTGGCAAAGCAAGGGCAACATTTGTGCATTTGATGATCATATGGAACTCAAAACAACTGTCAAGCAACATCAAAGTCAGAATCTTCAACATGAACGTCAAGACAATTCTACTATATGGAGTTGAAACTTGGAGAACTACTACAACCATCATCAAGAACGTATAAGAATTTCTAAACAACTGTGTACGCAAGATACTCAATATCCGTTGGCCGAATACCATCAGCAACAACCTTCTGTGGGAGAGGACAAACCAGCTTCCAGCTGAAGAGGAAATTAGGAAAGGACGATAGAAATGCATAGGACATATATTACGGAAATCATCAAACTGCATCACGAGGCAAACTCTAACTTGAAATCCTGAAAGGCAGCGGAAAGGTTGAAGGCCGAAGAACATATGTCGGTAAATGGAAGCAGATATGAAAAGCATGAACAACAAATGGAAAGAACTGGAAAGGATTGCCTAGAAAGTGGTTGAATGGAGTGTGCTGGTAGGTGGCCCATGCTCCTCCACGAGGAATAACAGGCGTTAGTAAGTAAATAATGAAGTATTAAAGACTTAGCTGTATTATCGTTTAATACAAACCTTGAACTGACAATTTATGATAAGCTGTCATAGTAGATAACATTTGATAAAATCAGTTTGATTGGGTACTTTATAATGAGTTTTAAGACAGCATAATTGTCCATGAATAGACAATGAATTCAGATAACTCAATTTCAATAGTTGGACTTTTCTCAGATTAACCTATCCAGGTAAATTGTATTGACAATTAACACACTATCTCAAGTAAACTGGCCTAAAGTAACCGAGGTTGTATAATAAATTAAATGTAAATGTTGGCAAGTATCACTTTCTCTCCACAACCTTTACTACAAGGTTGTATTCTTCTTATGTTTAGTTTATTCAGTTAACGAGAACAGAAGGGTGATAACAATGTCATTACTAACCATACTAACCAATTGATGAAACGTTGGATCAGTTGGATAGAGTCACATCTGACCAGAATATAAACAATAATAATTTGCTTATTCGTGGTTAGTTTCATGATGAATTCACAGAGTCAGTTAGATTTTGAATGATACAGTAACTTACTGATGACACTGCATGAGAATTGTATTATATTGCCTGTTTAGGAGGTCGGGGGGGGCTGAAAATGTAGACCTAATGGCATACAGTTCACCGAGAGTCCTATCTTTCCTGGACTACATTTTGTGTAAGGTTATATGTGAGTATATTGAAGTGTTCGACACTGAAATGAAATGACCAAGTTATATTTTGTAACTTTTAAACGGTTATCAATCGAAGTCAATTTATAATGAGAAAAAACATATAAATGTCCATCTACTTTTGTGTTGGCTAACGTTATTATTACTTATATTATTGAAGAATACTACTACTTAATAACAAACATACTTTATTTACTTACTTGTAATTTATAATTCATTGCTTGATTCATTTCAATCCGTTGACTTATTGCATATTCCGCTTCTTGACTACTACCAGTGAAACGTAAATCTAAATGAATCAAAGATGAATTCTGATCCATTCCATCTTGAAGCTTTTTACTACCAACCTGAAGTTGAAAAACAGTGAAGAAACCATTGAAAATCATAGTCAGATGGGTTTTTTTTATAAAACTGACACCATCTCTGTATTAATTAAATAAAGATCAAACAAGAACATGAAGGACTGACTGAGTTGAGCAAGTGATAGCTCATTTACAAGCAGAGATTATGTTAATAAATACGCAGTATAGTTTATTTAAGTGTTTCATGAAGATTGATTTAATTTATGGGTTGTATTAGTCACAGATTGATCTCCATTCGGGTTACCAACGGAAAATTAAAACACTAGACCACCATGGGAAGCCTAGAAGCACAGGACGACCATTTCATCTTAGTATATGACTCCTCAGTAGTGTGCATTAATGATCTCGTGCGCGAACGCTCAACCTCTAAACCACTGATCCGGCATCCAACGGTGGTAATGTTTAACTCCAACCAATCCACAAATTGCACCACCATCCATGATAAACGCCGAACTGTTATAACCACTGTGTCAATTTGTGATATAGCCCGACTTACTTCAAAATATTCCCGAACATATAGTGAGAAATCGTGATTGCTGGATTTCAGGCATGCAGAGAGTAATACAATTATCATTAATGGTCTTAGTTGATAGTCATGTCATGTCATAAATTGACTTAGATTGAAATTGTGTCACTGGATACACAAGTAATGGATCTAATAGTTATTTATTTGTTATAAATTTGAAGGTCCTGGGTTCAATTACTAGTGGAGTCATGCGTCTTTATCCCCGTGAAGTCCCGTATTGGTTTTTGCTAGTATCCCCTATTGAAATCGATCTATAATGAATTAAACCTTAGGAATAACCAATATTTTAGACCGAAAACACATCTAAAATTTTACTATTATCAACTTCTAGTCTCTATAACTAGTTTTTGCGTAATTTCATTCTTGATTCATTACTAATTATAATCGAGCGTATTAACTAATACATATTTGTTGACTGTATGAGTTTCTTGAGTCAAAAACTCATTCTTCCTTCCTTCTCTTATCTGTATTAGACTCTTATACTGATTATTCTTTACGTGTTCCTCCTTTGTCTAATTGGAAGTAACAAAGTTGGACACATGGTACTAGGCAAAGATGGAATTGAGTAATGTTGGTTACAATCCGGACGATTAATATGACTAATGGTCAAAAAATTTGAATATGTTACAATATCGGTCTCAATGGTGCATATGTATTGACTCTTTGTCTTAGAGTACCTATACGTTTTATTCAAAGAATTCATTTTTGTTTCTTCTGGACTCATATGTTGCATGCCTAATCCATTTTGATACTGTACTGTGTGCTACTGATCATAGATATAAGTAGTATGTATCATCAATCGAAAGTGAAATGCTTGGAGGCAGAAGGTCAAGAAGATCGAAAAAAGGAACGAGAATAGAGAGTGATTAGTGTCGAAACGAAAGGACAATCAAGTCTGAGACGATTGATTGACATTTCTCAAATGAAGAATTTACTGTATGATTCTCAGATTTTACTATGATGAGATTCAATAATTTTTTATTTAAATACATTTGGTTGTCCACGCTTGTGTTCTCGTTCACATCACTACCACTAATACTGTTGTTACTGTTGAATTTGTTTTGAAAAATTCATTCAGTTGTGCTAATATGGTGAAACGACTTGAAGAAAAGATTATCATTGCCCAGTTCGAAGTTGTTCATCACTCACTGACTGACTGGCACTCCACTGCAGGATGCTTTTTCAGGTTAGATATCAACCTTTCGAAGATTGTACTGTATAAAACAAGCTTTGTACTCGTAATTCAGAACACTGAATGTCGTAAAGTATTATATTATGAAATACGACTGTCAGCCATCCATAAATGCATTAAATAAACAACTGTTTTGTAAAAATTAAATAACTTTAGAGAAACCTTCTTGACATACTGATACTAACTCAAAACACTACTGAATAACTATCCTTCATTTCTAGCTATAGAGGACATTCACCTTACAAGACGACAACAAGCTTTCATATTTCACAATTAATTGATCACTGGGTGGTGATCAATTTCATGGGTGTCAAGTCCAGTGCAGATCGAATCCTATCGACCGTGTTGCAATATGGCCACCAGTCTAGGTGACTCGACATTGTGTGCACTATATATTGAGATTAGATGGTAGTTGGAGGTAGTCGACATGAAACCCTACATAAGATTTAACAAACAATTCTCCTAATTATTCACACTCATTGTTATTCCGTTCTTCTTCATCTTTTGCGCTTCGTATTTATGTAATTTTTGATGATGATTATTTTCATGGATTCTTTTCTCCAAATTCATTCTATTCTATACTGTTGTCTATGCTGTCTGATGGAGTTTTGTTCTCTGAACTGGATAATTTAGTCATGGAGCTTTCATCATTTTTTCCGAACGAAACCATCAGTAAACACTTCAGGTATAAGTCTATCATTCTTATAATAATAATTATTTATTTAAACATATAAATACTGGTACAAGGATGCACCAAATAGATATGCGTCACACAAATCATTCGATTTATGTGAGGGCTTGGATATTGCCTGTGTGTCTAAACCGAAACAGGTGGTTTTCTTAAGGTCCACACCTCGAGTCTTTGGCCTAAATGTCTGATCCACAAGGCAGTAGAGCAGAGTCAGGAGATACAGTCCCATGGTAGCTGGTGACCAACAATTGTTTTGTACGCCGTTTGTTCCCTCAGGATACTGGAGCCCATGTACACTATTGGTTTGGAATTAGGGTTTCTCAACTCCCCTAGATAAACCTACCAACCCAGTTAAAGCGCCGGACATTCGCGTTTCATCTTCTCAATTTGGTAAACAACACCCCAGTGGCGAGAAGGCAGTGAATAGGACTTCTCTGGCAGTGGTTGTATGCATATGGCCATATGAGAGTATTTCGAGAGGGAGATCTGACTCTCCACACTTTCGGTCATACCAGCGCATTTGAAGGCAATTAATAATATACCTGTAATCTTACTATCAATTCATACTATCTATAATCCCTTTTTCATTGTTATCATTGAATAGGAAATTTCTATAATTAGTTTATGCTTTTTCATGCATTCATATAAACATTATTGTATTTTGTAGTAAAGCTTAATGAATATCAAACAGTGAAATTGTCATATCCTGATGAGAACAATGAATGGTATTTGCTGGGATCCATTTATAGACCAATACTATACGTATATTTTTATCGTATAATTGTTAAGTAACTAAACTATTCATATTCGTGTCCCTCTTATTATGAGCTTTATTTTGACCTATGAACTATTATTATACGATTCGTCATTCTTGAGTTATACCCAGTCTATTATTCACTACCTCCCACATTGACAGCCACATTTGCTTAAGTCTTGTACAAACGTTGTTTCTCATTTTAGGGTACGATGTGGTCTGTCTGATTGGTATATAAACTGAGTATGTTTGAAATAAATGATTCATATCACAGAGGCTTAGACTGATGTTCTGGACTCCAAGAGACAGTGATAGGCGGGAAGCAGGATCGTTAAGGACTCTAGACTTCTCGTACAGGTTTTAAGCGTCATTAGTCCGGTCAATAAACCACTGTTCTCTAATTGGCGGTATCATTATGTTATACATTAATAAGGACACAGGGCACAAGTTATATAAGAAATAGTTATTATGACATAACTTACTACACCTATTTGATTATTTGATAAATCTAAATGAGTCAATGTACTATTCTGTGTAAGTACATGTCCAAAATATGTTGCTGTATTCTCATGTAAATCATTTACTGCTAAATTAAGTTCTTTCAATGTAGAATTTTGAATTAATGCCTAAACAAATTTAAACAAAAGAAAAAGAAAAATCAAATCACTAATGACAACCATTTCAAAAATTTAGTAGGTGAGACCAACGCTAAATTGACCATGAGAATGTTCATCTACTAACTAGGACTAAAACAGTATGAGGAATTATAGATTTACAGTTGATGGTTAGGGTTAGGAATCACGTATAAGGTTTTCATTACGAACTGACATCAACTAGAATGCTAAAACATTATTCGACCAAAATGGATGAATGAATTTCGCGCCAAAAAAATCCAAGTCCTTGCTATGTTTGAAGCGATTACGAGTTCACTTTGTCTGTGAACTGAACAAATACTTGTGACCAAAGACCAATAACCTAGCTGTCCCGATGCGTCCCAGCCCCACTAACTAGAGAGAGAAGTCGAAGTCTGAAAGGGGGAAGTATATTCCGCAAAAGCCAGAAGCACGAGTGATAACAACAGACACAAATCAAAACCGTCCTTGGGAAGCGTTACAAAATAGCATGCTAAAAGACACAACGGACCAATAGCATTTAAGATTCTCCTAAGTGGGAAATACGACATGAAGATGGAAAGAGCACTTTTGGCGCGAAAACACAGCAATTCAAATTTTCAAAATAATATTACAAAATTAGGACCTTTTCCAAGTGTGTTCTGGGGATCTAACGTTCCCAACAGTCTTATGATCTTATATCTGATTGGTTCGTTCATAAATTATCGTCTCACCGTTTAGTGTATGAATTCATTATTACATTACATTAATGGAACAAAGTTTCAAAGGACAAATGGATATTGATCATTATTTGGAAATTAGTTATTTTTTCCATTGTTTAATAAGATATTAGTAGATGCTAATGAATTTTCATTTTATCCTAGACATTTTGTAAATATTATAGTAACTTAATAGTTGAATTCATGAGTCAATTAAAGCTAAATCACCATGGAAGCCAATGCAGTTCAACTGAGTCTGTTGTGAGATGGTAACTCATTGAAGACAATGATGGACGGTGGTGCAATTTAATGAATTGGTTGAAGTTAGACATTAACACCGTTGGATACCGGCTCAGTGGTCAAGAAGTTAAGCGTTCACATGCGCAAGACTAACAGGTCCTAAGTTCAGATCCCGTGAGCGAGGAGTCCAATACTAGGATGAAATGGCCTTCCAGTGCTTCCACGTTTTCCATAGTGATCTAGCTTCAATTGTTTGATGAATTGGATGAAATTCTGTGAATATATTGATCTTGTTTACAAATGAACTCATCATTAATTTATTCAAATAAGATGAGAATAAGAATAAAGATTCTGGGGTGAAGTTGAAGTTTTAACGCAGATTTATTCCATGTATTCATCGACTATTGGTTTGATTTGTGTAGAAAGTACTTGCAAAACTTTGTTTGGCATCTATTCTATTCTATTCCCGGAAGGCCTGCTTGAATATCTGGGCTACCTGTTCCTACCATTTAGATATTTCGATAAGTTTCCTGTCTTCGTGTTTGTTCTAACAAATTATTATGTCAATTAATTGCATAACTTATTCAGGTGCGTTTGTGAAACGTTTACAACCTTTTGCTGTACAAGTTATAAAAATATACAATCGAAGACATTGTGATGGCTGACAATATGCATTAAAAGGAATGAACATTATTCAGATGTTAACTTCTAAAATGCTAATATCTAACTGGATATCTCACAATATCCATCGTCAATATCGATCAAGAAATAAGAAATGGAAACTCGCTGAAACAGAATAGTTTTCATTCCTCTCCTTAAGGCAGTTAGTCTCAATTCGGACCAATGCATTTTTAGCCTCAAGGTTAAACCAGTTAGTCTGTTGTGTCAACGCCTCAGTCCGGATCGACATAAGTTCACTCTTGTACATTATTGGTCATACAGATCAAGGACGTAATAGAAGTGAAATATGATATGTTGGACTGATGAATATTTTTGGTAGATTTTAAGTTGTTCATTACTAACTAACTAAAAACTTGTAAGAGAAATAAATTAAACAACCACTTTGAGTGATTGATATAATCCTAATGAATTTCTCCAATCTTTGACATGAAACCTAACTTAAGAGCTTCTTGAAGACCGCTTCCAAACCAAAATGGAAGGCATCACGCGTCTGAGTTCAGAAACTTAATGGAAAACGTGTTATCATTTGAACCACAAAGTATTGAGTTCGAGTCTGTGTGAATATCAACACTAAAATAAAGACATATCGGCCTGACGGATTTGAAATAGGAAGAAACGCGCCATATCGATTCCTCACGTAGTTACTAACTGTTAAAAAATTCAGTTTAATTCAATTACGCCTGTTACTCTCAGCGGAGCACAGGCCGCCGACCACCATTCTCCAACACACTCTGTCCTGAGCCTTCCTTTCTAGTTCCAACCAATTGCTGTTCATTCTTCTCATGTCTGTTCCCATTTCTCGGCGCAATGTGTTCTTTTGTATTCCTCTTCTCTTTTGGCCTTGACGATTCCAAGTGAGGGCTTGCCCTGTGGCGCAGTTGGGTGCTTCCCTCAATATGTGCTTCTTCCTGATTTCTTCCTCCGCTAAAATATGGTTTGTTCTATCCCACAGTAGGTTGTTGCTGATAGTGTTTGGCCAACGGATCCGAAGTATTTTTTGTAGACAACCGTTAATAAACACTTGTATCTTCCGGATGATGGATTCCGTAGTTCTCCAGGTTTCCACCCCATACAGTAGAACTGTCTTGACATTAGTATTGAAAGTTCTTATCTTGGTGTTGGTTGACAGTTGTTTTGAGTTCCAGATGTTCTTGAGTTGTAGATATACTGCTCTTGCTTTGCCGATCCACCCCTTCACATCTGCATCAGATCCACCGTGTTCATCAATAATGCTGCCCAAATATGTAAAGGTTTTTACATTCTCTAAAGCTTCTCCGTCAAGTGTGATTCAATTGTTGCATGGTGTGTTGTATCGGAGAATCTTGCTTTCCCTTTGTGTATGTTGAGACCTACTGCTACTGAGGCTGCTGCTGCTGCAACACTGATCGTCTTCTCCTGCATTTGCTATTTCATGTGCGATAGAAGAGCCAGATCATTTGCAAAGTCTCCACCGGGAGCCCTCCTCCACGGCTAATGCCGGTCCCAAGCCTGAGTAAAGAAAAAAGCTTGGACATGGGGTTAACGATCCTAACCGCTAGCCAGAAGAAAAAAAAACAATTCAAACTATTGAAAAAAATATTGTGATTAAATGAAGAAACTAAATGAGTTCACTCAGAATGTATGATTTATGCCAACAAATTCTACCAGTTTCATTCCTTAACATCGACGAATATAAACAAAAGATAACACAGACATTTCATAAGGAACTTACTTTTGCTAATGCAATACCTCCATCATCTTGTAATTTATTCATACGTAAATTCAATTGTATTAAATGACAATCTGATTGTGAAAGTGCATAAGCTAATGCTAAACCACTTGGTGACTTTAAATGATTATTTGTTAAATTTAATGATTTAATATGATTTTTACTAGTTAATAATTTACTTAATGCACGTATACCATGATAACCAATTGAATTATGGGATAAATTTAAACATTCAATGGTTGGATGATTTTGTAAATGAGTTGCTAATAAACGACATTGTTCAGAATTCACATGACTACTGAATAATGAATATAAAAGAAAAACAATTTTATAAGAAGTTTGAATAAGTAAATGATGAAGAAAGTAGAAAAAAAATGATGAAAGAACCCACAAAATGCCCTGAGACGGCCAACGGTAGGGAGAGTTAGCTCTCTCTCTGTCTCTTTCTCTCACGAAATGCTCTCACATAACTATATGCATACAACTGTGGTGTGAGCTACTTATATAAGTAGTATATAACGTGCGTTAAAAGAACGTAATGTTCGGCAGCAGAAGATGGCGAAGATCAAGAAAGGAAGAGCAAGAGCACAATGGAATTGTAAGAAAACACATGTACAATGGAATGGGCGACAATGGATTAGTGTTTGCAACGGGAACAGTACAGTTTGATATGATGGAATGATATTTTGCAAATTGACGATTGACTTTATGGTATTCACATTTTATTGAGATAGTCTGTAATTTTTGTGCTACATACAATCGACTGTCCCCACCCGTGTTCTTGTTCACTACACAACCACTGTCAGGGAAGTCCTACTCACTGCCTTCTCGCATCACGAGTGTTGTTTACGAAATTGAGAGAACGAAAAGCGAATGTCTGACACTTTAACCGGGTTCGTGAATCCACCCATAGGAGTTGGAAAATCCTGATTCCAAACATATAGTGTACATAGGCTCCAGCATCCTAAAGGAACAAATGGTGTATAAACAATTTCTTGGTCACTGGCTACCATGAGAATGTATCTTTTAATGCTGCCAAACTGACATGTGAATTAGACCTCTAGGTTAAATGCTCGGGGTGTGGCACCCTAAGAAAACCACCTGGTTCGGTTTGCTCAGTCAGTCAGTATCCCAGCCATTTATGTGGCGCATATATATTTGGTGCCGCCCTGTACCAATCTTTATGTGTTTAAATAAATATTTAAAGTCAACCATTGAAAAAGAGGATGCACTGTAAAGTGGTTTCATATTAGTATGTGCACCCTGAAAATGATCATCTTTGATCCTACCGAGGGTCCTGAATAGTGCTCATCTAAGATATCATGTAGGACGGAACCCAGTATTTGTACCAGGCATTAAAATAGGCAAGATAATTTCAAACTAATGAATTGAATTTCTATGTAATTTACATTCAGTCACTGTACAATATGACATGACCATCATTAACTGTTACCAGAGTGGTAGAATTCATCGAGTAATCAACGTGGTATTGATTACTTCTTTGTTTCAAACAGTTATCTGGAAAACGTAAATTTATAAATAAACTTTTCCTCACAACAATATTCGTGTGTTTGTTAATGAATAGCCATTGACTGATTCATAAGATCTTAGAGAGAGTTGTTATAGCTGGTTGGATCAAACTGTTGATCCAATTGCGTCACAAAGCAAGCCCTCACTTGGAATCCTCAAGGCCAAATGAGAAGAGGTAAACAAAAGAACACACTGCACCGAAAAATGGAGACAGACATGAGAAGAATGAACAACAATTGTATAGAACTAGAAAAGTAGCCTCAAGATAGAGTGGGTTTGACAATGCTAGTCGACGGCCTATACAGGTGTAAGTAAGAGATTTGATTATTATTATTATTATTATTAGCTTTATTCAATATTATAATTTTGGTACAATATAGAATTCTCAGCGCAAAATATTTCAACAAGTTTCCGTTTCTTTCTTCTTGGTCGGTCCTGGCGATAAATATTGAGGAATCGCCAGTTAGATGTTAGCACTTCAGTGAATGAACAACTGAATAATGTACATTCTTTTCGTTGTACATTGCCAGCAACCATATTGTCTCTTATTGAGTTTTTTGTAACTTTGACAACGAAAGGTTGTACACTTTTCAGAAACGCAGCAGAATAGGTTATGCGATTAATAAACATAATGATATATTAAAACAAACATAAATAGATAACTAGTATAGGGGTTGTGGAGATTACTAAGTTTTTGATTGAGATCATGAACCGATTAATGTTAGACCATCACAATTGGAAACCTGGAAGCACTGGACGGCCGTTTCGTCCTATTGTGGGACTCCTCAGCAGTGCGCATCCACGATCCCGCGAGCGGGATTCGAACCCAGGGCCTTCGGTCTCGTGCGCGAACGCTTAACCAACTGGACCACTGAGCCGGCATCCAATGGTGATAGTTTCTAACATCAACCAATCCACGAAATTGCGCGACCAACTTCCATTGTACTGAGGTAGATACCTGTCTCTACCCGCGAGACCGAAGGCCCTGGGTTCGAATCCCGCTCGCGGGATCGTGGATGCGCACTGCTGAGGAGTCCCACAATAGGACGAAACGGCCGTCCAGTGCTTCCAGGTTTCCAATTGTGATGGTCTAACATTAATCGGTTCATGATCTCAATCAAAAATAGATAACTTGTTGAAATGTTTAGATGGCAGGAACAGGTAGCCCAGATGCTCAAGCAGGCCGCCCTTATATATATATATATATAAATATATATATTAATATCATGAATCGATCAATATTAAACGACTATTGAGAATCTGAAAGTATTAGAGGTTCAATGTTCTCATGTAGAACCGAAGGTCCTAAGGTTCAAATCTTGCATGAAGGATTGTGAATGTACATTGCTTGTAGAGTCTCCTTGGATCCATTTCAGACAACAATAACAACAACAAAAAATGAGATAATAAATTTTAAAAAACAAAAAACTAAACTAACTTGATAAGATTCAATATTTTTAAATGTGTATGCTGTTTTATTGCTTTTGATAAATTTAAACAATCATTTATTGTAAATTGAAATAATGACCATTGAAAATTCATTCCACAATCTTTTATTCTATAAGTGATACTTAATTCATTTAAATTAAATAATTTTTCTAATATTAAGCTGAAATTTAAATGATCCATTTGTAATGGTATTTGAGATTGTTCTAATTCACTTTCAGTATCGGAATCATCATCCTATATTGATAAGATAAGTAATAGAGTATTGAAATAATCTAATAATGATGATTATGTTAGATAATTGAAAAAAATGATAAATCATTACTTGTTATGAACGGGGGAATTAAGTGGCTCAGACAATGACGAAAGCTATTTTAAATTTAGAACAACATATATAAGCGAACAATATTGTTTTCGATTAGATCCTCATCAGGCTTTACTCTAATATACAGTAATATTTATATGCATATACGAAATTATTAAACCAATCAAAGTAGTTTATAAGTCAATGATAACAATGGAAAAGATTACATAATAAGTAAGATGTGAAAAGTACAAATTGATGGTGTGACAACAGGTGCATTAGTTTTGATAAGCAATAATAATAAAGGTTCAAATCAATGTTACATAATCTGAAATAGGTCAATGATTAGAAAAATATAGAAACTGCGATAACAATTATAAAATTATAAGATGACGTAATAAGAAATGTTCAGATAATTGGACCATGAAACGTATAGTTGAGAGAAAATCGTATTCGACCCGATCGATGGTGATTCCGCAATTGAAGGATAAGTTACCTGGTTATGCCACTTCTATGTGTATCTACGAATTCAGCTGCTCCTGTGGAGAAAGCTATATTGGGCGCACTACCAGGCAACTGAACCAACGAGTTAGTGAACACCTCCCATCGTGGTTCGGAAAAGGTTACGTCAAAACAATACGCAGCTCGGTTCTATCACACTTGATCGATAGCGGTCATATAGTAGACAGAACCAAGTCGTTCAAAGTTATTTATCAGATTCCCACTAGTTTTCCTTATGGTGTTCGATCTCGTCTCTTACACATAGCAGAAGCTATAGGAATCCGAACCAACAAGCCAAGTCTTTGTGTTCAGAAGAAATTTGTAACTCCCTTATCTCTCCCTTGGCCTTAATTAATAAATGAATTTATTTATTATTCCTTTTCTAACTTTCTCTTCGTTTATTATTTTTCTTCACACCCTCCTACCACTTTATTTTCTCTCAACTATACGTTTCATGGTCCAATTATCTGAACATTTCTTATTACGTCATCTTATAATTTTATAATTGTTATCGCAGTTTCTATATTTTTCTAATCATTGACCTATTTCAGATTATGTAACATTGATTTGAACCTTTATTATTATTGCTTATCAAAACTAATGCACCTGTTGTCACACCATCAATTTGTACTTTTCACATCTTACTTATTATGTAATCTTTTCCATTGTTATCATTGACTTATAAACTACTTTGATTGGTTTAATAATTTCGTATATGCATATAAATATTACTGTATATTAGAGTAAAGCCTGATGAGGATCTAATCGAAAACAATATTGTTCGCTTATATATGTTGTTCTAAATTTACAATATGGGAATATTTCAAATTTGAAAGCTATTTTCTTGGGACGTTATTGCATTTCATTCAAAAACCTGTATTTATTTTTGTCCCTATCTTATTCTACATAACACGAGCTTTCGTTCTATGTATCATTCACTATTTATATAATATACCCTTGGTTTTCAGGAGAACCAGACACCATCCGGACTCTCACGTAAAAACCCAAACAGTACAGCTCAACCCCGTTTAGCAGAGGAACCAGACACCGTACAGGCCTTAACGCTACAATCTGAATGGTACAGCTCAATCCTGTGGCGCAACCACACAGGTACCAAGAACCCTGGTGGACCATTCGCACCATTCATATACACACTCACATCACATGTATAGTTATTCCGATCAATGATCGCGTGATTCAATTATGCACAGCACGATCAGGCCAAAGTTGACCTATTCCGCTTACACGACAGTCAAACTCGTTAATATTAGCAATGGCGGCATGCCTTACAATGTCCCAATGACAATGGCCCTCGGGAACACTGAAAAGCAACCACCAGTATGAATGAAATCGGTTAACCAGCAAACCAATTTTTGCATGAACAGTCAGCAAAACTTGCCAAAGCAATGCCGAACCGTCCACAATAACAATGGCGAACCTCCAGCCTCATATGAGACCTTCCAAAAATATTGTAATTCAAAACATAATATTTTGCACTGTATTTTCTACCCTAATTCCCTGTTTCGGGCATAACTGTATTTTTCCAAATTATTGTACGTCGTGGTCAAGATATTCACTTATTTATTCATGTACATTTTTGTAGTAATCTGAATTCAGAGAATCCAGAGTTTAGTGTTCCAACTGTCTTGTCTTCTTCCACTTGCGTGCTTGCCAACCAATCAGGATTTAGAATAGTTCTCTCTAGCCCATCTCGAACTCACGCGTATTAGACTCAAGGTTAGGCCACTCAGCCTAGCACGTCAAGGTCATAATTTAGATTAGACAGACCAAGGTCAAGTCATAACAAGTATCACGGGGTAAAAGCGATTCAAGGTCATAACAATTATGTATTAGATTCATGATCTAATGGTGATATACATCTTGTGTGACTGAAAATTGTCATTAGATCTTCGATGAAGTTGTGGATCTTTACTCTAGAGGAGTTTCATGCTAGTAGTACAAAAAAAAAAAACAGTTGTACTGTCCTTTACAGTTCTCAATGGTTGTTTAATTAAGGTGATGGGACTATAATTTATGAGCAACTTTTCAGCGAAGTTAGATTGACATTGAGAGTGTCTACTTAAGAACTAGGACGAAATGTGGGTTATAAATTAGTGTGAGGAATTCGATTTATGAATTATGGTTAGGAATTACATTTAGGATTTTCATCACGAACTGATATCAGCTATAATGCCAATACTCTATTTAGCTGAATGGGTGAGTGAATTTAGAGCCAAAATACCTGATTGATTCGACTGTGAATTATAGTCTCGCCATTAAGGTTAGTATATAACGTAAACTATGAAGTTTAACAACTTCCATAATACACCCCATATTAATAAATAAAGTTATTTTATTGTGATTTATTTCAAAACATTTTAGCTGGAGTAGGCCATAATGATAAACTCCAAAACAACAATAAAAGCTATAGAATAAAACCATTTAACTCAAACAGCACAATCTCATCAAAGTTTATTGAAATCTTTAATGTAATTATTAAATATTTTGAGATGGTCAGTCAGTTACAACGTAGGACCAGGCACATATATGCATCAGTCCAAGTTGCCAAACCATATTAGCACAATAACATGAACACCGGATTCATAGAAGCAGATTACTCAATGGTGTTAATATATAAAAGAAAGATTGCATATAAGGATATAGTGCAGGAAGAAAGATCTAGTTCGTAGAAAGAAAGATATGAAGTGATTTTAATCTCACTGTTTAAAGGAAGACAAAAAGTGTATACGCCCACGGCATTGTGGTCGATTCTGAGCCATGTCACACACAGTCTACAACCATTGGTTACGATAGTCATGCGGACCCCAACCAAGTATTCTGCATCTAACGACATGACTAAGACTAGAAGTTAGTGACTTCAAAGACTGATGCCACGTTGTGGTTTGGCCACCCCTAACATTCTTCCAACCGTCTCCAACACCACTCAGCATTGCGCGTCGTAGTAATCGGTGTTCAGGCATACGTAACACGTGGCCCAACTATCTTAGTCGATGAAGATTTACAACCTCATCAACTGATTTACCATCATTCCCTAATACCCTACGTCTAATCTCACTATTACTTACCCGATTATCCCATCAGTTGCGATCAATATTTCTAAGGCATCTGTGATGAAATACCAGTAACTTACGAGTATCTACTCAGTTGAATGTTTTTGATGAAGTTTTATTCTTTGAGTTGAATACTTTGATCGTGGAGCTTTCATCGTTCTTCTGAACAGCATCATCATCATCAACAGCACAAACTGCAAAGAATAAAACTTCATCAAAATTATTTTCTCGAAAAACATCTTAACTTCACCTTATATTTAAAGTGTAAATTAGAAGAAACAAAACAAAAAACTACTGTTTACCAATTTAGTTTGTTTATTTTTTTGTTTTAATGGAGGTAAAAGTTGTTGAATAATAAGACGTTGAATATATGGTGCAGCATAATGAACACATTCCTCTAAACGGGATGTATATGTTGTACCAGGTATAAATGTTTCAATAATTTCTTCTAATAAACGTTCAAAATATGCACGTTTCCATGATCCATCATATTGGGTAATATCAATAATTGGCCATTTTGCATAGCAACAACGTATCCAATATGGATCATTCTCATCAATAATATGTGATATTACTTTTAATGATAAATTCGGTGGTAAAGCATCTAATAATCGACGTTTTTGTTTTTCATTCATATACATAAATGGTATTGGATTATCTTGAAATAATATAAAAATTTAATTAAAGGAGTCATAGTAATGTAAATGGGTAACTAAGTGAATAATCAAAGAGGTTTCCTTGAAAGTTGATTCATTTTATAGATAGTAATGACCATAGATTGATCTCAATCGGGGTATTATTATTAAAAATCGAAGGGGACTGAATAATGTTTCGTCCTAATGTAAAACTCTTCAATAATGCACAACTACACCAAAAATTGAATTTACAGTCTTTATGTTAGACGGTAAGTGCCTAATCATTTGAACCACTGGATTAATTTCTAATAGTACAATTCTTAGGTTCAGCTTATTTTCAACATAACTCGAATTACTTTAAGATGTTCCTGAAGTTCTAGTAAAAATCCGTGATAGATAGAGCCCAAACGTGTACGATGGATGATAGTTGTGCTATATCGCGAATTCATTGGAATTGTACCAGTAAACTGTCACTTGATTTGTCTGATGGTTAAGTGTCAGGTATGAGACCTGTGGGTTCACGAGTTCACATTGCTGTGAAGTTTCCTACCAGGACGAACTGACTGTCTAAGCCACTAGCACAAAATATAAGTTTAAGGTTCTATCATTAAATGAATGAATATAGAATATAGTGGAAATTCCCCTCTTTTACATTTGATAAATAAAGAAGATTTAGGAGTTTGCCTTTTGTACATTACTAAAACTATAGGAATCCATTTTCACAAACAAAACCTTTGCATCCAAAAGAAGTTTGTACAACCATTCTCGCTACCTTAACCATTGATATAGGGGAGTTTGTAGTAAAACTTTGATAAACTATTTTCGTATTTTTTCCAATTTTTTTGTATTTTACTTTTTCTCAACATTCGTCTCTTGATCCTTACCTAACTACTATACTACTGATTATTCATCAAAATATTTTGTTAGTTCCTTATTCTCTTTTTTATATATTATGCAACGTAGCAACTGATTGATTCTCGAATAATTACTTTGATTATTATAGATCCTCTTCCTTCAAATTACTCAATGTTAGTTTATAATCGAGATGTCGTTATATAATTACTACGTAACGTATCTATTCGATGAGTACTATTTCATTGTTGTAAGTCATACATGTATATTAGTGTAGAGCGATGATGAAAAACTAATTGACGTGGCGCGATTTCGTGGATTGGTTGAAGTTAAACATTAATACCGTCGGATACCGGCTCAGTGGTCAAGAGGTTAAGCGTTCACGTGAGAGACTGATAGATTCTGGGTTCGATTCACACTGTGGGGGACATTTTGAATGTGCACTACTAAGGAGACCCATACTAGGATGAAACGACCTTCCAATAGAAAACCTGGAAGCACTGGATGGCCGTTTCGTTCTAGTATGAGACTCAGCGTATCCACAATTCCGCCTGCGAGATTCGAACCAAGGACCTATCCGTCTCGCGCGCGAACGCTTAAGTAGAAGGAATGAATAATAACTTGGTGATTCCACTTGTTGCTGCTAACTTCTTGATTTTTAATCTTTTCTCAGTTCTGTTTTACTGTGTTATCGGAAAACATTACAACTTCAGCCCCAGTAACTCACTCTTCCATTTAGTTGCCGAGGTTTGGTCAAACTATTTCATTTTGGATGTCCTTTATTTTTCAATTTAGAAATATATTACTTTAAACATCATCAGTAGTTAAATAAAGTTCTCAAACATCATAAAATGGCTATAACGTACATTCAAAATTTTCTGTGCAATGTTTTAAGCACAAATCAACTAACGGTGGTACAATAGTTAAATTATAGTTAGGATCTTCAGCTACAATTCGACGCATAATTCTATGATCCGATGTGTATTTTTCAAACTTCTCTTTCGTTTGTGAAGGTGATGTTCGACCAATAGATTCATTCAGTAATGGCATTTCATTTTGCATCTTGCTAACTATATTTTCTGGCAACGTAACTAGTTCTTTGTTAATAACTTGCTGATTAACCACTGCATCTGTATCATTTGGAGTCTGTAAATGAACATGAAGTAAATTATATCATACATGAATAAGTACATTAGTTTAAGTAAATCCTGAACGCCTTCCACAATAAATAACCCCAACTGTTCATAACAAGAGATTTCTAATCATGCATTAACGTTAAGATGAGTGTTCTTCAGCTTTTGAAAATACGATGAAAGAGAAATTCTTAGCTATAATTTTAATTAAGCAATTCAAAATAGAATCAGATGGTTGAAAAATTACTTAAAGACATTAAACATTTGCCCAAACAAAAACATACACTTACTTATTACTAGCCTTTTGAATGTTATTTTAATAGTTTGCTTCTGTCCTGTGGTTTAAGGGAATATTCAATGCAGTTGTCTGACTAGTAGATGAATGATATAAAATGTTATCAATGATAGAACTTTTGCCTCCACAAAGAAAACATTTTTATGACGATAAAGATTTCATGGTAGAATCAAACTTCTTACATGACACAGGAAAACATGTCTAATTGAGAGGTTCAATACCACTACAGATACTATGAGACCAAAATTGATAACTGAAAAACAGATCTAGTCCAAAAATCGAGATAGGTAATACACCCGAAATAACCTTTTAAGAAATTATCCTTAAGAATAGATTTAGGCTCTCACTTACAACAATTAATAGACAAACGAGGAGATATATTTGATTTCTTCAATTTGGTCATTACTTAATGTAACCGGGGATATATAGTCTTACTGCTTAACTTTGACATTTCTAAAGATTTTGACATGGTTAACCACCAGCTTCTTATAGGCAAACTCGCATCTTACGAGGCTGAAAATTTTCTGCTTGTTTGGTTTAATTCTATCTCCAGCCACCGACATCAAATAGTCTAAATTAACGCCTTTTCGGATGCTGTCCCATTCAAAAGTGGTGTAATAGAAGGTGGTCTTAAACCCTTTGCTAGTTTTAATTTATGTAAATGATATTTGCGATAGTTTCTGTATGGATAAGCCTCTTCAATATGCAGATGACCGTAAAGTAGTCTATTCAGTTTTTCCTCAAGAGCTGAAGAACATGCGAAAGTGCATCAATATGAAGCTCGACAAGGTAGCCAAGTGGTGCTTAAAATGGCAGTTGAAGCTTGATATGGATAAATGTGGGTGGATCTGATTTAGCAATACTTCACTCAACATGGATCTTACCATAAATGGTAAGGTATTATCCAAGTCACATTCAGTAATGAACTTAGGATTCAGGTAATCCTACAGTTTATCCTTCTCAGAACAAGTCTCGAAATAGACCTCCAGGTCTTAATACCCTTTGATTTGCATAGTTTGTAACCTCTATAACAGAGAGTCACGTATCTCAATGTACAAAGTATGTGTTCAATCTTTTCTCCAATACTGCGCGTTTATTGTTAGTACTGCCAAAGACGACTTACACTTTGAAATCTCTCACTGACGTTACCTTAAATTATGAGTCCATATGCAATAAATTTGAACTTGACTCTTAACGAAAGAAGAGACTCGAACCAAATCCAATCCTTTTCTTCAGAATACTTAATAAACTATCTTTTATACCCAATGAAGCAATTCACTATGTAAAAAACCTTAGTTACAGCATTTGTAAATCTTTGTGCATAGTGTACCAATGTCATTCTAAATCCTCTCTTCATATGAATTACTTTGTCAGTGAACGTTTTCAGACTTATGCAACCTTCCACAATTTGGAAGTAAAATGAAATCACTCTCATCCTTCGTTTGCTAAATCAATGCTTGCTTCTCCCTTGAAAACGCCTTAAATTTTCTTACATCCATAATTATATCCAACTCCACAGGTACAATTATAGGAACTTTAAATATTTAACTGTTTTTATTACCGAGACCACTAAGCAAACCGCCTAGCCTTCTGTTACTTAGCACTAACACCAACCATGGTGGCACTAACTAACTTGAATAATGTCTCACCTGGACAGTACATCATTAAATAACCTAGCACAATTATTATGATAGATCTAACTGATGTATTGTAATGATCATTGAGTTTGTTGTTCCTTGCTCTCTGTTTCCGTTGTATTTTCTCTAGTTGTAGGTGGTTATAAACGCTTTATTGTGGCGCAAGACATAGCCTTAAATAAACTATTCATACATCAACAGAATGTCACTTAAACAGAATTAAAAGTTACCGGCGGACACCTTTTATTAATGCAATACATGTGGAAAAATGTGCTTCCGAAACAATTTTTGACCTAGAAAGCTTCAAACAATCTAGCACGTCATATGTCATCTACATTTAACATTACTATCTGTATCAAGCTGTTCATGCCTATAAGCTGGCATGAATTCTGTAGTTATTAGCTTCAGAATGTATAATTACTATCATTAAATTACACAAATGTTTTTCCAGAATACCTGAACTGAAAATTTATTATTTTGAATTGAGACAAAACACATTAGCATATTTTCAGATTATACCTCAAGACTGCTATTTATAGATTAGTAACAGGTTACATCAGAACATCACAAATAAAACGTATCAGATTATAGCATTTCACCCTTAAATAACCTAACACAGAAATCCAGAAAAGTAGGAGAATGTTAACGTTATTAGCAGAATGAATTGCAGAGGGTGTGTCATTGACTATCAAATTTTATCATTTTTAGGACGTCAGGCAGGTATTTTATCACTTACTACATTAGACAAAACGAGAAACGTTAGCTATACTAACAATCATAAGTGTTTGACTTTTTAAACCAAAGCATTTTTCTACCTGAATTTTCTTCAAAACAGACTAATTAGTTATTTGGTATAAGGAAATTGATATTTCCCAGCATTCGAATATTTGGTACGTCTTCTGACATTCTATACTTCAACTTCTAATAGAAAAGTTGCTTAGGGAATATTTCTAGAGAGTTAGTTTACCAAATAAAGCTGATTAATTCAAAAGAACTCACTGCATTTTTCAGTACGTACTGCTCCTAAACCACAAAAACATTTCTTATTGACTAATTTGACATCCCTTAATTTTGTTTTCGTACATTTAAGGGAAGTAACTCAGTTTATCGAAAAGTAACTATTTACTTATCTTGAAGGTTTCTCACTCATATAAAAGAAAATCTTGATGAAACAGAATTCTAATACTTTTTTCATTTGAATTTGATTCGACCTAATTGACACCTTGCCTTCGATTATTAACTTACGTACGCCTGTAATCCACCATGGAGGTGTATAGGCCGACCACCAGCATTCTCCATTCAACTCTGTCTTGGGTAATCCATTCCAGTCATTTCCAGTTTCTCTTCATCCTTTTCATGTCTGCTTGCAATTTCCAACGAAATGTGCTCCCTGGTCTTTTTCTTCTCATTTCTCCTTTAGGATCCCAAAAAGCGCTTGCCTCGTGGTGAAGTTTGATGATTTTTGCAATGTATGTCCTATCCGCCTCCAGCGTATCTTCCTAATTTCCTCGTCAAGTGGAAGCTTATTTGTTTTCCTATAACAGTAGGCTATCGCTGATGGTATCCAGCCAATTGACATTCACTATCTTGCAAAGACAATTGTTTATAAATGCCTGCAGTTTTTGATGGTGGATTTAGCGGTTTTATTTTCAGTTCCGTAAAGTAGAACTGTCTTGACGTTCATGTTGAAAATTTCGACTTTGACGCTGGTAGACAGTTGTTTTGAGTTGCAGATGATCACCAATTGTAGGAGTGCTGTCCTTGATTTGTCAATTCTTGTCTTAAAATTTGCATCAGATCCTAACTGACCATCAAAGCTGCTGCTCGGGTAACGTGAACGTTTGCGCCTCTTCCATAGCTTCCCCATCACGTGTGGTTTGATTGGTGATTTTGCTGGTGAATTTGCTGCTGTTTCAAAAAGTACTAATTAAAAAGCATGAATATATAGCTACATCAAGCCAGATGCATCTGTGACCGTATAAAGCTTAAAATAATTTTTTCCATTACTGTGAATTCCCTTCACTTGCTCATAATTTAGCAGCGGCTTTGTAAATGACATACCGTGGGTGGGAACAATTTCATGGCTACTGAAATGTTGTTTTCACCCCGAATGCGTTCTACTTAGCTTGACGATTGTGTTTCCGTTTTTATGAGCAGACATAAACGACCTATTAAGTCAAATAACATATGACTAGTTTTTAAAGAATACAAATCATCGAACCTACAAAGTACAAAGTGGCCCTAAAATGACATGATATCAGTAACAAATACAAGCCAAGCGATAATCAGATCCTCTGTTGCTAGTAAAGGAAGATCCTTGTCCTTCGATTTACTATGGATTCTAACCCTAACTCCTATTCACCTACGTGTTTACTCTAGTAAAAAACCACCTTTTCTCACTAAGTATCTATCCCATGTTAAACGCCTTCTCAGCTTACTTTATTAGTCTTGTCATTAGAAAGCTCCGAGCAATTAGCAAACGATTGTGTGTAACATACGAACTCTACACTATCTGGGACTCTAGGTAACATTATAAGACTTCACTGAATAGTATTGAGTTCCCACTTCAACTTGTACACTACTGTCAGAAATACTGTCAACCATCTTTTTTTTCTTGTCTGTCTAACGTAAACACCTGTCTTCATTATCATCCGAATTTTGTTTAATTGTTTTGTTAACTTACTTCTGATCACATTTTTTCTCTTAATCTTTATCTCATCATAATGTCCAGTACTATGAAAGTAATAATTTTTTAAACACATCGTTTAGTGAAAAAAGGGTTTGAAACGATGATGAAGCTTAACTATTTAACTGACATTTTACTATTCTATTGTTGTTGTTAATATAGTAAAAGTGTATACCCAATCTCCCCATTTTGGGGAGATTTTCATCTGTCTTTGGAAACTCGCTATAGAACATTCCAGGGAAATTTTGAAGAAACTGCACGAAAATCCAAACATTTGCACAGATCTGGAAAAACCCCGAAGGTTTGAAAGTACGTCATCGAACTTGAAGGATTGTCAAAAAATTTTCCGAAACTAGGGAGATTCTGTAATATATCGAATACATTGTATTCGAAGTTGCATTCTTTTAAACATAATGTGTTTAAAATACAACGCTCGACGTAAAAAAATGGTTTTTGAGAACGAATCACTATAGAGAGACTATAGTTTAACAAAAAAACAGCAGATAATTGTATCTCATCAAAAATAATCTGAAAATATATTGAAAAAGAATTTAATAACTCTCAAAAATGGGTGATCAAAAATTGAACAATTATAAAAATGGATAAAAACAGACTACTATGACAGTTAGATAGCAAAGTTAATTTGAAAACTATATGTGGAATGCTCTACCTGTGAACTCTCCTCCTCATCTACAGCCATTTGATTGAAATTTAAAAGATCACATTTTGTTGCTATGATTTCCAAGGTTGTAAGTATTCAATATCCAATGTTTATATGAAGGTATCAAAAATCTTTAAAAAGAGGTATGTCTTACACAGAGATTTGTATTTGTTGGTAGTCAGCTTCTAAAGCTATTAAAGAAGGTTGAAAGATAAATATTCTAGTTTGTTGGATGATGAAAACATTTCTAACATATTCAAAAGATGAATACTAGTCGGAATACAATGATGCTAAAAGCTGAGTTTGTAATCGTTCTACCATGGATCTCGTGACATACCGTCGCAACACATTTTGACATTCCTTCTGAAGATTCATGCCAAAGTCATTGGGAGTTACAGAAGCACTTTTGACCACATAATTAAGTTACTACATGATCAAAGAGATTGTAATTGAAGTCCATGTAATGTGAAAAATTTGGGGGATATAATGAGGATATCTACAACAGAATGTGGCGGTTGAAATGTCAACATCCTAACAGGATATGGAATACCATGTTATTAACTATCATTTGTAGTGGCATTAGGCCCTAACCACAAAATCTTCAAAGCTGAAATCGAGACAACTGGGAAAAAGATATTCAACACTTAACGCGGGGACAAAACCCAACGATGGAGAAGGCGAGAAGAATAAATTCAACTAAATCGAATTGATCGAATGGCATGGCTTGGCCTCGCTGGCGTGGTCACTCTTGAGTGTTGTCATATATCTCTTATTCATATTAAACATATTGTTCTATTCCTAGTCTAAGTTTCTTTTCTAACATATATTGATGATTGATACGATACAATGGGTTATGGTAGACGATGATGTGACTTCCACGTAAGATTTTATAGATTAGGCAGTTATATCATGACAAATCTATAATTTTCCGATAACGTCTTTTATTAGAGCAGTACTAATATCGAATTAGACCATAGTTCTACACAATAACTGTGTAACCAGAAATTATGAGCGAAAAATAACACAGAAATCCTTTCATTCAACAGTTAAAGCAAGTTCATTCACTGATAAAACAATGTTAGCACGATGTTAATTAAAAATGTCTAAACAAGAACAATAAAAATAAATAAATTCATACTTTCGCTGGATATTTTTCCTGGCTCAGAACTTCAAACATGAACTGCGGATCTCACACCACACAAAAACGCACAAGATGACCTCAACCCACTAAAAATAGCGGCAGAAGGCTGATAAATATCACTTTCATGAGGGACTGTAGACAATCCTGGATTACGCGAGGCACAGAACGCATGTTACAGGCACATTGTGTATAATTTACATTGCATCCAACAATGTCTGGCTGCAGCAACATTGATGAAGTCCCCAGTATTCCTAGTTCCCTTATGTTAACGTACCCACTCAGATTGCACAGAAAGCAATCAACTAATTACCGAATTGACTACAACAGTTTACTTCAGTGTCTTATTCACCGTACATTGGACATTATCCCTGCCACAATAGCAAAACGTGAGCGCAAAAAATCGGTCAGTTTATAAATGCTCGACACAAAGATATTGGACACTAAAAAAGCTGTCCGCTCAACCAACATGAATTCAATATTGTCATTCACTAACAGACTTCGAAGACGTTAATGATGGAAGTCATTAAAAACTTCATGATATTGACAATTATGACGATCATACGCAGGTGAAACTATTCTATAATCTGGATTTACATCAGATATTCAGTTATTTGTTGTTTCTCAATAAGATGTAGTACAGTACTTAGCTCAGTAACTTACTGTGTCCTAACATAGTGGGAATTTAATGGTATTCTGTAATGCGTAGAATAGCTCAACCAACTCAATCGTTAGACACTCACCTATTATTATGATCTACGTAAAAATTAATTAATTTTTTTACTACGAAACCTAGCAGTGAATATGACATGAAAACGAGAAGTACCTACTCCTGAAACAAACCTTGTGATAAAGTATTTGATGCGGTTAAGTGTATGACCAGAACTGTTTTTTTCAACCGGATAACATTCCTCTACGCTCACTCCCAACCAAAATGCGCGATCTGAATTCTGGTTGACTCACTCAAGACCGTCGGTATTAAACATTATCCAGCTTCCTTAGTTATATTCCTTAAAGTAATTTAGATTTTCACTTGGACTGAAACCACTATAACACAATACAAACCGATTAATAACATTATCTACATAATCTAAAGCACAGACGTAGAAAGCGTTTCGAAGAATGGTGTAATTAATCATAACATCTATCAACAATATCCCAACCTCCAGTAACAACGTTCAGTAGTGAAACCAACTTAAAATCCAGAATAAAATGAGAGTATATGGTGAGAAATCAACACGAGATTTGGATCGATTATTAAACTACCAATGATACTCAGAATGTGGCGAATCATAACAGTCAACTCAAACATTTTACCATGCAGAGCAATCTTATCATTACACAACCACACACATCTGATTAGTTACGATGCTATTCAACATTATGAACTTAAATTTGAAGTAGAAAACTATATTGAGTCCTGGACCAAATCGATTCAACCAATAAATCGCAGACAGTATATTCTGATTTACGATTTTTGATGAGGAATTAATCATAACGTTCTAAAAGGCATTTCACATTTTGATCAAATCGGATTCGGTCGTAAATCACCTATAGAATTCCGGATGGTTGATAAAAGCCGTCTTATCTCTGCGTTCAAGAAATGAGGTGAAGAGAACGGTGGATCTGGAGATGATGTTAGTTTGATAGCGCAACGTCCAGGGCAATAAAATTAAGAAAACGCAACATCCCTTGTGATTTTACCGCTTTATCGTAACGCATATCCGTCTTTACAAGTACTGCATCCTGATCTGTTGTTGTTCGGAAGGTTGATCTCAAAGCCACCAGTAGTCTAGCTCTACCGTAGCAACCATACTGAAGGGATCATAAACACCGGGATTTATATGAAACCATATCACCACAAGTCCTAAACTTGTCCCACGATTGGTTAAATTGTAAAACCTCATGCTTGTTTAGAGTCAATAGACAGGTTTATCGACGATTCTGAAATTTCTATTTAGAGAAAAATTATGCTATTTGGGAATAAGACATCAGCAACCGACTGAAGGTATGGCTAGGAACCTTTACTACAAGATATTATCTTTAATAAGGGAGTTCCTATTGTGGAGTGGGTTACTTATATCCACATAAGTGGTATAGAACGGTGGTCAGGCATAGAATGTATTTCAGTAGATCAAGAAGGAAAGAACGGGGAACGGAACGCAATTAATATGAAAATGTATGAACAATGAAATCTGAGACAATCGACTGATATTTGCTAAAGGAACAGTCGATGGATTAATATTTTGCAAATTAACTATTTACTATATGGTTCTCAGATTTTAGTGAGATATTCAAAAATTTTGTGCCCAAATACATTCGATTGTCCCCACTCGTGTTCTTCATCAGTACACTGCCAATCGACACTAAGAACGCGATCGGGTCATCGTTATATTTATATAGCTGAGCTTACATCCATAGCTCGGATAGAACTACTACGAATTGTCAATAGTTAGACTTAGTAGGCTACATTCATAATGATTTTCTCGTAACGATAAAAGTTCGAAAGATGATCATTGGTAAATAAGCCCATTATTTAAAACTTGACACTGTTTTTATCATCAAGTGACTTTTTTCAATGATGAATGAAAAGACTCAAAATCTCAAAACAACAAAGCAATAATAATAATAATAGTCATATATGTTACCTAGGCAACTATATATTCATCCGAATAATAATGTAAATAAAACAGTATTTTAGATAATTCATGAAAAGACTAGAAAATTAAAAAAATTAAAAAAACAATAAAAAAGAATCACAAAATGCTAAATGTAACAGAAAAATTTTTTTTCGTAATTTTTATCATTTTACCAAAACGTTTAATGAATAAATTGGATAACATAAAAAGGAACCGGGATTTCATTGATTTATTATTATGATTAGAAAAATTCTCAACAGTCCAATCATCATTGATTCTTACTTCATTATAAATAATAACTAATTCTTGTAAAGGTGTCGATGATATAGTTGGTAATAATTTTGCTTCAACTGAATTGAATGCAGCAGTTAAAGCATCTGAATCATTATCAGGGACTATGGGAAGTAAGAAAAAAATGAGTAAAAATTAGTTAGAAGAAAGAAGCGTAAAGATACGGACAACTTCATTTACTAGCGATAGTTATATTGTCTAAACATCACTGAGGATAGAACAGTGTAATGGACATGAAACAAATCACCAAATTGATAAAACATTTTCAGAGATGAAAGTAGGAATTATAGTCTGAATGAATAAATAAAATGACTGATTGTTAAGTCTTTTTTTTTTCTTCTCCATCCTGATTCACCTTCCTCCCATTCTTTTGCGTATTGTTTTATACTACTTATTTAAATTCAGTAAATAGTTGTATTGTTAGCAATTTCTAAGCTCATGTTGTAACGCAAGTTTGTGTAATATCCCGAAATATTTACATATAGTTATAATGTTTATTATATTTATCATTATAATTACTTCATCTCAATCACTGTAGCAGTCATCGACAATTGCGTACATTTGTTTAAATGCAACATTTTCCATATTGTTTTGCTCCTGGTTTGGGTTTCGCTTGTTGATAAACTGTTACCAAGTTTAGACATAACTATTAGCTGTCTTTTGCACTATCGCATGTTGTAATTATTATTTATGTTACTGTTACAGGAAGGCTTTTTTATTTCATACATAGGACACGTTAAACGCTGCAGACACCTCACAAGTTCAGGTTTGTAACTAAATTTTGTATATTATTCAATAAACAACTGCTATTTAAGACAAATTGTTGTTTTATGAACTTCGATTTTGCGCGTATCTCAATTGCATGTCTTGGACGATTCGACAGACTTAATACTAACTGATTATTCAGCATGAAAATGTAAAACTTACTTTCAGGTAAATCAATTGTTAAACTAACTACTGCTGAAGCTGGTTGAGCAATAGCCTGAAGTATTTGAATCCATGATGGAAAAGGATAATTATTTGAAACAACTACATTTCTTAACATTGGATTATGATCAATTATTAGAGTGGTTATAGATATTCCAGGTGTTCCAAACAAACTAGAAGAGATAAAAAAGTAACAGAATAAAAACACTAGCTGTGATGGGTTTTTTTCTCACTCCTTGAGCAATGGATACAAATGCAGGGGGTAATGGTAACTTCTTAACAAATAATGCAAAAATGCAAACAAAACCAATTATTTATCAACTATTATAGATCATCACAATAATGATAAAAATAATTTAATAATATAACTTAGAAACTAAATGCTAATATTCTTGTAATGAGCTTTCAGTAGTGACTAACATCATCATTTGAATGAGGTCTGAGATGTAGTCCGACTGTGTAAACAGAAGCAAAGGTAGCAATCTTAGAACTCTTTGGTGGACCAAATGTTCAATTCAGTAAGATATAACACAAATCAAGTCCTACAATTTCTTTTCTAACAAAAAAAGTGGCCGATATTTGTAGCTGATGGAAATGAATGTCAATAGTGGATTTTCTATTATTGGTGCCTCTATTTGAAAAACATATCAATGTTAAGAGAGATCATCATTGTCACAGAGAAATATAGTTTTGTCAATAATGTCTTGATCAATATAAGAAAAATCTGCATACCAAAACAATTATTTTATTCAGAACAAACCTATCAGCATTCAAATGGATTAACAGAACAGGGAGAAAAAGTAGGTCCAGCAATAAAATGAGCTTAATTCATTAATCAGTGTAAACAGAATAGAGTCTTGAATAGTTCATCCTTAAGTTGATCAGTCCACTTTTCTACTGATCAGTGCTGGAGGATGGATCGAGATGCTAGAAGATTCTAAAGTAAATTCTCTAATATTTTTATCGCTAACTTTCTTATTCAGTTTTACTAAGATGTACCTTGTTACCTTCCAATTATTGTTCTGATTCAAACGAAGTATCATGATGCAGGAATACTAAAGAACTGAATAATATAATCTCCGCAACCCTATACTGATAATTACCATGTGCTCACTAGTGATTAGCTTAGTGAGTGAATTCTCGGAGTTCTAGTGAGAAACCGTGACCAGCAGAGCTATTCCGTGTCGGGTAGAGACAGGTATCTACCTCAGTACAATGGTAGGTGGTCGCGCAATTTCGTGGATTGGTTAGAGTTAGACATTAATACCGTTGAATGCCCGCTCAGTGGTCTAGAGGTCAAGCGTTCACGCGCGAGACTGGAGACCCTGGGTTCAAATCCCGCGAGTGGGATCGTGGATGCGCATTACTGAGGAGTCTCACAATAGGACGAAACGGCAGTCCAGTGCTTCTAGGTTTTCAATGGTGGTCTAACATCAATCAGTTCATGATTTCAGTTAATTTAATTTATTCATTAAAAAATTTTGCGAAGAAAACTAGTTAAATTAATCCAGTAGTCTATTTGTTTTATCTCCGCTGTTAACTTCAATTGGTTGGAATTTAGATTAAAAAAAACGTGAATGAATAAAGGAGACAGATATTCATCCTATTATGCCTATACACAGAATAACAACAGCTTTACACAACAACAAAAACACAAAAACAACAGTCAGCTTAATAAATTTCTATATACATAAATGAAAGATTAGAAACAATATTGTTGATAAACGAACCTTTTCAAACTAGTTAAACAATGATAAGTTAATTGACAATGACCCATGTCCAATATTTGTAAGCGAATATTTCCCTGTTGGATAAATATCAAAAGAAAGATGTATTTTCACTGAGTATAGAAAATATTTTGATTAGGCAACGACGAGACTATAATTAATGGACGAGCCAATCAGAAGTGTTTGAAGGATTTCAAGGTCATAGCGACAACTTTAGCACCTGATGCAATCGGTTCACAGCGGATTTTAGACAAAACGTGATAATTGAGCGGCCACAACAAATGAGTCTATTAAGAAGTTCCTTTATTTGTGACTGTGGTAATCAAATGACTTGTGGACCTTGTGCAGACTACCGTGATATTGTCGTTCAATGTAATATGTGTTGGAGGAAGAAGTCTGTTAGAATAAGATTCTTTCGCTCGATCCAGATTGAGACTAAGGTAGATTATGACAATTGTTGCGAACTGGATAATAAAAGCACCAGTAACACCGGCTGCAGCATGGTACTACAATATATACGGAGGAATGGAGAGCGTACATATGCCTATATAGACTTGGTTATGTGCATCGTGTCGTTATCCACAAGTGGCATTTTGTGGACTCAGCAAACGAAGTGCACACAAACGATATCTAGGCTATACGGTCGAGATTGAAAGAGATTTCGCGACCTTATCATGGCTCCAGAGGCCGACTATTATGGAGCCTTATGGATGACTTCTTCTACCGTATGTATTACGATTTTAGAGCCTCTGAACCTCTTTCTAACCTTGACAAATTTTTGAACCATGTAAAAGAAATGTATTAACTTTAATTCTTTGGTTTTGTACAACATATTTTTACTCTATATTAGCTGTTTTCCGATGGGCTAATGTTTCTCACGGTCACCTAAAATTCGTTCAAAGGTCGTCCATAAATTATAGTCTCACAATGGGCCTAGTTCAAAGACTATATAACTGAATAAAATGTTAAGCCGATGTATTTAAATCCAATCTACTCATTTAGGATGTAATCGTATCCCTCCGTTAGCATGTTAGGCGCCGAAAGGTAGTCAGCAAGAAACTCTGAACATACGTTTCGTGTTACCTAGCACTCATCAGTAAGATAATCTTAAGAGAACTAGTGCTCAATGATAATTCGGTGGTTAGGGCTTTTGACTTTTAGTCACAGGTTCAAACTTGACCCACGTCGGTTTTGAGAGACGAGTAGCATCACTAGTCCCAGAATTCAGAGTGACTAATAGAAAAGTACATAAATCCATACCTTGTAAGTGAATTGATAAATAAAAATAAATGTATCTTCCTTAAATTCTCTTCTATTAGAAGACGTATTGAATGAAACAGTAGACGATGACAAAAATCTTGATTACCTAAACATTTCACATCAATAGGTTATGAGTGTCGAACGTCTCTAGATGCATAGTGATAATATCAAAAAACAGGCGCATAACTAACTATATAAATACAAAGAAAGCATCACTGAGCCAAAATAACAATGGAAATTCAAATCTACAAAAAGAAAAATAATCAATAAGTGGACAGGATTCCTAGATGCTATTTAAACAATCCAGCAACGAAATCCGATTTAAGACCTTCTTGTAAAGCTGCTGGATAGCAGGGGCAACCTTGCTAGTTAACTTGGGCGATCGGTAAAGATAGGAATAATTCATTATTCTGGTGTAAATCGGATTAACCTGAGATCTATTCTCAGGACCCTCTCAAAATCTAGCGGACCACCTGATGTGTATGCTTATGGACATGAAGCGTATGAGTCTCGGCTAGTATGATTTTTGCATATAGGTATATGCAAAGGGTGGGTGCGTGGGCCATCACAAAGGAACGTTAGCTAGAATCTGTCTGCCCCATGATATGAAAGTAAATACTAGGAAGAGATAATCATCAACCTCCCCTGAAAGAGCGCTTATGTTTATATGTATGTCACGAAGTGCAAGAGTGAAAATCTTTGTATCAACAGTACGCATGTAATGCGTAAGAGACAGTCTATGGTAGCAAATACGTTCTACGGGACATGTGATCATCTACCCTATCAAGTGGGTAAATATACTTACATATATGATACTGAATGCATGAGTGAAAACTTGTAAACTCATAGTACATATGCAGACTTATACATGCTCATGGTGCGATCCTGAGTGTCAAGACCTGGGATAACGATTTCCCACAAAATCACACCCATGCGGTGGATTTATGAGTCTTGAGAAATAGAGACTATCTCCAGAAGAACCAATCAACTTTACTAGATCAGGTTTCATCAAACAAAGTATTAATTCACAGAAAATAAATATTACTTTAATTAATGCTGAACAAATTGAATTCAATAATTGATCACCAAATGAGGATTCCTTGAAAGTATTAAATTTTTCCAAATTTTTCATAAACACTTCAGATGAATTATTATTGAACCAACTTAATGATGATACTTCCAGTGTACTAACAGGAAGATTTATTGGGCATTGTTTATTTGTTGAAATACTTTGAAATGTAGAACATCCTCTTAAACGTAAACATTTTAATGCTTTTAAACAATTCATAGATAATAAATAATTTAATTGATTAGGAGAGATTTGAGGATTCCAGCTTAAATCCAATTCTGATAAACAGGATACAAATGAATCTGTACACACACACATACACAAAGAATATTTCAGAAGAGAAATGAACAAGGATATGAAGAAAATATTGATCAGTACGGGATATAATTCAAGAATATAATATCTACAAACATTATTAATGCTGAAGGCAATAGTCAGTCAGTCAGCTACAACGTAGGACCAGGCACATATATGCATCGGTCCAAGTTGTCATACCCCATTAGTACAGCAAGATGAACACCGGATTCATAGGAGTGGTTAAGTCAATGGTGGTAATATATAAAAGAAAGATTGCATATAAGGATATAGTACAGGAAGAAAGATATGAAGTGATTTTAATCTCTTAGTTTAAGGGAAGACAGAGAGTGTATACAATAGTTATATAAATATTAACATTGGATTGGTAGCTGACAGTGGAATCCAAGACCTAACTTATGTCTTATATATTCGTTTAACACACAAGAATATTGGTACAACCAAACACAAATAAATACACGCCATACACACAAGGGAATGAAATTGTGAGCAGATAAAATGAGTAGCATTATAACCGGAAATAAATAAATGAGCCATTTTTGGTGTCGTCGTGACATTAGTCTAGCTGTAAAACGTCGAGTTTACAGTGCGTCAATGAGAGCAGTTTTGCTCAATGTCTCATCAATTTAAGGATGTTTGAAGACACTTTGTGCTCGATCATTGTTTTTTCCGAAGCATTACAACATCATGTTCCAAATGCCTTGTGTTCCAGTGCAGTGATAACTTAATTGGTCTCATCATCTTGGAAGACGAGTATTACAAACTTGAAAAAATGTTTTACAAACGTCATCCTAGCGATTCTCACAGCATCCACTATTTATCGATGAAGGAACTTGGTACAAAAAATGAAGAAGTGGTTATGTTATGACGTGTAGCGTAATATGTAATAGAACTATATAATGACAGGCACATGTAGGTCCATTATGATTTCATAATTTGGGTCCTCAAGACAGAGCAACTTAGTAGATCAAGATAAGGCTACGAATAGAAGCCAATGGCTATAGTAAGTTTTGGTATACATTTCTCATAAAAATTAACTTCACTGGAAATAATCCTATTTAGTGGTATTTTTTAATTAAACTATTTCTCCAATTGTACACTACTCTAATTTGCTTATTTTTACTGATTTATCTGTAATTAATTAAACTCCATCCTTTAACCGTTCACAATTCCATTTCCCCCTCCCCCCCATTTATGTGGTGTATGATTTATTTTGGTGTTCATTAGCATCAATACTTTCTTTATGTAATAAATGAAAAAATTAATCAATCTCTATGGATATAGGGAAAACATACATCCTAGATTTAACTTGTTAACTATAATTTGTCTAAGCAAAGATAGATATTGGCTAGCAATTGAATCCAATCGTCCTACTTGGGACTCGTCAGTTAGATGTACCTGCATCCCAGAGTTGATATTCACTCTGGGACTTCAGGCTATATAACGAAGCAATCCGCACAAGATGCATATATGCCAACATGGGACTTATTAATTGCAGTCCTAAACAGCAATGGGAACATACAAGTAAAACAACACCAAGTGAATTTATAATTTGTCTATATTATATATATATATATATATATATATATATATATATATATATATATATATATATATATATATATAAGTATAATTAAATGAAATCTACCTGTAGACAAACTACGAAACATTTGTTCATTTTGATAATTTACATTCATTGTATTAGTACCACCAAGTGAACATCCAGTTAAATTCAAATAATTTAATTTAGGGAACACTTTTAAGATAGTTTCAATAAATCTTATCCAACAATTATTATGATTTGTTGACAGGTCATATTCTAATAAATTAGTATTCTCTAAATTATCTTGTTTCATATTACAACCAAGTAATGGATTATATGAAAGATTTAAATAAAGAAGTCGTGGCATAAGTACATCCGAGCTGAAGATTTAAAAGAAAACGATAGAAAAACTATTTAAAAACAATATAATAAATTACAATTGATCAGTTGTTCTGATTAATGCCTAGACCCAAAATACCCTGGTACAACTGTGAGTGCGAACAGTCAGATCTCCCTCTCCAAATGAATTAGCAAGAATATACTCCACTTAGATAATGGTACAAAGAGGCACCAAATACATGTGCGCCACACAAATCTCATTCGATATGTGTGAGGGCTATGATACTGCCCGGGTGCCCAGACCGAAGCAGGTGGTTTTCTTAGGGGGCCACACCCCGAGCCTTTGACCTAATGGTCTGATCCACAAGGCAGTGGAGCATCGTAAGGAGATGCAGTCCCATGGAAGCCGGTGACCAGCAATTGGTTCATACGCCATTTGTTCCCGCAGGATACTAGAGCCCATGTGCACCATTGGTTTTGAATCCGGTTAAAGCGCCGGACATTTGCTTTTCGTCCTCTCATTTTCGTAAACAACACCCCCGCCACGAGAAGGCAGTGAGTAGGACTTCCCTGGCAGAGGCTATATACACGTGGCCGTGTGAGAGCATTTCGAGAGGGAGAGCGGACTCTCCCCACTCTCGGCCGTACCAGGGCATTTGGAGGCAAGTATATACTCCATCAGACATTTGTTAACAAAATCCATTAACTTGAATTTAATTGTAGTTGGTTAAAAATAACATCAAGTAACACCATTGATCTATTGAAGCTGAGACATAACATATTGGAATGTGAAACTGATTAACGAGAGTTCGAATACATCAGAAATCAACAGTTCACCTAGGATTACAAATATGCCTCTCTCTGAAAACTACGAATAAAAATAGTGTATACAACATTAAATCAATTAGAATAATGACTACATTATAACTTGATTGGTAGAATTTAACCAGAACTAAGAAAACTAAACAAAACATGATATTTGATTATTTCTCAATAATCAATCAATGTACAATCCAAAACAAACAAAAAAAGGAAAAAAAAATACCCCTTGTCTTCTTTGAATCTCTTCGATAAAGAGCATAGAAATCGACTGAAAAATTGTTCATTGAATAAATTCATACTTAGATTTAATTTGACCAGATGTAATGAAAGTTGACATAAATAATCTGTTAAATTAATATAATTCATAGAAGGAAATTGTTTTGTATCTATAATATCTGTAGTTAAAGAGTTACCTGTAAATAGGAAAAGTAATGAAATATCATAAGACAAAACTATAAACAGTGACATATTGATATTTTATTTTTATTTGAACACATATATATTGGTACAGGAGTGCGCCAAATATATATGTTCACAGATTGAACTCATGAGTCAGTTGAAGCTAGACCACCATTGAAAACCTGGAAGCACTGGACGAAACGGCCGTCCAGTGCTTCCAGGTTTTCAATGGTGGTCTAGCTTCAACTGACTCATGAGTTCAATCTGTGAAAATTTCTAAAAATCTCCACAAAACACATTCTGAAAATATATATGTGCCACACAATTTCAGTTCATTAATTGCGTGTGAGCTGTGATACTGCCCGGGTGCTCAGACAGAAGCAGGTGACATATTGATAAAGGATAATTCTATTGGTAATCTGTATACATTTCTAGCTTATTTATCTTGAGGCATATTTTTTATGTTTAATGTTTTCTATTAACATTACTATTGCTCTATAGTCTAGCTATGATGACGTCCTGTGGTAACTTGACACGATGAACATTATTTACCATATTCTATGTTGCATATAATTAACTGACCGATTGATTCCCCCTAACTGATAGATTATGATAATCGTTTAAGATACTGTGATGTGGGTTACTCATATCTACATACGTAGTATACGACGGTGGTCAAGCATAGAATATATTTCAGTAGAAGATCAAGAAGGAAAGAACGGGGAACGGAACGCAATTGGTATGAAAATACATGAACAATGAAATCTGAGACAATCGACTGATATTTGCTAAAGGAACAGTCGATGGATTGATATTTTGCAAATTAACTACTTACAATATGCTTCTCAGATTTTAGTTAGATGTTCTGTAATTTTGTGCTCAAACACATTCGGTTGTCCCCACTTGTGTTCTTGTTCACTACAATACTACTGTGATTTTATGAAAAGCTTACTATTTACTGTGAAACTAATTAATGTGGAATTCAACAAGTGAACATTACCACAATATATGGTATACTTTCCTTGTCATCTATCACTTAAAAAGAGATATAAGAAGTGATTAAGATAGAATTAATCTTATAAATAAATATAATATAATACTAAACATAGGTATTACAGTTAAATAGTCAGTCAGCTACAACGTAGGACCAGGCACATATGTGCATCGGTCCAGGTTGCCATACCGCATCAGCACAACAAGATGAACACCGGATTCATAGCAGTGGTTAGGTCAAAGGTAGTAATATGTAAGAGAAAGATTGCATATAGAGATATAGTACAAGAAGAAAGAATTGGTTCGTAGAAAGAAAGATATGAAGCGATTTTAATCTCTTAGTTTAAGGGAAGACAGGGAGTGTATACACCGACGCCATTGTGATCGATTCTGAGCCATGTCACCAAGAGTCTCCAACCATTGGTTACGATAGTCACGCGGACCCCAACCAAGTAGTTTGCATCTACCAACATGGCTCAGACTAGAAGTTAGTGACTTCAAGCACTGATGCCACGTTTTGGTTTGGCCGCTGACTGGTATGTAGTTAGATGAAATTGAAGAAGGTTTTTTCATACATTTTATTGAATATTAAAAAGTTAAGTAGATATAAGACTGGGAATTGTTTCATAGTGTTGTATCTAACAAAAGTACCAAATGAATATGGAGCTGTTTAACTAATAATTCCTTAGAAAAATTGTTTATATTACATAGTGTGTAGATTATTTGCGGTTATTTTAATTTTCATAACTTACATCCTGTGTCTATAAGATATGTATGTAGCATGGACCAACATATATATATGTCAAGACCTAAATCATTTTTGACTATATCAGATAAAAAGAGAAACATATTATTATCCCCTTCAGTCTTAAAAGTATGTAAGAATGTTCCTATGATTTTTGAATGACATCGATGTACATACTTTGAAAACCATAGCAGTTAATGCCAATTAGGGTCATCTTTTTATTGCATTGTGATGTGAATCTTGCTAGAAAAGATTAAGCTTACAACGCGTCGTAAAGAGCAATTTCACTTTACGATTATGAGAAATGGTGTCTTTGAGTTGACGATGTTCGGCGACTATGTATTCGATCATCATTGTCAGTCAGGGATTCCCGATAATTAGTGATAACAGATGGGTTTGGAAATATAAATTTAGGTATAGTGACAATAATCCAATCGGTGTCGCAATTTAGATACACAAAATTAGGTGGCTAAGATATATTTTATGGATATGATCCCCGTTGATCCTACATTCCTCAGTAATTACCGACGCTGAGAATAAAAGAAGAAAGTAGTACGTTCACGACATAGAGCCATAGTATGACCGAAAAGACTGGTAACTGTCAATACAAGTTGGCCACTTGGGTGAGATCCTAAAGATTAGGTGATCACTTTATTGCTATGGCATCATATATGGGTTGAATACAGAAGTTAATACTTATTCTTGTATGGTTTTCTATCAAAGTCTTTATAAGAGTGAGTGAATTCTTAATTGGCTCTATTTTTAACTTAAAAGTGTATCTCATGTCACATGCTATTACTTTCCATACACTTATTTCTTCACAATACAATCGCATCTTTTGTGCGGTGCATATTTTCGATATTATTTATTATTTATTTGAACAAATAAAAATGGGTACAAATGGACACCGAATACATATGCGCCACACAAATCATTTGAGGTGTTTATGGGTTGTGATACTGCCCCGGTGCCCAGAACAAAACTCAAATGTATCAGGATATATGTGTTTAAATAAGAATAATAATAATAATATGATTTATATATGAAAGCAATCATGCACATGTCTAAAATTATGCGACACAAGACATTGATAAGAAAATACACAATGTACTACTATCGTATAAATAAGTAAATTAAAAAAGTTTTTAAGCGATACATGCTAAACGATTTTATGATGCCGAATTGATTTATTTTGATGAAAGTCATCGGATTAATGTTATAGAGATTATGGTGAAAGGCGTAGTGAATACTTCCTTAAGATCAGTTTTAGCTGAAATAGAACAGTAATAAAGTCTCAAAGTGTGAAGCTTTTGTGACGCGAGACTGAATCAAACCAGGGAATATTAATCCCCATAAGACTACACATACACTAACACAATTGGACTTCTGTTGACTACTTCTAGCCTCCTAAGAGTATCATTAAATAAATAAAACAAACTAGTGTAAACAAATTGTGATAAGTTGAAGATAACACATACACGTACACACTCGAAGTACAGATAACTTGCAGAATTTGGACATTTTTAAGAACACCCAAATTTATCTAAACATCATCCTACTAATAAGATTCATCTCAAACTGAGTGAAACAATATTCTGATGTTGAGATTTCTATGATGGTAGATATAGATCTACTTTGATAATACATAATGTATCAGTGAACATGAACCATTTACTAGAGGAAACAGATGTTAATAAGGAATTAATTACTAAAAATTTAATTGAATGATAATGTACCCTGGAGTTTTACTTCTGTAATCACTCGGATACCACCATCACGAACTAGTTGACCTAACAATTTACAACATTCTATATCTTCTAGAGAAAGATTTGATAAATCCACAACTCCAGTATTCCGTGCTTTATCAATGACTGAATGAAGGAATGGTGATACAGTATCTTGAGGAAGTTTATTTGACTTTGACTCTAAAGAGGGAAAGAATTAAATAATGAAAGAATAATATTGAACAGCTTAAGGTCATAGAAAAGCAAACAAAACATGGAAAAAAATCGGAACGTTTGATCAGAGTATGATATGCAGATTGTTAGATTTGATGATGTCCATCACGAAGTGACTTTGTTTAAACAACCATTGAAAACCAAAAACCATTGGACAAATGTTTCACTCTAGAATGATACTCCCCAACAATTTACAACCATAACCGCACCAAAGAACGAACTCAGAATTTTCATAACTCATGTCGAGTCCTTAACCTCCCGAATCACTGTGTTGCCACCCAAAAAATTTACGTTCTTTTCTTCATTCAATCCACGATATGACATGACCACCATTCATTGTCAACGGTGATTTTTATCTTAAACTACGCTCAAAACGAAGAGAAACATTTGACGATTTTCAATTATTCTACTCTGGGGTTTCACTGTGTATAGATAAACCGTTTTGCCTCTACAATGTGGCTCTTAACTGTTTGGTGGGTTGGGGAAAAACTTCACGTTGTCACGTCATCTGATTGCATCGTAGTCAATAATTACGATTGTTTTCGTTTAATTAGTCGCTCAATTGTAGATATATTGGAATAATTTCGGCGAGACTAGAACTTATGGAAGAACCAATCACGTATAAGATAACAGGTCATGGATTTTGGCGCGAAATTCATTTAGCCATTTGGTCAAATGGCGTTTTGGCATTTTAGCTGATGTCAGTTCGTGATGAAAATCCTAAATCTAATTCCTAACCTTAATCATCAACTGTAAATCATAATTCTAATTTCTCACACTAGTTCATAACCTTCATTTAGTCCTAGTTAGTAGGTGGACATTCTCAAAGTCACTTTAGCGTCTCTCAAAGCTCATCCATAAATTATAGTCTCACCATAATTTCTATCATAAAATTAATTGGAGGTATGATTTCTGGTATGTTGTAATCTTTCTTCCATTAAGACTGACTGTGCTACACTTGAGACGTCCGTAGCGTGATGAAGTGGTATTTTCGTCATAGAACACTACGTTTTTCAGGTAAGCCAGCAACAACGACGAGGGACGAGACATGCCTTTCATCATGGACTACAGTGTAAATAATAGTTCCTGTTTCATTTTTATTGATCTCCAGGTGCATGGCCAAAATCGGGAACGTGAGTGGAGTTTATCCTTATTCTTCATATGTTAGTAACATTTTTGAAAGTAGACTGTAACATTACTATCTGGTTTTTCAAAAAAATAGGATTGAGGACAAGTTTGGATTTACAATCCAGTGGTTAAAAACCGAGCCATTTAACAACAAGCTTATAGCTCATCAGCTAAGTAACAACTTTCAGTAGAATGAGTATGAGCAGTTCAGCGCATTTAAGCCGTATCAATCAACTACAATCTGTGAATTGATTTCCTCCAGTACTACTTCAAACACAGAATGTAACGTTATGATTCCACTATACGTAAAAAAAAATACTACAGTCTGATATCACAGTCACGTATTAAAACTTATCTCCGAAATAAATGTACATTAGAGAATAGCATAATGTTCTAAATTAAAAACTAATTTATTGATTAATGACTAAACAAACATCACTTCACTATAAGCTGACAGCCAAATAGAATTTGTCTAGAAGTGTCATATTTCAATTAAAGCAGTAAATAAGCCTAACTACTTGCTTTCTTTTCAAGTTACGAATAGACTACTATATATCAAACATGACTACTGAAGAAAAAAAAGAATGGAATGGATCATTTACCATAATTTAAGTGTGATTGAATATGTTGATTTGATGGATTAGTTGGAGTTTTTTGAGTAACAACAGATTCGTTTAATTCAGCTAAAAGTTCAACAACTGATCCAGATTGACTTAAAACTGGAATAATTGAAAATAAACGATCTGAAGGAAGTAATAGAGCTCGATCTCTGGTACATAGACGAATTAATTGTTCACCGGATTCTGTGATAGGAATATTAGAATTAAATCCCAAAAGAATTTGACGTCGACGATATGCTTCAGTTGCTAACCATGATACACTACGAGACCTATTTCATTTGTAAAATAAATATATGTTCTTTTTTGTTATAATAGAAGAGTAAAATAATTTTCAAATAAACTAAGATAAATAAGAATACAACATCCCATTCATCTAAACCATAGGGGCGGCCTGCTTGAGCATCTGGGCTACCTGTTCCTGCCATCTAGATATTTCAACAAGTTATCTATTGTTGTTTGTTTTAATATATCATTATGTTTATTAATCGCATAACCTATTCTGCTGCGTTTCTGAAAAGTGTACAACCTTTCATTGTCAAAGTTACAGAAAACTCAATAAGAGACAATATGGTTGCTGGCAATGTACAACGAAAAGAATGTACATTATTCAGTTGTTCATTCACTGAAGTGCTAACATCTAACTGGCGATTCCTCAATATTTATCGCCAGGACCGACCAAGAAGAAAGAAACGGAAACTTGTTGAAATACTTTGCGCTGAGAATTCTATATTGTACCAAAATTATAATATTGAATAAAGCTAATAATAATAATAATAATAATAATAATAATAATAATAATAATAATAATTTAGTATTGAACGGTTATTATCAACAATGGTCGACTGAAATGTCACATCATATACAATCAACGCTTTGATGGAATATTCGATTAATTATTAGTAAATTACATATAATCTTAAAACAATAACAAAACATATTTGGCAGAAATAAAGAGATACAAATTAAATCATTGTTGTTATTGCATAGTAGATGTTAGTTAGTGAAAGTCAAACAAGCCTTTAGTATACAAGCAAAATTTTCATCAACAACAAGTATACTTATCCTGACGACACTTCCAAAACACTTAAAATGGCTAACACGCTCAACTCTTTATCATTAAAAAAAACTAATCACGGAGACTAATCTGTAATTAATAATCTACATTTGGAGGTGAAAACATTGTTTCCTACATTTATATTGTCACCAAAGATTGAGTATTCTCAAACACTAATACTTTATTTACTAAAACGCATAAACAGAAGTACGAGGAGACACCACATGAATGATTCGATTTGTGTGAGGGTTGGGTAACTGCTCGGGTGCCCAAACCAAGACAGGTGGTTTTCTTAGGAGGCCACTCCCTGAGCCTTTGACCTAAAGGTCTGATCCACAATGTAGTGGAGCAACGTAAGGAGATGCAGTTCCATGTTAGCCAGTGACCAACAATTGGTTCATACGCCATTAGTTCCCTTAGGATCCCGGAGCCCATGTGCACCATTGGTTTGGAATCAGGATTGTCCAACTCTTCTGGGTGAGTCTTCCGTATCCACCAACTCGGTTAAAGCGACGGATATTCGCTTTTCGTCCTCTCAATTTCGTAATCAATACCCGCGCCACGAGAAGGCAGTGAGAACTCCCCTGACAGTGGTGGTATACGCGTGGTCATGTGAGAGCACTTCGAGAGGTAGAGCGGACTCTCGCCGCTCTCAGTCGTACTAGGCCACTCGGTCATTTATATAATTTTAAGTTGATGAAAGGATTGTAGATTAAGAATTATTTATTGAAAGATAGAACAAATCAGTCTAAAAATTGTATATACAATGTTACACTAACAATAAACGACCGAATTTCACACAAAACTTTAGGATGGAACGTCTATAATTTGACACACTGATACTTTTTTTTACTGTTGAAAGTTAAAAAACATCTACTGACATATTGTGTGTTGTGTTGAAACAATCCATTTTTATGTAAAATTCTAAATTGTTGAGTTAATCTGCATATTTATAATTTGTAAACTTACATTGAATCAACAGGAACCAATACCGATATATCAGAAAACGCTACTTTAACTGAATAAGATGTTGTTTCTACAGAAAAAAACAACAGAAAAAGGGACTAAATGTAATAGATGAAAGAATAAATTTATCAGCATTCAAGAAAAGGTGCTAATCTGGTGTGAAATATAACATTTTGTTTCTACTTGCTCAGGTGAACAACAATATGTATATGTGTTAAAGTTACTCTTTCTGTTTCGTCGATTTCTTACACATTTTCAACCATTGGATATGATATAATTACGTAAGGCTAGTACTAAAAACCATAAACGAAAGATCTATTGCTCCCCATATACTTGGACAATAACGATACAAAGACAGCATGGATCAAAGATCTGAGGAGAAATGGTATGATTACTCTACAAGTATCGATAATCAACCACTGGGTTACAGGTTTAATCTAAATTCTGGGTAGAAACCCAAGTTCCTATAATGTTTGGCATACGCTTCATTAGGCACACTGCTAAATTTGTTAGAGTTAACCATGAAACAATTGATACGAATGTGCTAACACTCACGTGGAATACTGGTTTGTAGGTTTCTGTGTTTGATCAGAACATTATAACTACCGGATCTAACTTAATGATCATTAGCATATAATAGTTTTGGCAGAATAGAATATCGTACTGAGTCATGTAGTACACACATAACAGAATATCTGACCGAGAATTTAGGCTAAACAGTAGTTTAATTATTAACACAGTTACAAGTAGTCCATGCACAATAAAACCCAGAGTAGAATCACTAAAATCAATGGTAGGTAGGATATTACAATTATTAAATAGTGTCACATATATTTTTAACAAACTTGACTGTCTATCTTTGCTCACCAACCAATTACAGATCAGTGTAGCAACAAGAGGTTTGATATTTTTATTCTATGAATAAGGTTACATATCGCAATAACTAATAGGCTACATGAATACGTCTTTTTCCATACAATTCAAAAACTTACACTTAAAATCAGGCACAAATTAAAAAGTCCCTAGAGATTTGTTGTGTTTATTCATCTGAACGATTTAACTATGAAGTCATCATATTTTTGAAACAACTCTAATAGTGTAAATCCTACGAAGTCAGTTGCCAAGAGGATTCCTCTAACAAAAGATTAACACAACTTATCATCTTGAGCCAATATACGACTGATAGTGAGATCATAATATGATTTCTTTAACCAACATCTGTCGCATAAATGGCCGATAATGAAATCTTCATGAAGTAAATCATTCAAAGCTCCGAGAACACATGTTGCAATATCCCCCATCATTAATGTCACTACTAAATAATCAGACAGAATTCGTACGACAAAATAAGAAATTGTAATGAAAGAACTAATAAAAAAAGGTTACCGATCGTTTAGAGAGCATTTTTACCTGGAAATTCATTCGTAGGAAGTTTGGGTAGTTTTAACTGATCATTATTAACTGTAGCTGGTGGTAGACAGTTATTCGTATTAACTGAACTATCTTTACCAGAATGTGAAGATTCTTTGAAGGAATGATTCAATTGTTTGTTACATTTAATCGGCGTAGAAGTAGATTTCGGTGGTAAGTGCTTATGCGACCCTCCAACAACTGATGATGATGGTCCAGGTGGGAGTGAAGATAAGTTATCATTTTGTGTAGAGGTAAAAGCCATATGTGGTAAAAATTCCAGATCCTCCTGACGGGAACGATTTTTACTAGATGCTGCAGCTGAAAATTATTGTTCAAGAAACACACAACAGTAATACATTAGAAAATTGCATATAATCTGAACAGGAAGATACTACTTTTAATACAATTTCTTGACATTAATGAATCAGTGGCTCGTTCATCAAGTGCTGGTCAGACCAATATAGGTTGACACGAACTTCTTAATTAAACCTCGCATGACAGTTGCAATCTATAATTGGAAACCATGGGTAACAAGAGATAAAATAGGTTTCAGTGATACAGTTACATTTATTCTCTATCGATACTAATAAACAATGAGTTAAAAGTCCTGTAGTGCATGATGAGAAGTGTGGCTTAGTGGCTTTGGCAATCGAATTTCAACTGCGCCTACAGGTTTAAACAGTACTCCAACTACTTAAAATTTTAGCACTTTAGTCTAACCCACAAGGCAATGGAGAAACTTCTGGTGATGCATTCTCATGGTAGCCGGTGACCACAAAATTTTCATACATCATTCGCTTATTCACAATTCTGGAGCTAATGTACACTACTGGTTTGCAAGGTTTAACAACTACCATAAGTGGACACTCGGTATTCACTTTTCCTTACTTACTCCCGTTGCACTTCGTGGAGAAGCATAGGGCACCCACTAGCATTCTCCATCAACGTCCATCCCGGGCAATCGTTTCTGGTTGTTTCCAGTTGCTATTCATCGTTATGATGCATGCTTCCGATTCTCGATGTAGTGTCTCTTTTCCGTTTCCCATCAGGATTCCAAGTAAGCGCTTGCTTCGTGATCGCTATTCATTAACCCAGTTTAAGTGCTCAACATTTGCATTTTGTCTCCTCGCTTCCATAAAATGTACCGCCGTCGCGTGAAGGCAGTGAGTAAGACATTTCTGACAGAGATTATGGACGCGTAACCTTATGACAGCACTTAAAGAGGGAGAGAGGACTCTTCCCACCCTCATCAGAACCAGGACCTTTGGGAGCAGTAGTATCACTGACCCTTGAGCAAAACCATTCATTTCAAAATCGAGCGTACAAACTTATACTTAGTTATTGAGTTCGTTTTAAACAATAATTATACTTGTTAAACTGTGACTAAGTAACCGATCTGGGGTTAGCCTGGAAACTTGTAGTTAGTTCCGCATCGGCTTGTCGCAGCTCAAAATTGAGGAGTCGCAACTTACTATGGAAAAGTTGTCAAGGGCTTATAGACTGTCAATGGGATTAGAACATTTGATTCCAACAACCATGATGAAACTACCTGTTAAATTCCTCAAACACTAATATGATATTGTAGGAGTAATTTTTTCTAAATATGAACTATATATGAAGATTTATACTTGTTATCATAAAAAATAAATGAATTCAATATTTTAAGTCGATATCCTACCAGTACATTTTCCACGTTTAACATTTAAAGCATCAAAGTGTTCTTTCACAGTTGTACTGGAAACAGATCGAGATCCTTTTGGTTTTTCGTCTAAAATCAACCAATCATTGTCATTTGCATCGATTACATGTGATTTCTTTCTACGTTTTGCTAAGTCCATATTGTCTGTATTACCAGATGACTCGCACTTATCCACAAAACTAAGTAAAAGAGAGATACAAAAACAATGAATACACTTAACACAAATGAAAGTAATTTACAAACAGCCTATTATATTTTCTGAGAAAGAAATTTCAAACGAAGATGTATTGTGGAGTTTGCTGAAGAAAATGCACAAAAAAGACACTAATTGGGTCAAACATGTTAACTTTAATTTAGTTAGCAGAGTAGTATATCACTAGCTCACAAGTAAAATGTAGCTCACAGTCCCGTACAAGAATCTGTACTCAGTTAATGAAGAAAATCACACACTCGTAATGATAACACAACTAGAATCGGAAGTGGATTGACAAGTGCAACACATTTTCCATACCCTATGTGACTAGTCAAATTACACGGCTGGTAAAACCAAAGTAGATGAAATACGGTTCAAAACTAGAACTCATAGAAAAGCAGTAGTGTAGAATTCATCGACAAACCTGTTCAGCCCACTAAAAAATTCATAAGAAAAACAATACAATCATCCAATATCAATTGTTTACCGTGTTTTTGAACTACCAATAGCTTTCATAGCTTGTTTATATGATTCAACTGCATTGACTGATTTCTTCAATTTAACAGGAGATGATGGTTGACTATTCTCATCTTGGTCCAAATCAACCATTAAATCATCCCAATTTCGGCTACGAAGAGATTTTCTGTTGAATTTTGTTTTAGATGAGACCGGTGGTACTGAATCCCAGGTTTCACATAAAGAAGACGAACGGGAACCAGAGCAAGGATGGCGTGAATACGATTTTTGATTACTAGTATTATTTTTTATTGCTACTGATGACTCGGAATCATCGGAGAAATGGTTTTCAGGAGTTTCTCTTTTAAGATTACACCAACTATCATAATCAGCTGTTTTAAGAGTAAAAAAAGAGGTTGAAACTAATTTAATGAAGTACTCGTAAATAAGTGTGAAAATAATATGACAAATAAGAAAATAAACATAATTTGGTAATTGTGTAATCCTTATCATTAAACTGAATGTTCTCTAGAATACACTCTGCAGCATAAACGCACGTTGATAAGCAGGATACAGGTGCTGTGAATTAAGAAACCAAGAAAACCTTTTGTATTCACACCAACACTTTAATGTTACGGACACACCACAGTTGGTGAGATTTTTAAAAAAAGTGAACGGGTCAGTATGTACGCGACTACTCATTTCACTATTGACTACCGGCGGTAAACTAGTCCCTGATTGCTTGAAGGACATTCCGCCTACGCCACAGGTGATGCAAGTTGGTAAAAGCCAATCAAGCCTTATGAATCAGCGCCGAGATTTCGTCGAACACCAACCCACCAGGGCTCATGACACTTGAAAGACTTCAACACTGAGTTATCGACACGCCCAATCAACTAACTCTTTATCACAAGTTTAGACGTCGATACAGACTAGTCCTGAAGCAACATTATGCATTGAAAGATAGATAAACACATCCTAAACGTCCTTACAATGTTATTCAGGACGATCAGAAGACTTTGGATTTTGTCAGTATCTTCAGCAAATAGGACTTTGTCACGTGCGTAGTGGATTTAGTCAGTCAGTCAATCGCAGCGTAGAACTTGATGCGTATGTACATCGGTTTAAGTCCCCATACTCCATTAGCACAGAGGGATGAAATTGTCATGTTAACTTCCAGAAGAGAGGCGGTGACAGTATGAACCTTGGATTTACTGATGAAAGATAGGTCCCTGAATAGTTAAACAATGAGAGCGTTTTCTCTAAAATTATATCAATGATGAAGAAAGTGGATAACCTAGATTAACACTACATGAGGTTGACAATTCTGATGGCAGTTCTCCATAAGTTTTAACGCGATCATTAATGTTTGAGTAGAGCCGGAAGCTGTTTGGTACACCTTTCAGTGACAGATACAGTTGCAGAACATCTTGATAAAAGATTTAAATACTGCCTTAACGACAAGGAATACAACCACAGCCGGGCGTCGGGATGTTCATGAACCTGACCAGTGGCGAATATATGGTCAATACATCTACGTCCAGATCTGAAATCGGTCTGGTTTTCCCAATTTTGCCGTTCACAACCCATGATTAAGCGTCAGATGAGACTTATATATATATATATATGACATACCCCCAAGACGACTTCTTATTGCAGCCAAAAGTTCACTGAATTTAGCGCGTTGTTCAGCAAATGTTCCAGACGCATGACGTGTTGGTTCCCATTGGTCTAAAAGATTTGATAAATACTCTCCTTGTTTATTCCTAGAGATAAAAAGCAAGCATGTTGAAAGGTAGTAGAATACATACCATTTGCCCAGAAATATGCCTATACATACACATACATAAATGTAGAACATAAAAGGAAACTCGGGAAATTCATAGCGATAAAACATTGGATTTGTTTATTTAGTGAATAGTAGTGGTTTAGTACTTAAAGTACTTAACTTTCATGCAGTAATTTAACGGTTTGAACCCCATCCCCCCTTCTGTATAGATAGTCGGATAGAATCTACAGTCCATGCACAATGTAGCTCGAAGTGGAGAACAGAAGTCTGTACTTGGTGTATGGGTGATAACAAGCATTAATTATTTCGAACAATTAGTTTCTCCATTTAGAAAAAGACTGCAAAAGCTGTCAACATTTCTGGGACTTTTTCAACAGAACAAAACTGAAGTAGAGTAAACTCACTTGTGCCATAAATTTGCTCCCCTATTTACAAAAATCAACGCAGTAGTCAATGCTCCATTGTGAATGGCTTCAAAAAGTGGTGTGGAATAATCGTCCGGATAACCTGTATCATCTATTTTTGCACCATGATCAAGTAAATAAGTGGCGATTTCTGACCTATCATGAAATGCTGCTTCATGTATAGGCAGCCAACCTGCACCATCAGGTACATTTACTGGATGACCCTAGAATCCAAAAATAAAATAAAAAGTATGGACGACCATTTAGTCTGGCGTAGAATGACATCATATTTACACAAACTACAACTATAACAGTAGGAAACACTGAGTCTTTTAAACATACAACGGATCTAGAATACATGGACAAAATAATCAATTTTAAGATAATAGGCCTTGGATTTATGTGCGAAATTCAATATTTGCTGGCGGATAACTTGTATTCAGTTACGTATGAAGTGAAAGTTGCCAGTACTTAGTTACAAAAATTCTGCAAACATAAAATATTGTAAGTAACCAAGCATTACTAAATATCACAAAATGTGTTTACAACTAGTAAAACGATCTTTAAGCAATTGTAAGAAATAACTCCGCTTTAACTGTTAAATAATCATGCAAATATCATAAAACTTACCAAAACTGACCATATTCTTTCGAGAGTTGTGTCCAACTACCTCCCACATGATATCCTTAATCTTTCGACAAGAGATATGACTCAACACAATGTCGAATATGCATCTGCAAAACATGATTGTTGTGCATCTATGCATACAATCTTACGTCCGGTTAACTGCATGGTTTTAAAAAAATCCTGTAGGTGTATAATTTTATTTCCAGATTACAACTTAATCAGACTTCACTCTAATATAATGTTACATTCATAAATATATACCAGTAAAACATTAGATCGATTAAGATCATCATCTGCGATCCTACCATAATCACCAGTCAAATAGTGTCACAATAATTTGGTAAATTACAGCATTAAATATGGATTTGTACATAGTTACTGAGTTAATGTATATTAGACATTCAGGAAATAAACCTAGTCCTGTTATGAATTCTACTATGACATATCCACTTAGTAATATTAGTAATTTATTAACTTCGTGAATGATAAATTTATTTACATCAAAAAACAATAACAACACTTAGATTCACCTGTTGTGAACTGGACTAGTTTTTGCCAACTTGCGTCACTTATGGAGTAGGCGAGATGTCCGTCTACCAACCAAAGCACGAGTTTACTGTGTAGCAGTTCGTTCCATCCTACTTTATGGCAGTGAAACATAGACAGTAAGAGTAGAAGATATTTGTAGGTTACTAGTATTCGATCATAGGTATCTTCGAAACATTGCTCGCATATCCTGGGACCACCGAGTAAGTAACGCAGTTGTTAGGAAATGGGTACTAGGTAAGTATGGCAAATCAATTGATGAAGTAATGAAACTTCATCAGTTGAGGTGGCTGGGACACGTGTTACGTATGCCCAACCACCGACTGCCCCGACGTGAGACGTTTTATGGTATAGAAGTAGGTTGGAAGAAAGCTAGGGGCGACCAGACCAAAACATGGCACAAATCCATGAAGTCACTGACAAGTGGACTGAGCCATGTTGGTAGGTGTGGACTACCTGGTTGGAATCCGCGAGATGATAACGATCGATGGTTAGGGATTCTGAATGACAAGGCTCAAAATCCTTTGCAGTGGCGCAAGTGTATCCACTCTTTGTGTTCTCCCAAATGCTAATCTTCTGAATTCTTCATGTCCCTTTCTTTTTTTTCTCTTTCCAAATTTATTTCACTGGACTATACTCATTGAATAACATCTTCGAACCCTAATCTTTTCGATTACTGCTTATACTTTTACTACCTTTACCACTACGGGATTTAAATAGACAATTGTATCTGTATGCTAATGTGGTATGGCAACTCGAACTGATGTAAGTACATACGAAGTTCTACGTTGTTACTGACTGGCTGATGCTAATTAACCCATGCAACTGTCTTCTGTTCTTAGCGTGATTAATCAGAACACAAGGAAATTCATTCGTTCTATATCTATATCTATATGACTGAAAACTCAAATCACAACCTATAAGACCACAATAAGCCATAAATAAATCAAAATTTGTATGTAACTAAGTTGTTCGTGGTACTAAAACTGAACAAGTGGTGTGTAATTAATCATGAACGACATTTGACATATCAACAATTAATAAAGTGAAAGCTTATGATTAGGGGAATGTTAAAATACCATAAACTGAATATGTATTATATATAATTTGTGGTCGAATAAATTTCACAATTTCACTTGTTCATCCCTATCTAACAGGTTACACTACGTATAAAGATCAAAAGATAAATATTATACAATTATCAGGATATATCTTGTCAAAAGAAAGCAAAAAGATTCCTTTTAAAAAGAAACTAACCAAGACTTCAATTAATTTTACTACATGATTCATATCACCATTGATTGCAGCCACATGTAACGGTGTTTCACCCTTCATATTGGTCTACAAAATGTAAATAAAGAAAAATATTCATTCTGTATACACAAACACACACACACACAAAAGAACAAAGTACAAAATCCTTTTAAATGAACTACTCAGGAGAAGTAATAAAACAGTAAATTTAATAGTCAAAACGAATAGTCAGTCAGTTATATCCAATATAGAATATGAGACATATGAACACCGAAAGAGAAGAAACGGTAGTGGTATCAGTGATTGTAAAGAAGATTAGATATAGACAATATGATTAGAGAAGAATAAATGGATTGATGGAATAAAACACATCAACAAAACTCAACAATCTCTACAACTTCATACCGATGTATATATAAAGATCCAAGTACGGCCATTCAATGAAACTCATCTAATCAATATAAAGAACCAGTGCAGTTTAGTCTACGTTTATCTGGGGTGATGACTGCCATTGCTCATGTCCCGGCTAGCGTAGGTTTAGCATCGAATCCAAAAGTGGAACATTCTCTCCTAGACTGGATTCCAAAATATAGTTGCTTTTGTACTATCTGACCAAATGAAACAGCAAGAAATCGAAAAGATGGAGGGGTACATCATTGCCACTTCGTTATTTCTGCCTACACCCCCACAGACTGCAGTTCGGATAAAGTGAAAGACAAATTTTACAGAAAGCTTTCCACCCTCCTTCAAAAGCTAAGCGCTTAGATGCAGTAATAGTAGCAAATGGTTTTATTGCCCAAGTAGGTAGTTTAAACCAAACTCAAAGACATTTAGGTAGGTCTTTGTGATTTTTATGGGTGACTTTTTTGTATATTATTCTATACCTGATTTGAATTTCGAACACAATATCTTCAAGTGAGTTCAATAACTTCCCTCTTTCTGACTTGAATACTGGTCCATCCGTGACTACTAAAGTATAATTGGACAGTTTTGGTAGATACTAGCGGGTCGACTCGACTACCACTACAACTTATTACATTGACGTCTCAATGAAACCTGTGACTGGACTATTAAACATGCATTCAAATGGTGATCTATTTGAGGATCACATGGAGAGACTTTAAATCTAGTGTATGACCAGGAAAGACATTAGGGATGCTAAAATTGTGGCTCATTTCATACATTCATCAGAATGTGATTTCGCAGAACAGCTTCGTGTCCAGTTACGCTATTGAGTAATTGCAGGAATAAACAAACCAGATTTAGGAAAATAGATTATTAAAATGCCAGGATTTTCTGAAGATATTGTGATTTTCAACTATTTAACTCGGTAACCACATATGAAATTCAGTCAGTTCCAAGGAGCCAACAATGTAACATCGACTAATAATTTGTAACCGATTTGTATAGGCTGAAAATATCAAAAACAGAAAATTCGTGAAGCGAGACCTAACCACGGTTTTGCTCTATCATCACTCAGTGAACATTTACAGGTCTCGAGTGTTGATTGAATTTTTCATGACTTGGATGGCTAATTGATCAATTAATAATTTTCTTGTTTTACGAATGTCAAATAAGTAGCTTCCATATTGTGTATGATTCGCAGGCGCTGGGGTTAGGGGAAAAAGTGAATGTATTTATCTTACGACATGATCCCGTTGTATGAAAGAAAGACTGGCATATGTCGGTATATCACGACTTCCTGGTTGGGGTCCTACAGATGGTTAAACTCAGTAGCTTGAAATATTATCAAATATGTCAAAGAAGACAAACCAGTTCTTTACATCTTTCATAAAAGTGAGAGGAACACGCTTATCTGAAATAAGATCCTCTGCGTCACATTGTTAACGAACGGTATCTATTTTTGTTTATTTCTCTCTCATTGTACTACTTTTCCGTCCATTATTTTTAGTGCCCGATTGCACCAGAATTTGCATATTAAATAAGACTAAAATAAATAAACAAACTTGTTCATAAGTCAAAATACCGAGTACGTTTTTAAAGCATCATACTTTAGTGAATAATAATGGTCTTACTTTTAAACAAAGAGCTTTGCCGGATTTTTTACCCTTCATGGTATCCTGGAATTCATCCATAAGTTCTGCACTTCCTATACACTGTTCAATTTCTAGACAGAAACGAAAGTGAGGTACGGAATATACAGTGCTATTCAAAACTTTTATGAGATAAAGTAGATTTGGGAAAATGAAAAAGTGAATAAATAATGAATAATGGCATTTCAGATGGCCACTGGCTTCTGGAAACTTCTGGGACCCTTTTAAACATAGTAGCAGGATAGGTAATCATCCAATCAGAAATGTGACGCATGACTTCTCACTTTCCAGATGTTTCTGAGAAACTTTTATTGAATTCTGATTGGATAAGATAGTTCCCAGAGTTTCCATGGCCTCTTTGGGCGTTTTGAAGAATTTTCTGGGTCTCCCTAACACTTACCTTGAATGTAATTAGTTGGCTCAAGGCCGTCAGTGTAGTAGTTTGGCCATAAAATGAAAGAATGGAAAGACACCCATAACAACAATAATATCTAACCTGAATCAGAGGAGAGTGTCTCTAAAAATTGTGTAACACCAGTTTCATCATCACTAATCGATGATGTATTCTTATCACTATCTCCTACTTCTTCTTCATCTTTCTGTTCGTTATCTTCTTCTTGATGATCTGATTGAGCATCACATGTCTGTTTAATTTGTTCTAGTTCTTGACGTGTTTTCTGTGACTTATCTCTATGATTATACTGTTCATAGTAGTCTAGTAGTTCCTTTAAACAATCAGCCTAGAATATAAATTTTTGTAAAACAAAAAAAAGAAAAAGGCAATACAAGATAATCAAAAACATATTTGATATGCATACAAGAGCATTTATATTCCTAAGCATATCAGTCAGTCAGTTAGAACCAATGTATAGTCAGGTGCAAGTGCGCGTTGACCCCAGTTTGTTATACCACATCGGCACAACGAAATGAGAATGACAAAATTCATAGGGAAACGAGTCAAAATAATGTAATAAAAATGATGATGAAAACTACCAAGCACTGAGAATACAGATTGAAATGATAGACTATATATATATATGTAAAGGAATGTTTAAACTCATTATCTAGTGAGATAAATAGTGAATATAACCGCATCATTGTTATAAATTCTGAGCCATGTCACTCCACGTCTTTAACCACTGACAGAGGTTATTACGCAGACCACAATCAGGTAGTCTATATCCACCTACGTGCCTCAGACCAACAGCCAATGACTTTATGGACTGATGTCAAGTTTTAATGTGGATACCCGTAGCTTTCTCCCAAACTATTTTCACACAAATAGACATCGCCTGTCAAGGTAGGCGGTGGATAAAGACACATAACACATTTCCTAAACAGATCAATCGACAAAGATCAACATGCAATGTATTAATATTAATTATAGTTTGGATAAAGTTTACTTACAATTAAAGACATAGATCCGGTCAACTTGGAAGCTTTATAAGCAGATAACAATGAGTCTAATGCAGTCGCTGAACCATTCAGAATAATCTTTTGATCAGCTTCAATATTTTTATCATTAGAAACTGTACAGGAATCGATTATTGAAATTAAACGTTGGGCTTGTGCTAAACTTAACCAACTTGTAGCTATATCCTTTGTGGATAGTCCAGTGGATGTGGCCCATAAAATTTCACGTTTATACATCTCAGCACATCGATCATAACAGCCAAGTGTACGATAAGTTTCAGCCACAGATATTAAAGCTGCATCAACAAGTTCGATAACTTCATTTGGAGCAACTCCTGATTCTGAACAATACTGTTTATAGGCAAGTTCAGAGAATCCTAACTAAAGAAGTGTATAAAATCAAATAGAGAAGCATATGAGTTTACATTTAAATGATCTATTGATAAGTAATCAAATGACAAGTTGCGTATTTGTATAGTTACCCAATGTGAAAGATTACAAGTAAGTTTAACAGTTGAGATTTAATTCATTCGAGAGTGCATGGCCTATAAAACTGATACTGGCCACTTGTTTACGACATTGAACCATCTTATTTTTTGTGTTTTTACTGCATAGAAAACGTTATCTTCTGACTAGCGATCTTGTATTAAGTTTGAAATTACTCGGAGCCCTATGTTAATAATTCCATCGCGTTAGTAACTGCTATTCAGCCCGTAACCTGATGATTAAAAGAGAATGTTTTGACAGGAACAATAGTGGGGTAGGGTGAATGCATACAGCATACAACCCAAAATGAACATAACACATAACAGGATTGTTATATACCGTCCAACCCACCTCCATCTGAAAGATTTGGAAAACTTAAAAGCCACGAGAAAATCATCAGATTCGGACTGAAATGGACTGTTGTAAGTTATAGCACTTTACTATCTGGAAAGTTTACCAGTTTATGTCTCATAATTTATTAGATATCATAAATTTGAAGTGGACTGGTAACGTGGTAAGCTCGCAATAAATGTCCAGTTAGTGATAACAGATAAGACAAAACTGTAACGCACTGGTACCATAAATATGTAACCAAAAAAATAGACATTTAGTAAAGAGCTGATGTTTTCTTATAATAAGGTTTTATTAATTAATAGCGATGGGTTTTCCGATACTTCTAGAAGTATCTTTTCATGATGTAAGCGATTAGAAAGCTAAAACTATCCACATACCTCCAGTTGCCTACTGCGGTTGGCATAGACCTGACACTAGTACCTGCACTGAGATTCCGTAACTGCGCATATGTTTTAAGCAAAATTAAGAAAATTGTTTTTGGAGCTATGATCAAACATGCACGGGAAATCAACATTAAGTGTATTTCTTATTTATCCGTAAAATATAAATTGAGTGATATTTCTTTTTAATTATTACCGATATACACAGATTTATTTTATTTATTTATTTATTTCAACACATAAATATTGGTACAAGGGAGCACCAAATATATATGCGCCACAAAAAACAATGAGAATGGAAAGAGAAAAAAGGTAAGGGCCGTAAAAGAAGAAAAAGAACAATAACGACCACAGATTAGTGTAAGGTAGTTTAGTAAGAATAATAATAACAATAACAATAATGGGGGAAAAAAGAAAGGTACAACCAGAAGAAATCTTTCAGTTAGGGAAGATACAACCACTTTTTTATGAAGAAAGTAAAAGAAGGTTACAGCAGGATCGCCACTGGCTCCTATTCTGAGCCATTGTGTTGCACCATCTCTAGGACCCCAGCTAGGGAGTCGTGAAGGACCAACACAAGCCAGTCCTTTGCAGCTTTCTTTCATACCACACACCATGTCATACACTGACCACCTCTCCGCTTTTTTCAACCAGTCCCAGAGTCAGCAAATAATGCACGACGTGGAATTCTCTGGGACGACATTCGGAGAACATGTGCAAGCCACCGAAGTCGATGTTTCAAGATGGTGACACCAATTGAATTATCGTCTCTGCGCCCGAACACACGATGCCGAACTTCTGCATTACTAACATGGTGTGCCACTGGATGTCAGCAATCCTTCGGAGACAACGATGATCAAACACGGAGAGTCGTCTAACATCCTCAACTCGGAGAGACTAGGTTTCACAAGCATAGAGTAGAACTGCCCTCACCGACACGTTGTAGATCCGACCTTCTACAGCCAGACTAACATCACGAAGGCGCCATATATGGCCCAGATTGGTATGAGCCGCTCTGGCTTTCACCATACGTGCATTGATCTCATCACTCACACCCCTACCAGCACTTATGCAGCTACCTAGATACACGAACATCGCGACTACTTCTATCTGCTCACCATCCAGAGTGAGTACAGGATTAGAATCCTGCCAGTCTTGTAGAAGTACTTTGCACTTGGAAGGTGCAAAGCTCATACCGTAGCCACGGACACTGATTGCCAACTGATTAAGTGCGGATTGCATGCCTTGGGCATTATCGCACAGTAAGACAATATCATCCGCATACTCAGGGTCGAGAAGTCTTTCTCCAGGCAGCAGCTCCACAGCGCCATTACTTACATCCATCAGAGCTGTTTCCAGAGTGTCGTCGATGGCAAAGTTGAAGAGGAATAGTGAGATTGGGCAATGGAGAAAGGTGGTTGTATGCCCTCACTCTGCTCGACGTGTTTGTATATAGGGCTTTTAGGATGTTAATAAACTTCTCATGCACACCATTCTTCGATAGACAATCCCAGAGAACAGTCCTGTCCAACAAATCGAAGGCAGCCCTGATGTCAAGAAACACTACGATTGTTGGTCTGTGATAAGTATAACGGCGTTCTAACATTTGGCCGAGGGTGAAGGTATGATCAATACATCCTCGACCAGAACGAAAACCAGCCTGTTCCTCGCGAGTCAATCTTTCTCGGGTTTTGAACAACCTACGAAGTATGACGGAAGCCAATAGCTTGGACGCAATCGGAAGTGGACTTATAACCCGATAGTTGTTACAGGAACGACGTGAACCCTTTTTAAAGATAGGGACAACTATCGACTCATTCTATGACGTTGGTACACTCACTAGTTCTCAGACCTTTGTAAACAACATAGTCAGTTCCTTAGTCAGAAAGTCACCACCATCTTTAAAAAGAGCCGGAGGTAAGTCATCTGGGCCCGGTGATTTGTAGCGCTTCAAGAGTTGGAGTTCCTTGAGGACTTCCGTCTCATTTGGTGGATCAGTCGTCACCGGCCATGGAGGGCAGGATAGTCTGACCGATGTTGCCGGAGCAGCAGGCCAGTTGAACTGCCTTCGAAGAATTCTGCCCATCGTCCAAGAAGTCGATGGATGTTAGTGATTGGCATCCCATCATCCTCACAGATTGTTTCGCTCACACCAGACTTCTTGCTGCCAGTGGCTCGGATGAGTTGGAAGAGCTTCCGTTAGTTACCAGATGCAGCTGCTGATACATAAATTTAATACAAGATAATCTAGATTTATACATTTAAACTGAATATATCCCCATGGATGAAGAATAAATATTCTACTGTCGGTGATTTCATCCACAATTTTATTGTGACCAATACAGTTTACAAAAGTACAACCACTCATATAGTCTTTATAGAGTAGTTCTTTGATAAGTTGCACTGATAAACATCATATTTAGCTTCAAAACGAAATATTTACTGACTGGAAATCTAAAATTTAATACGATACAAGCATAGATTCTTGCTATCAATGATTAAAGGAAAAGTCACCTAAAAAGTGACGTCTATTCGTGCCATACATCTGATATACTATACTTACAATCGTAAAACTGTACCTAGAAGTGAAATCAGCATATACGTCACCGATCTATTATAATTACTAATCAAAATTAAATTATTATTTTCGCTAGTTACAAAAGCAACCCAGTTTTATGTAACAAACAAAACATTTATTTAATATTATTGTCTAAACTTTAGTTGTTTGCGATCTAACGAGCAACCAAAGAGAGTATTTATATTTATAAACACTTAAAATAATAATGCGCCCCCAAATGCCCTGGTACGGCCGAGAGTGGGGAGAGTCCGCTCTCCCTCTCGAAATGCTCTCACATGGCCACGCGTATATAGCCTCTGTCAGGGAAATCCTACTCACTGCCTTCTCGCACCACGGGTGTTGTTTACGAAAATGAGAGGACGAAAAGCAAATGTCCGGCGCTTTAACTGGATTCCAAACCAATGGTGCACATGGGTACCAGTATCCTAAAGGAACAAATGGCGTACGAACCAATTGTTGGTCACCGGCTTCCATGAGATTGCATCTCCTTAAGATGCTCCACTGCCTTGTGGATCAAACCTTTAGGTCGAAGGCTCGGGGAGTGGCCCCCTAAGAAAACCACCTGCTTCAGTTTGGGCACCCGGGCAGTATCACAGCCCTCACACATATCGAATGAGATTTGTGTGGCGCATATGTATTTGGTGCCTCCTTGTACTAATATCTATGTGTTAAAATAAATAAATAAAATAATAATGCAACTCATGACACATGCTATGCTGCACTCATAAAGAACATATATGAATCAGGATTAGATTTATTAGAGACAGAATAGTAACATTTTCTCGATCACATCAATTTTGATTATTGAAACTGAATGGTTTTAATCACAGAACAGTTCCAAGCAAGCTACAAATATATTTTTCATACACATATTTAATTCAAAATAGTTCATATGAAACTAAGATCAAGTATGGACTGTAGAGCGTCAAAGTACAAAAGTATTACCCACTTAGTATCTATGGTTTTATTTTAGCCTACACCAATGGATACAAACACTTGCAGCTCACTCTGTTACTTCAAAACTATTGTGTCCGTTTATGATATTTTCTTTCGAGGAGTACAGAACATAAAAACCCTCCTAGAGGCAATCTGAGTTACCATACATTTATATCAACCGATACTTGCTAAAATTCAATAGGATAGGAATACATCATTCAATACTCATAAGAAACTCTGATTACAAAGTCTACTAAGTAACTCACCATAAACCTATAGTGTCGGACTGCACAACCTTGAAGATCGATTCCGGAATATAAGTCACCCAACTTTTCATGGACACGAGAAGACACAATATAATCTTTTGTATTAGAGACTTCTTTCGGAATTTCATTTAGTAAATTCATCAGTCGAAAACCTTCATATATTGGTAATGTTACAAACGAACTTACTAGTTCTGATCATTTTCCTATATTGTTCTGATGAACTTGGGGAATCAACTTTTAGTAATCGAAATACTTTCATTGCTTTACGACTATTACCATAGCAAAGGTAGATCTAATAAACTAATCGATTATACAAACAAATACCAACAAACCTGAGCAAGTAACTCTTTCAGATTTATATACAATAATTTTGCTTCGTTATCTACACATGGCTTAGATAATGGCGAGGACAAAGTGGTTCTAAATCTTTTTAAGAGATTAGTGTCAAAACTCACTGAACAATTTCCAATGCTTTCTTTGTCTCATTTTGATTCATAAGTTTCAAAAATTCAGTGTGACAGCATTCAGTGAAGGCATATGTTGGGATATTGTTTATCAACATTTCACCAGCTTGATAAGAAGCACGAAAAAGTATTTTTTGTAAACTATACTTTCGTGCTAGTGTAATGCACTGTGAAAAACTTTCGAAAGCAGCGTCATAAAGTCGTTGTGCTCGCTGAACGTGACCTAGGAGGTTAGTTAACAAATATACACCTACCAAGGTTAAGTAAAGATACCGCACGCATTTCAGCAGAATTTTTGTCATCTAAGTTAGGAGACAGTTCCCTAATTAACTTTATGCTATTTAGCAGTGCTTGATTAGCAGACTTGAGACTTTTGGCAATCAAAGAACCATCTTTCAAAGTCTCCACACGATTTAGAAAGCATCGGCCTAGTGTTACATAGGCCCTCTGTTGTTCTGTTTTGTTCCCAATAAGTAAAGACAGCTGGAGATATCGATTAGTGTGAAAGATCGCTTGAGTGAAGTCACACATCTCTATGTAGCACTCTGCTAGATACCTGTTAGCAACTGCACACTGAAGATTGTCTTCTTTGGATTCCCATAGTTCAAGATACTTTTTGTATTCAACTAGCGCAGAATCATGAGAACCTTAATAATAATTGTGGTCTGTATTTGAAAGATTACCTTGTTCAGAATAAATTGCAGCTATGGTTAAAGTCAGTTCCGCCTTTTCTTTGGTTACTTTGGTTTTTGCTCGTTGCTCTATCAACTCTGGAAAGAATATATATAAGAGGGGTATTCGTATGTTACTTCTGACGTTCATTTTTTACAACAGATGAGATGAGCTAAACTGAAAAACTCGGTTGAGTATTAATTATTGTCTAATCCGACGTGATGTAATCACTGCACAAGATTCGAAAACAACAGCAAATCCGGTGATAACAACATAAATACCTGTAAAAGAAAAAGTAATTTAGTCGATACTAAAATAAAAATATCTCGTGACTTGATAAATTCAATAAATCAGTCACAACCTAGAACCTGATACGTGTTTACATCGGCTTGAGTTTCTATACCCCAACAGTATAGAGATGTAATTATCAGGTCAAATCCCATAATAGTAGTAACACTATTAGTTGTAATGGGAAAGATTAGGGATCAGAGATACTAGAAAACAAAATATAAATTAGTGGAATATAGACAAAAAAGTTATGAGGAATTTAGAATTTCAGAATTTGAATAACCGACAGTCGATTATCGACAAAGAACGGATGTGCCTGCGCTGTTACAAACGCTTTTGAGTCATGTTTTCCAGCCTCTAAACATCGGTTATGATAAGTAGTCTAGACCTACTAACATGGCTCAGTTCAATCGTCAGTGACTCCATGGACTGATGTTGTGTTTTGGTTTGGATTTGATACACATGAAAACAGTGGTGAGTCGAAAACTGAAGACGCACAACTCATAAGCGCTGTCGGTACACCAAATGTATCTAAAATTTGCACAGGTTGGTAATAAAGTCAACTTGGAACAGCAATAGCGTCAGGAAATGCTTGACTCATTTTACGACGAGCAGCTTCCACAGTTGAACATTTTTGTACTACTAAGAGTTGATTACGACCTACAGAACATTAGAGAATAATTTCGTGCCTTTCCATTTATTTTAACTAGGTAAAAGAAAACTCATATGACCCAATAAGTGCGTTCAAAAGCTGGAAATAAACCGGATCCAAATGGTATAACGTTTTTTGACCGATTTAACGACAATCGGAATCTACTACCAGAAGATATAATGTTTGTGCCTTTGAGTGACTTATTCAACCACTTGATAAAAAGTTGAATACTAGGTTTATTCGATAGCGGGTTTGAACCCATTTCCTGTGGCCTTCAGTCTTCAGTAATGAAGATAGTAGGTTGTTTGACCAGTTTTAGTCCTTGCAGCTTGTTTTCGAGTGGAGATAGGTGGGGTATAAAACCCGAAATATATCTTCGTCAACGCATTTGAATGCTCAACCAAATGAATATTTGTTTCGAAACCCATGTTGTTGTATCCGGTTGGTATGCTTCGTGTTGAAATCTCCAAAGATGGGACAGCAATCAACCTTACTCCATATGAAAGTACAACTTAGAACAAAGTCGTCACTAAGGGAACGTAAACAACGGTAAATTACTCCTATAGTCACTAGCCTATAGAAATTTGGTCGTACAACCAGTTGCCTCACATGTGCAACAGTTGGGCGCCTCTGACGTACTCGATTGTACGCGAAAGTGATATAACATTATACCTCCATAACGACTTACAACTGTATCAATTCTAAAACAGATGTATCCTGAATAATTGGAGCACAAACTACATCTATGATTAGCCACGTTTCTGTGACAATAAATATATCAGTACGTAATTCTTTCATCGTTAACTTAGCTTGGACGTTTTATCTCTGACTACAAGCATTTGAGGAGCACACACTTATGGTGTTTCGGGAATTACTCGAAATACCCGAAAACTCTGATCCCCAAGGTTTGTTTTCCCATTCTGCCTTCGAACTTTTAACACAGTAAGAGCGCTTTTTCACTTAATTCGATCAAATGATCAGTCTGGTCGGATACGAATATTCGAGTCACGAACTTTTTATGCCTCATTTAGTATAACTTCCCTTTATTTGTTACTTCCAGGTAACACCTTTAGGATTCTCTTCGGCTGGGTCTTGCTTTCAACGCCTCCACAGTCTTATTATCTTATTAAAGTGTATTATCAAAGCCTCTCTTAAGTTTCTGAAAACAAAGTCGGCCAACTTCGGATTGTGTGAATGATGTTTGGCAGGCTTATTTTTTAGCTCCCTCATATTCAAGATCAATGGGAAAGGATTTGACTTGTTTGAAAGCCGTGTTTACGACTTTCGTAGACACCTAAGACGAGGGAAGGACGTGCCAGGGCATCTGAGGGCCTAACTACCGAGAGTTTTCCTTTGATGGTCATTTTTAATGACTTTTGAACCAGCCTGTTTACTTACGTTATACAATTTGTCTTGTAATTTTCACTCCGCACATCGTACAGTCGCGTTTAACTCACCAGCAGTGTTTGGAGTAAGTGCACTTTCGACAGGTGGTAATATTTTATCTTGACAGCTTGTGATTTGTCACAATTACGCGTAACAAGAGTTCCGACGAAGGCATTCCTCGCTTTGAGACTGTTGATAATGGGAGTCCCAACCCTTCTATAAGGGATAAGAGCCAAGCTGACTACTATCGATTACACTCTTGATTTTCTCCTTGTCTGAAGCCAGACTTATTGCGGAGTCATTTTCACTTGACAATTTCCTCATCAGAGTGAAAAGCTCTAGAACTTTTCCTAGAAGGATCACCTTAGGCAACAATCTTTACATAGCTTGAGTGAGGTCTGTTTGTAGCAACGTTTATACGCAGTCGGCGACATATTGACACATTCTATGAAATCATCTTTTACAGGAAAAAGGCACAATAACCATCAGAGTCGATGATTTTGAACGACTACCTCAACTAGTATGTGGATAAAACAAGAAAAAGTTCAAGAGAGCTACAAAAAAGTGCGACGGTAGTCTCATCTAGCAATGGTTGAAACAAAACCTTAGAAAGATTAATGAGCCCAATAATAGGAAAATAGTACATATGAATACACATGCGTTGGTTGACAAACAAAAGGATTCAATTAGTGTAAACTGATATAGAGAGGTGTGAAGAAAGTAATTTACAATTATGGATAGTGCCAAAAGCGTTAAAATGAGTTTCAATTTAGCTTTAGACACGATAAAAGCTGCAGAAATCTAGTATCTTAAAACATTGAAAAACATTTCATCTTCAGAACACGATGATTAACGATGAAAGGAGCAAAAAAATAAGAGGTGTTTGTACTAAAAATTTTTAATGGTTAGGTCTAATTATTGGGGTATAATAAACAATCCCCAGAACATGTATATAAAAAAACACCTACGTAATCACTGGGATGACACCTGGAATTCCTAAAGTCGCTCGCAAGACAGAGACAATCGCAAACTGAAAAAGACAAACAAAACTCTGGTTCTCTCTTTTAAAACCGTGCTTGTGTTAGTAAAATGGATCTTTACCAATATTTTAATTTTATGTATTTTGTAGATGCTTCATTTACTCTAGTGAGCCTAATGAATGCACCAAAATGCGATTCCATGTTACTGCAAGAGATCCCTATCAGATCCAGATTTGTGTAGTAAGGACCGAAGGCCTATGTTATTCGTTTTCTGGTATTCTTCTGTGAGTGTCTAGTCTTCTCTTGTTTGAGTCAGTTGAATGTGCGGACACCAGTGCTTCGGGTAACAGGTTCCAAGAATTGATGGATCGGTGTTAGAACCTGTACGCCATAGGTATTTTGTTCGTTCTTGACTTTTCTACTCGCCTGCTATGTCCTCTGGGATATCACGATCTAATGGGAAGCAAAAGAGAGGACATGTCAAGTCCAAAATCATTTCTTAGTATTCTATACATCAAAATCGGATCACACCCTAATCTGCGATAGGACAAAGCAAAGAGGTCTAGCTTCGCAAGCCGCTCTTTGTATGGTAAACCCCGGAGTTCTAAAATTTCACGGGTAGCTGCTCTCCATGTTTTTTTTCAAGATATCCGAGTCATCTTCTAAACAGGGGCTTGAATCCTGAACGCAGTTCTCAAGCTTAGTTCTCACTAAAGTTGTATTTAATGTAGTGAACATGGTAGTATCTAACTTGGTTAATGTCCGTCTTAAAACCCATAGTTTCCTTAACCCCTTAGCTAAGACCTCCCGGCAATGGGCCGTGGTCTTAAGATCATGACTCACTGTCACCCCAAGATCCTTATGAGACCGGACCACGAGTATAGGCACTTCCTCTATGCTGTACCTACTTGGTCTAATTAGACCAGTTAATCACAATATTTAAGTCTGCCCGAAGTACACATGAATCTGCGTCTCCTGTTATTTCTCCCCAGATTTTTACATCGTTAGCGTACAATAACATTGAGGACTCAACCATACCTGAGAGATCACTTACATACAATATAAAAAGTAAAAGATCTAGGACAAAACCTCCAGGTACTCTGCTAATTACTGGCCTTCAGGTGCAGCACTTCGAATTTACTCTTACTTTCTCTCTACGCACACTATGATCCTGATGAATCATCGCTTAAACCCCATAATTTGCTACTCAACTACCAATGGTCTTGCCTTTTTTGAGCCTGAAAATTATCACCTGGTTTGATTAACGCAGAACACTAACAACAACAGAATAATGAGAATTCTCTCTTAACTATTTTTCATTAGCTTACTGCTTTCACCAACATTTTGTTGATTGATCATTAATTTTATTTCCTTATCCGTTGTCTGGTTTATAAATAATATATTCCAACACTTTCCGCCTAATTCGACAGATACATAGTTGCTATTATACTTTCCTAAATGCCTATGGCTTACTTGGAGACCCTTATGCTATAACATAGTAGTGTGCATCACTGCATAGCTCTCTAACCCATAATCTATTTTTGTAACCGTCTGAAGATCGTGTAACATGGTGTAGATTCCAAACTCAGTTAGGAATCTACGGACCTAAACAGATATCTGCTGACTGAACGAAGTCATTTGGCTATAACTATCGCGGTCACTCCTAAAATTTCAAGTATCGTTTCTTGGGATATTTTAGTCCGTCGTTCGTGATGCCAAGTATACGTCATAAAAAGTCAAGATCGAAGTTGGTTAGTGTCAATGAAGCCAAATTACATGAAGAATCCCCTTTAACAAAGAAAGTGCCCATTGATACTCTTATGTGTTATATTTCAGTCTTAAATAAGAGTAATTATTATGATAGTGATGCTAGTTCTGATGTGGAAGTAGATGACGCAAAAGATCTATGTTTAGACGAGAAGCAGAAACCCGAAATATTAGAGGAGAGTATGAAACCACTTGCGCCGGTTGTTGCAGGTCATGAACTCCCTAAGGCAGATTCGAGCTACTTCGATATACAGCCAAGGGGGTACTGAAAGTTTTTACGTCACTTTGAGACCTATGTAGCGTCTAGAGTCATTGATGGTAGTCAGGGTTTGCTTTACCTGATACATTATTGCAAGGGAAAGATGAAAACAGCCATCGAGGGATGCGTCATGATGAACGCCCCTGCTGGTTATAAGAAAGCTAGACAGTCATATGTATTTGCTCGAAAAACCATAGAAAGCTTGTTTAATGCTGTGAATTTAGGTTGTAGTGACGCTCAACAGTTATCAAAACAGGCTATAAAAATGGAAAATTGTAATATAGTTTTAGAACAAATGAATTTTACTGTTGCTCTACCAAATTTACAGCGTCTCGTGCCAGAGTCGCTAGTAGTAGATTCAAAAAGTTGGACATAACGTGATGATGAATTGCCACTTGCAGTCTGGACAGTGGAATAGTTCGGACGTAAAAACTAAATGCAGCATCTGTTCTGACGACCACATTATTTATAAATGCCCACGTTTTTTAGCGCTTGCAGTTGAAGACTGGTGGCCCCACTCAAAGACCATGAGTATTCGCCCTGTTTGTCTTAGGCAAGGACATAGATCTAGTGAACTCAGATTGATAAGGTGATATGCGTTGATAGATGTGTAAAGAGGCATCGCCAACTGTTTCATAGTGACTCACCAGTCATTAGCTCGAATGATAAATCTGGTACAGAGAATTATCGTGGATTTACTGTCCCTAAGCAGTCAGGGGACGATTCCCGTACGATTAAGATCGGGAGACATTGAAGTTATCAGTTATGCTCTTTTGGATAATGGTTCCGACGCAAGATTGACAAAAACCGACTGCTTGAGATTCCTCGGGTTAAAGAAAGACCAAGGATCGTCGTTAATCCAGACAGTGGGTAGTAACAAAACAATTAAGATTACGGATGCGTCTTCTGCAGTGTATTCACTAAATCAAACTATTTTCACTTTGAATACAGTATTTGTTCGTCCTAAACACAAGTACTGAATGCAAGCGGCTAAGCCCTACCTAAAAAGAGATGGTGAGCTGTTGGAAAGATTCAAAAAACCTCAACTAAGCTGATTCCTAAAACAATAAGGCCCCCGTATGATTTCTGACTGGCTAACCAAAACCTATTTCCATTGTCAAATAGAAGAACCAGGGGCGATTTGACCACAGTTTGTAAATTATTAATGACAGATTTGGATCTGATATGTCCTCACTTTTCTTGTCTTCCAAGACAGAAAATTTGCGGGGACACTCTAAAAACGTTCACAAGCTCAGAACAAATTACTTGTCAGCTGACTAATTGCCCCAACATATGCTTCAATCTCCTTCTGTCGATGTTTTCAAAAAAGTTGATTCAACTGAGAGATTACCATTCCCAAGAATAACAGGGGCCACTTGACCTCCCGTTCTTTCCCAACTCAAAACTGAAACTGAAAACTGAATACGCTACCGTATCTTCCGCGGTGTGTTTAAGTGTGTTGCCAAAGTAATGATTGATTCGTTTTTCGATGATTCCTCAATAAAAAACGAACTTAACAATGACTTTTCTACCAACTGTTACTCCACTGTTGATCTCCAGTCTGATTTCTCACTTGATAATGTGGAAATATATCCAGAAATACCTAATAATGATTCTTATGGTGCTCTATTTCTGATGGACTCTGCGGACCTTTTAGATGTACGTGAAGAAGTTATTGGTGAAGAACATTTCGCGTCAAATCTTGATCAACCACCATACATGGAAGGACTTTCAAGGAGGTTTGGACTATTCTCTGCCAAGAGTTCACGAATCAGTACCAGTCATAAAGATAAAGGTATGTATCTGTTTTAACACTATCTTCTAATAAAAAACCCATTGCAATGTCCATGTAGGACGTTAAATTAATTTATAAATCCTTGGTCCGTCATTGAATAGTGGTTGAACATGCTTGTGCAACTAATGGCTGTTCGATGCCTATATTAGTGCACGCGGATCCATATCTCGGACCTGTACTTTGAAGACTGAAGACTGATATGAGTTCTTCTCGAGCAAGCTTTTACATACTCCTGGTGTTTTAAGCAAGTTAGCTGAAGGTGCGTACACTACCTCCTCCTGGAGCTGACTACTCGGCAAGAGGATCTATATGTCAGTATATCAGTCAGTCAGTCAGCTACAACGTAGGACCAGGCACATATATGCATCGGTCCAGGTTGCCATACCTCATTAACACAACAAGATGGACACCGGATTCATAAAAGTAGTTAATTCAGATGTGGTAATATATAAACGAAAGATTGCAATGAGGGTAAAGTACAGGAAGAAAGAATTAGTTCATAGAAAGAAAGATATGAAGCGATTTTAATCTCATAGTTTAAGGGAAGACAGAGAGTGTATACACCTACAATACTGTGACTGACTCTGAGCCATGTCATACACAGTCTCTAACCATTCGTTACGATAGTCATGTGGACGTCAATCAAGTATTCTGCATCTACTAACATGGCTCATACTACAAGATAGTGACTTCAAGGACTGATGTCACGTTTTGGTTTGGCCGCCCCTAACTTTCTTCCAACCACCCCGAACACCGGTTAGCATTGCACGTCGTGGTAATCGGTGTTCAGGCATATGTGGCCCAACCATCTCAGTCGATGAAGATTCACAACCTCATCAACTGATTTACCATCATTCCCTAATACCCTGCGTTTAACCTGACTATTACTTACCCGGTGATCCCAGCAGACGACAGCAATATTTCTAAGGCATCTGTGGTCAAATACTAGTAGCTTACGAGTGTCTTCTACTCTTAATGGCCATGTTTCGCTGCCGTAAAGTAGAACAGAACAGACTGCCGCGCAGTTTACTCGTCCTTTTATTTATAAACGGATATCTCGCCTTCGCCATAAGTGACGTAAGTTGGCAAAGGCCAAGCGAACTTTTCGAATCCGTGCTGAGATTTCGTCAGACAGCAACCCATTAGGGCTGATCAGACTTCCAAGATAAGTGAAGTTTTTTTATTTATTTTATTATTTCATTTTATTTGAACACATATATATTGGTACGGGAGTGTGCCAAATATATATGCGCCACACAATTTCAGTTCATTAGTTGCGTGTGGGCTGCGATACTGCCCGGGTGCCCAGACCGAAGCAGGTGGTTATCTTAGGGGGCCACACCCCGAGCCTTTGACCTAAAAGTCTAACCCATAAGGCAGTGGGGCATCGTAAGGAGATGCAGTCCCATGGTAGCCGGTGACCGAAAATTGGTTCATACGCAATTTGTTCCTTTAGGATACTGGTTCCCATGTACACCATTGGTTTGGAATCCAGATAAAGCGCCGGACATTCGGCGAGAATGTTATTTCCACCAATAAGTCTATGATGAAGTTAAACAAAAATGGAGAGAGTGGACAGCCTTGACGGACACTACTTGAGGTTGCAAAAGCAAATGACAGCTCGCCATAAGCTCTGACTCGACTAGTAGTGTCCGAGTAAAGAGCCTTCACGAGGTTTATGTACTTCTGAGGTAAGCCTTTCAGTGACAGACACTACCACAGAATCTCGCGGTCTACCGAGTCAAATGCTGCTTCTAAGTCAAGAAAGACCACCATTGTCGGGCGCCGATAAGTATGCTTATGTTCTAGAACCTGACGAATGGTGAATATGTGGTCGATGCAGCCACGATCAGGTCTGAAGCCAGCTTGATTCTCTCGTGTTTGCAGTTCACGAGTCTTAGTTAGGCGTCTGATAATTATCGACGCTAGTATTTTAGATACTATATTAGTTACACTAATCCCTCTATGGTTGTCACAGGATGATTTTAACCCTTTCTTATATATTGGGACGATAAGTGATTGTGACCAGTTAGATGGGTTAACGTCTAACTCCCAGATCCTAGCTAAAATATTAGTCAACCTAATCGCTAAAATTGGGCCACCATCCTTAAAGACCTCTGGAGCCAGTCCATCTGGACCAGCTGCTCTTCCTCGTTTCAGATTAGCTATAGCCTTTTGAACTTCTGCTAGAGTTGGGGGACCTACTTCAATGTTCCATTCACACTGTCTGTGAATGGAGGGTAGTTGTAGAGTAGCTGAAGGCCAGCTGAACTGTTCTCTGAAATGTTCCGCCCATCGTTCTAATCGTCTGGACTGAGAGCAGATGTGAGTGTCGTCTTTTTCCGAAATAGTCTGACTTACACTTGATTTATTAATTCCAGTTTCTTTTATTAGTCTGTAGAGCTGTCTTGTGTTCCCTATAGCCGCCGCCTTTTCCATCTGTTTTGCTTTTGTTGCCCATTACTGTTCACGGTCATTCCTTAGACTTTTGCCTAACCTAGATCTGATTTGTTTTCGCTCTTCATCGTGTTCAGAGCCTGATGGGATGAGTTTACGAGAACCCATCAGTACAATAGACCTTGAGGAAATCCATTGGTTCTTTGTAACCATGTGGTCTAAATCACTGATAGATTTCACTGCTGTTTCCACAGCTGTTTGTATAGCTTTCCAAGCAACATCTGGGTCAACCTCGTTTTGAGAACTACCTGATTGTGACCTCAGTTGTTCCTGGATCCTACTTTTGGTTTTCTCGCTACTCAATTCAGTTCTAATGGCTCTTTTTAGTGTGGATTTTTTGCGTCCAGTGAGGCGCAAGCAGATGCTTTCACGTCTTAGGGCGTGGTCGGAGTCCAAGCAGGTACTCCAGAATGAGCGACAATCTTGTACCGACCCTCTCCAACGATGACTGATGGCAATATGGTCTATTTGAGTCCATCGTTAGTTTGGTGTAGGGGGTCGCCATGTTAGACGATGTCTCTCCTTATGCTTAAAATTTGTGTTTGCTAAATATGAACGATTGTCTGAGCACAGTTGCAGCAGACAATCACTATTATCTGTTCGTTGTGCCGGAATACTAAAATATCCACCTAAATGCCTTTCTGTTTGGTTTAAACTACCTATCTGGGCATTAAAGTCACCTGCTACGAGTAGTAAATCTGAACGTCTAGCTTTCTGAAGAAGTTCAGATAGCTTTCTGTAAAATTCATCTTTCACTTCAATGGGAGCGTAGGCAGAAACGACAAAAAGGCAACGACGTGTGTCCCTATCCTTCCGAGTTCTTATGGAGCCGTTTAGCCGAACAGCACATAGACGACTGTTCACATGGATCCATTCTAACAGTACTTGTTCCGCCCTCATGCTTAGTGCTATCCCTACTCCTGCCAGTTCACGAGAGCTGACCGTCGGGTTACCAGATACACGGAGGGTGTATCTCGTTGGCTCTCTGTTTTGCCGAGGTGAGGTAAAGTGAATGACCACATTGGAATCCTGTATGCGTTTCAGAGACACAGCATACATCAATGGTACGAAATTATGTCAGTATATACTTGTTGTGAGTCGGCACACGCAGGTTTAATATCTTTTCCCGTTTGAAAGGATTGCATTTTTTACTCCTGATGTCTTATCGTCACATTCCCGTGATAAAGCAACTACGTGAGTGATGCAATGGTTAGACTCAATGTTTCCTGTAAAACGAGTGTTTTTAGAAATGTGGTCCATTCTTATTGTATCAAACTATTCATGAGTAAAGTCAAGAGTAGAGCCCAAAGCAATTAAATCAAAGCCTGCAAACTATGTGGTTGGTAACTAAGGGCTTGATACCTAAATCGGGTGGCGTGACAGAAAAAGACAGCTTCTGAAAAAGTCTTATTTTTGTCGACTAAAATTCCGTAGTGGTATAGCGTTGTAAGAGTATAAGCAGTAATCGGAAACATTAGGGCTTGAAGATGTTATTCAAGGAGTATAATACAGTGAAATAAATTTGCAAAGAAAACGGCATTTAACTTCGATGCGATCTTGTTTAATCCGTCCATTACGAGAGATGTCCGATGATATTCCTTCTTATCTCGTTTTTTCCAAGTGGCTCAACTAAATTAACTCATGGCTTTACGTAAAGCAACCGTAACTAGCATGGTGTAATTGAGGCCCATTTGTATAAATTGATCTATGCTGTCATTTTCCTGCCAATCTTTACCTCTAATTTACCTTAGTCTAGATCATCTAAATATTCTAAGACAAGCTCAAATTTAGGTCTGAGTACATTTGTCTAAATAGCACCCAATCAGTTTCTGTCACTGAAAGCAATCGCTTAGTATACCATGAGTAAATTAACTTCATATACGCATAATGATCAACGAATGTAGGTTTAGAAATCTTAAAGTCAGTAGTACGAAGTCAAAACAGTTATTCAAGAAAGTATTTTAGCCGATATCAAGTAATCGTCCTTTTAACGCTCCCAACCGTTGCTGCGACATTGACGTGATGGTCAGGCTTGCATACCGTGATAAACCGATCGACCTATACCGACTGGAACAGTCGTTCCTCAAGGTTCTTTCATGCCGGACAGGTTGGTTGAAAAGCGGTGAGACTAAAAGCAGCTAACCCAAGGTCTGAGGGCGAAGTCGTACTGCTGATTGTACAGAGGTGTGACAGCAGTAAGGTGTTTCCTTCAGACAACCAGCATAACAGCGATGCTGTCTTCCCACATAGAGGGATTGGGTTAGAAAAGGTCTATCCTAAAACTACACACCTCGCCTCATCTCACGGATTTCCGTCTCCAGTGGTACAGATCTAACACGAAAATTACCCACAAAAAGGTCGTGTGTGCCCGACCTCAAACAGTTGTTCCTTGGACAGTGCTGTCACGCTCTCAGGTCACTTAGATCACCTCTAATCCAATTTCCCTTTCAGGTACCTCCATAAGAACCCTTCCACTGTGTGGGCAACCAGGAAGTGAAACCTGTCTTCATACCCCGAACAGCATTCAAGATCACTGTATTCATAATTAATTTTCCTCTTCAATTCCTATTATTCTTCCCACCTCGGCTTTAACTCGAGACTTCCTCTTGTGACTTCCTCCTCAAGTGTCACCATGGCCAACGATTCTAGTGCGCGAAACACTGTCCTAGGTCTACTGAAACCCCGCTCCAAACTACACATTGGAGCCTTCGACGTACACGCTGTATGTCAAATCAGCCAGCAGGTATTCCTGGCTAAGACCCTAAAGTTTCATGTTATTGACGTATACTGTGTCTCCAAAAACACGCATACAGGATCCTAGTGTGATCATTCACTAGGCCTCACCTCGCCAAAACAGAGCCGACGAGATACACTTTCCGTTTATGTGGCGACCCGATGGCTATTTCTCGTGAACTGGCGGGTGTAGATATAGCACTAAGTACGAGGGCAGAACAAGCACTGTTAGAATGGATCCATGTGAACAGTCGTCTATGTGCTGTTCGGCTAAACGGCTCCATAAGAACTCGGAAGGATAGGGACACACGTCGTTGCCTTTTTGTCGTTTCTGCCTACGCTCCCATTGAAGTGAAAGATGAATTTTACAGAAAGCTTCCTGAACTTCTTCAAAAAGCTAAACACTTAGACACAATACTAGGTGCAGGTGACTTTAATACCCAGGTAGATAGCTTAAATCAATCAAAAAGACAGGTGCCTATTTTAATATTCCGGCTAAGTGAACAAATAATGATGATCATCTGCTGCAACTGTGCTCAGACAATCGTTTATTTTTAGCAAACACCAATTTTAAGTATAAGGAGAAACATCGTCTAACATGGTTACTCCTACACCAAACTAACGATGAACTCGACCATATTTCCATCAATCATCGTTGGAGAGGCCCGACAGAAGACTGTCGCTTGTTCTGGATTACATGTTTGGATCATGCTCTAATACGAGTACGCATGAGCTTGCGCCTCGCTGGATGCAGAAAAACCACATTAAGAAGATCCATTAGAGTCGAACTCAGTGACCAGGAAGCCAAAAGTAGACTCCAGGAATAACTGAGGTCACACTTGGATAGTTCTGAAAACGAGGCTGCCCCAGGTGTTGCTTGAAAAGATATACGAACAGCTGTGGAGACAACAGCGACATCTATTAGTGATTTAGACCCGATGGGTTCTTACTAAGTCTATTGCACCGATAGATTCTCGTAAACTCATCCCATCAGGCTCTGAACACGATGAAGAGCGAAAACAAATCAGATCTAGGTTAAGCAAAAGTCTAAGGAATGACCGTGAACAGTAGTGGGCAACAAAAGCAAAACAGATGGAAAAGGCGGCAGCTGTAGGTAACTTAAGACAGCTCTACAGACCAACAAAAGAAACTGGAATTAATAAGTCAAATGTGAGACTATCTCGGAAAAAGACGACACTCATATCTGCTCTCAGTTCAGTTGACTGATTGACCTTTTAACCCTGTGATTACGCTTCCGACTTAATGAGATTGTAAATCACAGTCTAGTTCTTTTCTCAAATTACTCCGAAAATATTTCCAGAGTAAGATTAGCCAGATATCCACGTTCACATAACAGTACTCCAGTTCATTCTGTTTACCACCAACCATTTTCTAATTCTCCAGACTTAGATTTCTATTATCATATCAACATGGTACTTCAGTTTTCATAGAGAACGTTAGTAAAAGACTGCTGCCCAGAGTCAACATGGAATATGTAGGATTTAATTCCCCTACAGATGAATTTTCTGATAAGTTCCTAGGCTTTCATAGTCTTGGCACGACCAAAGTCGAAACAAGTAAGTTGTTTGGTTTGTAACACTTAAATCCGTTTCTGGAACATAAATTAATATAGTTAGTGCATAAACAGAAATCAGTTCAATCCGTTAAAAGGAGAAAATGAAGAGATAAAAATATCACATACTAATTAGTAACTAGAGCTCAGCAAATAAGTCAATAAGGTTTGTGATCGGGAAACAAGCGTAGTCACACCAAAGTCAGAACTAATCGAAGTAGTGGGCGTTTGACAGCACCATCGGTGAGTTTGTTTTTCGGTCACACTAAACCGTACCAATTAATGAGTTTGCTCATTTAGGTTGTACAGGGAACTACCTGCTTAATTAACATAGATCAAGGCCGATTTTTGTCTTACAGATTTCTTTCTTTCTTGTTCTCTCCTAACTTTGAACGTGGTGTTATTTTACAGATTTTTTGTCCAGTTTCTTCCCATTTAAACTAGATTTCCTATAGTTAGGTCCACACAACAATTGGCATTATGACTCTTTTCTCACCAATAATATAAACTGCGACCATTGCCCTAGGAGCATACTTGTCCCAGATCCTGTATTGTTTGTCAGACGTTATTAGGCCTCATTAGTTACCTAGTGTTGGTGTTATTTACACAGCATCACAAATGGTCCAAGATAATCATCGAACTTATCTCTGAGTAATCGTTATTGATAGATCAAATGTAAGACTTATGAAAGTTTATAAATCTGAACTGTCACAACATAACGAATTTTACAGAACTATAGAAAGTATAAATACTGGCTTAATTAGTGTAAAATTTAATCACGTAAATTTTAGTTTTGTCAACACTTAGACTGAATAAAACATAGACAGCTCAGCTCCTTTCAATAGTTCTTTGACGATAAGCGCAGATGTAGCCTCCTGTTTCTGTGATTTTCCATGTCATATGTAGTTCGTGATTATCGTCTGTCGACTTGTTTAGAAGTCTTAAACATTCATAAATCAACTGTTTGGGTTTGCTTAATATTTCCTGGTTCTTAAGTTAGTATTGAGTCGCGATAATATTTTCAGGCGCAATTTTTTCTTCATCTGGTTTTGTATCCTTTTGTATATCATTATTATTATTTAAACACATAAACGTTGGTACAAGGAGGCACCAAATACATATGCGCCACACAAATCTCATTCGATGTGTGTGAAGGTTGTGACACTGTCCGGGTGCCCAGACCGAACCAGGTGGTTTTCTTAGGGTGCGACACCCCGAGCATTTGACCTAGAGGTCTAATCCACAAGGCAGTTTAGCAACGTTAGGAGATACGGTCTCATAGTAGCCGGTGACCAATAGTTGGTTCGTACGCCGTTTGTTCCTTCAGGATCCCGGAGCTCATGTGCACCATTGGTTTGGAATCAGGGTTTCCCAACTCCCTTAGGTGAATCCACCAACCCGGTTAAAGCACCGGACACTCGCTTTTCGTTTTGTCACTTTCGTAAACAACACCCGTGGTTCGAGAAGGCAGTGAGTAGGACTTTTATGGCAGTGGTTGTATGCACGTGGCCATGTGAGAGCATTTCGAGAGGGAAAGATGACCCTCCACACTCTCAGCCTAACCAGGGCATTTGGAGTCATCTTTTTGTGTATCAACTATTATTTCGCTTTAGTTTATTATATATTTTTTTGTTTGTTTGTAGGTAATAAGGAACACGATGTTTTCCATGATAAAAATTCTTTTTCCGATGAACAGAAGCATAGTAAATGTTCGTGGAATGATGGATCTGAAGAGATAACCGATAAAGCCTATTTATGTAACCCCGATAGTCCATTATCGATCTCTAATGACATCGGAGTAACTTCATCAGATAGTATAGATGAAGTGTTTGACAAAGATCATGTAACCAGTCACGATATCATTGATGGTGACGATGTTTCTTTGGAGAGGCTTTCCGATCTTCATATTCCATTACCATTATTTCACACTGAATCTAATTATTCAGATTCTTCACAGATAAATCCTTCCGATTCAGAAGTGGATGCATGCAGTTTGTTTTCGTCAAATAACTGTGCTACAAATCAATCTGATGATTATGTCCAAATAAAACATCTTAGATCGACTGACTCATCTAATTTAAACTCAAATGAATCTGCGACTAAAATCCCTACCTCGGTACCTGTATCGTCATTATCTTCTGCAAAAACAACTGAAATAATACGACTACCATCTCATGTTAACCATCTAACCACAACAGTTAACCCGAACTATCCATCTAGGCCAATATCAGCTTGTCTTTCTTTAAAGTCGAAATATCGCCGTTGTGGACAAATAACACTGAAATCAGGTGCATCCATCCTTCGTACGAAAAGTTCATTTAATGAATTAAAGCCATGCTTTAAACCAACATTCACTTCTACACGTTTTGCTCATTGCGGATTTCTAGCTGCTTCTCGTTTTTCCGGATCAATAAAAGAATCAGCAGGTAGTCCAACTTGGTTTCCGAAAGTTGCATTCGTTAACTCTAATACACCACTCACTCTTAGAAAACCAGCTATTGTGATTGCCTCATCATATCCCAATTCTAGATCAGGTAACTTTTAGTTATTATACTACAATAGTTTCTTTTTAAGACTACTTACACCGTGATCTAACAGTTAGATTGGCATACAATCTTGTAAAATGTGTTTATTGTTTTCTTTAATGAATAATAATCTATCTAGTGTCCGTTTTACGTTTACAACACTTAATTTACGAAGTTGTTAAAGGTTTTAAGTTTCAACCTTAGAGTATCAGATTAAGATTCCACTCCACTTACTTCAGTTTGGTTTATTGTCTGGCACTATTACTTCTCACCGTTATTTACTATGTTACTGATATGACTATAATAACAACGATAACTTGACCACACTTTAATACCAGGACACCATAGTTCTCTTCTTACCTCTAGCTGATCCAAAAATGAATATTGTGGTGATTTTTTCAGCAGCGACCAAAGAAAATTCTTTCACTTATGTACGAATTATAGTAAGTGATTAAGAAGAAATTGTCACAATGCAATAAAAGCTTACTGGGATTCAAACGCGCAAAAATCACTGCAATTTAATATATAATCTTACAAATAATTCCATCTGATACGTTATGTCTGGGGGTTTAGCATTTCTAAAACATGCCGCCAATTAACAACTAACTTCTTCCTGGTTCATCTGAACTTGTACCATCTTCCATCTACATTGGTCGGACCATCTTGTTCGTAAATCCGATTTAGGCGTCCAGGTTGTTTGAATTTTCCATGGTGTTCAGCAAAATATGTAAGGGTATGTTTTGGTTGTATTCAGCTCAGTAGTATTTCTCTCACAGCTAAGTCATACGAAACACCCATCCTTGCCTCATTGTTATATACCTTTATATCCACTGGTCACGGGAACCCGGTAGTTGTAAGGAAACTCTTGTGTACGAACTTCAAATGCTGGGGAATTAGCTTGGATTTCTGGTCGTCTCCACGGCATCATGGTATAGTGAGTTCTTAAGTTTCGATCCATTAAGGTTTCCAGTTTGGTTAAGTTGTTAGGAGCTGCGCTATTAGGCAAAATGCGATCGATAGATAAGAAACTTTTTACTCCCTCCCTTTGTTTGTAGAAGCACCCACTCGGAGGTGTGATTTCGACTGTGTATGATATGGGACCAATACACTTAATTTACAGCTTGACAGCATCAGAACTTTGTGAACTCTGACCCATTATATGATACTTAGGTGTCTTCCAATCAGTTACAATAGAAAATTTACCTATACTGAAAGGATTTTTTTGGTGGACAGAAGAACAATAAGGACAATCTCTGGCCATTTCAACCAGGCGTTCATAAGTACAAAATATGTGACATCGTTTATCGGGTCGGCAGAGTTGATATACAGTCGTATCCATAATTAACCTTGCTATTGTGACCATCAATTTACTGTGTTTTGCGACTTATTGGTGGGGATAACATATTTGGACAATTTTGATCATACATTTGTTCATCTCCGGCCAATTACCAAATCTTTGTGCACTGGATTTTTTTACAACTATCTCCTTTAATAAATGTGAATAAAGTGAAAATGACAGTTAACACAGAATATCATGAATTCATTTTTATTTCCTAGTCTCCTATCAACTGCTTACAATAGTATTCGTATTGAAATGTAATATGATATTGGATATATCACTCAATTTCGTGGATCAGTTGAAATTAGATATTAACACCATTGGATGCCGGCTCAGTGGTTTAATGGTTAAGCGCTCGCGCGCGAAACCACTAGGTCCTGGGTTCGAATCTCGCAGGGGGCGAAGTCGTGGATGCGCACTGTTCAGGAGTCCCACAATAGTACGAAACAGCCGTCCAGTGCTTCCAGGTTTTCCGTAGTGTTCTAGCTTCAACTGACTCATGACCTTAACCATAGAAATTACTATGATATCCACAAAACCCATCTGATATTAAAATTATTAATTGTAATTTTGAATACAGTGAATTGTCGGGGTAGAAAAGCGTATGACTCTTACCGTTGTCGAAAAATGGAGGGACAAGAACACCTAAGGATCCGTCATTATACTTAGTAGCTTATTAATTTTAATTGGTGAAAAAAATAAAATCTGATTTATTGTCTTTTTATGTGTCACAATCAAATAGTGTCCAGATTGTTTAATTCAAGGGTTATACTCTAGTTTTGCCGTATTTCATTTCTTAGCATAAATAAGTACATACTGACAAATTTGAGCCACACCCATAAAAAAAAATTTTTTTCATTCGCCTATTCCGTTATAAATCTAAGAGTATTATAATTACTTTTATTGTTCATTTACTAAAGATCAAATGTACACATAATTGGCGAGTAATTACTGTGTGTATTATCGGATTTACCATACCGAATAAGTTCTTGTGTCATTCATTTATCAAGTATGAGTTTATGTACTCGGCTTTAAGCCATATTGTGTGAGAATTAAGTTTATTGCTACACGGCTGCTCAAACTAAACTAAGTGCAGAAGAGTTCGATTTTGCAGCCTAATCTATTGAAAACCGAATTCCTTAACTATCAAGTTATAAACCAGTCACGGGGAAATATTATTTTCTGTTGTTTTCAGTTTGTCTATAGTTGCTACAATAGTTTAAAATATATGTAATGCTCTAGATTGAGAATGAAGATTGTTTTTTCTGAATGTTATTCTATGAATAGTAACGAAATTTCGTAACTATAAGATATCAAAAGTACAGTTAACTTACTTATTTACGCCTGTTACTCCCGATCGAGCATAAGCCTCTGATCAGTATTCTCCAACTCACTCCATCCTGAGCCTTCCTTTCTAGCTCTATACAATTGTTGTTTATTCTTCTCATGTCTGTCCCCATTTCTCGGCGTAATGTGTTCTTTGGTCTTCTCTTCTCCTTTGACCTTGAGGGTCCCAAGTGAGGGCTTGCCTTGTGATGCAGTTAGGTGATTTCCTCAATGTCTGTCCTATCCACTTCCAGCACTTCTTCCTGATTTCTTCCTCCGCTGGGATCTGGTTTGTTCTCTCCCATGGTAGGTTGTTACTGATAGTGTTTGGCCAACGGTTCCGAAGTATTTTGTGTAGACAGCTGTTAATGAACACTTGTATTTTCTGTATGATAGCTTTAGTAGTTCTCTAAGTTTCCGCCCCATACAGTACAGTGGTAAATATTAAAATAAATTGATGTAATTTTACAAGTTTGAACCATTTATGGATCTGTTTCATCACTAACAACCGTTCACAAACTTATCAAAATGAATTAATTAAGTACTTGTAAAATAATTTTTAGAAAAGTTCACTTCTAGAAATAAGTGCTCACAATGTCCAAAACGACAATGAATTCTTCACAATTAAATCACCCTAGTTCAGTCTAATGTATTACCACAAAAAATATACTGTAGCTAATAATTCGAAATGCACAATTTTTTTTTTACCTGTACTATATCTCATTCAATTTTTTCTACTCATTTTGGTTATAAAAATCCTAATTTTAATCTAATCCTGACAACATGATAAAGATATTTTTGCTTATAATCTTACAACTGATTATTGTACATATCCTTTGATTTTATCATGGATCTTTATTGTTCCAATATCACTGTAGACATGAGCTTCTTTACGCTGGAGACATAAGCATGCACGTAACTTCGTGTTTGCTACGCCTTAAAAGTCTACTGTTCGACTCAATATTTAACCTTTAATTAATCAGTCAATGACCACCGATCCCGTTTGTTCAACCATCTGTTTTATCCAAAACTTTATTTGGGCATTCATTTATATATGTAGACAGATGAGCACTCACACAAACGTACCAAAGTGTTTGTGATACGTTTCTCTCCTTCTAAATGCAAAATTTTGCCTTCGAATTATTATTATTATTTTAACACATAGATAGTGGTACAAGGAGGCACCAAATACATATGCGCCACACAAATCTCATTCGATGTGTGTGAAGGCTGTGACACTGCCCGGGTGCCCAAACCGAAGCAGGTGGTTTTCTTAGGGGGCCACACCCCGAGCCTTCGACCTGAAGGTCTAACCCACAAGGCAGTGGAGCATCGTAAGGAGATGCAGTCCCATGATAGCCGGTGACCAACGATTGGTTCATACGCCATTTGTTCCCGCAGGATACTGGAGCCAGCCCATGTGCACCATTGATTTGAAATCCGGTTAAAGCGCCGGACATTTGCTTTTCGTCCTCTCATTTTCGTAAACAACACCCGTGGTGCGAGAAGGCAGTGAGTAGGACTTCCCTGACAGAGGCTATATACGCGTGGCCATGTGAGAGCATTTCGTGAGGGAGGGCGAGCCCACCCCACTCTCGGCCGTACCAGGGCATTTGGGGGCCTTCGAATTGATCTGCATTAGTGTTCAATCTAGTCGTAGAAAGTAAAATATTTTTGAAAACTTTACTTATTTTGACATTTTTATCACCCCTAGTGATTTGATCTCTGACAAAACCTCAACGACACGAATGCCAAAAGTCCTCTTGACTCCTTTTGAAAATCTGGCCACATATGTCACAGACATGATCCACACCTATCTATGTCAGGTAAAGTATCCTGTTCAGTAGTCTGCTCCATATTTCCTTTTGGCCCCGAGACTTGCTTATGTTACCTAAATTTGGTAATCAGTGTCCTGAAATGGTTGGATTTGTTGACACTTTACGGCTATGTGAAAATATATACCATGAATACAACCATAGGGAACAAGTTCATAGGACGTTTAGCACTTGATGAACAGCAACAGCCAAATACGTCCACTTATTTACATGTATGGGTGATGGTTTAATCTTGAAGTATTTAAATCTTAACTATTGAATCTATAGTTCGAACCCAAATCTGCCTACTTTGATGTAGGGAACTGGATGGCCTGTTTAACGTTTGATAACTTGATGAATATATATTAGTGCTGTAAATTTGTAGTTTTAATGTTCATGTAACTATAGTTTAACATGTAATATTACTATTTTCTGTCTATCTAGATGCCACATATCTGAAAAGTGAAGGAATAAATTTTATGACACATTCTTCCGTTATGCAATCAACAGATTTACAATCTTCTCTTTTATACAGTCAAAATGGATTTTATATTTCTACAATGCATCATAATTCATTAGGAGGCAATAATCCCGGTGATTTAGCATCAGTTGTAACCGCTACAATCCCATCTGATTTCACATCAAATCGTACTGTATTCTGCCCTCATCTTGGTTGTGGGAAAACATTTCGAGATACAGCTGCAATGCGTAAGCATTTACATACCCATGGTCCACGCGTTCATATCTGTGCAGAATGTGGTAAAGCGTTTGTTGAATCAAGCAAATTGAAACGTCATCAACTTGTTCATACTGGGGAAAAGCCTTATCAATGCGCATTTGATGTAAGCATTTGTTTTTGCATTTTGAGTCATAATTATAATCATTTAATTCAGTCAATTTTGGAGATTAGGTCAATAGGAATACGGTTTTCATTGCAAAGACTGAATTTCAAGTAAACAAACTGTTGAAAACTACAAAGTTCCGGACATTTTTTTCTTAAGTCTGGACCCTTCAGAAGTATGAGTTGCCCTATAATATATTTTAATATATTGACTATTAAACTGAGACTGTAAAACACGTTTTCAACAGTTTGAAAAACACAAAACATTTGATATGATTCCGGTAGACTCTGCTCAGAGCAATTAGATTACAACAAAATTCGACAAAAGCGTCAGTCATTTTTTTTTCAATTCTATTGCACGATAATAGAAGATAAACAGTCTCCAATTACTATCTGTGGTCACTCACTCTACATAGACTTTTCATTGAATGAAGAATCTTGTTTCTTTGGGTTGATATAGGATTCAAATAGAAATTGTTTTCAGTCAGTGAAGACACTGACTGTTGGACTGAGCCATGTAGTTAGGTACAGACTACCTGGTTTAGATCCGCGCGATTATTGGGGTCAATCTTTAGAGACTGGATGACATGGCTTCAAATCGGTTGCATTGGCACAGGTGCATTCTTCTCCTTGTCTTCTCTTAGATCCTAAACTTCTATATTCAATAATTTTTTTTGTAATTTTTCTTTCAACTTGTATCTTCAATGCCTAATCTCTTCTATTACCATTAATACTGTTGTTACTACCTCTACTACCCTGGAATATTTTTTGACAATTTCATTCCGGTATGTTAATAGAGTGTGGCAGCTTGAACCGATGTACGTGTCAGAATCTACTTTGCGTATGACGACTGAAGATAGAAATATACTCCACAAACACTACTTATTTATTGTAACATACTGTAGAAAACCAAACTAATTGAATAGTTTCAAAATTCTAAGTAACAGAGAATTCGGGTTCATGCTTTTAAATGTCGTGGGCTTGTAGACCATTAGTTTAAACACCCAGCAGTTAAGCAGTATGTCATAGGTTTGCACTGTACTCAATCTTTGGAGGTTTCTTAAGTGAGTTAGTCTAATTACAGCATTTATAATGAATGCGGTTCATAACCTATACGTTTTGACTGTACATGCTGTGTCAACGCAGTGGTCTCTTTTCCTTATCGTCATAATCTAATGGAACTATATTGAATAGAATACTGTCCTTGAGAGTCATCCTTACTAGATAGATCGATTATATGACTGAGACCATAAGCTGCAAATTTAAATCCTTATGGGCAACCCATACTTTTGAATATACCAAAGTGTAACTACGAAAGAGTATTGTAAATGCTGTCAGTAAATGTGTTTGAGAATATCATTCATCTTTCTAAACTTTCAGTTACATAACTGAGTTGTCGAAACACTCCACTTTTAACCTCCAGGTTACATGATCTTGGACCCAACTCCACAGTTTTTGGTTTCACTTGCTGCTTAATAAATGAGTAGTCATGACATAATAAATGCGTGACTACAGGTGTTGAGTACATAAATATCTTCACATTTGCATATAAACTTTCATCTAAATGTGTTACTAGTTCTAATTGTAAAAAAGAAATGACATACCTGTTCTATCAAAAAAAAATTTTTTTGTTTCTTACTTATTTTAGGGTTGTGGTAAACGTTTTTCTTTGGATTTCAATCTACGTACTCATTTACGTATTCATACTGGGGATCGACCGTATCCGTGTCCACAACCTGGTTGTAGTAAACGTTTTGCTCAGTCGACAAATTTAAAATCACATTTAGCAACACATAGTAAAATTCGAGCTACTCATCAATCAAGTTTTATGAATAGACATCATTTAAATTCTACTGTGAATGGTAGTGGTGGTGGTGGTTCAGTTCTGCTACGCCCTGCTGCTGCTCATCCTAATCATACACATGATCAACCTATTCCAATTTCATTAAGTAGTTCTATTTTACAATCCCCAATGAATTTTTCCACTATAATTCCCATAGGATCTAAAAATATAAACGTTCGTAATCGATGTGTCAATAGATTCAAGTCAAATTTAAGTTCTTTATTTCAAGAGGTTCATTTAGATAACTCTCGATTACAGTAAGTAATATATGTATGTATACATGATTCTTTTGTTGGGTTCATATGAGTAATCGGCAGGAAATCCCGAACCCGGGTTTCGTGCTAGCTTGGTAGTAATGTCTCAAACTGTGACATAGGTTTAAATCTCATAGGGAGCATTCGTGACTTCGTAGTCCTAGGTATGTTTTGGTGACGAGTGCCAAATAGCACAAAACCTAGGTCGAGAATTTCCTACTGGCTACTTTAGACCATTTAACATCTCAACATAATACTTGCCCTATCGAGTCCCTTAAATTGGTGACCACATTTCAACTTTATCTATAGATTTCATTCAGCATTGAAGGCCTAGACAAACATAACACTAATCACTGCTCAGTGATCACTTACAATAGCTTAATTATTAGAGTGCTTGATGTTCAATTATTAAGTTACTGATTCAAATCTTTTATCTACTTCATGTTGCTTGGTCATACACACGCACACATTGTAACTCTAAGTCAAATACATATACTTGTATTTAGTTAGTGAGTTGCGTTTCATTCAGATTGATAAAACTAACACTTCATTCTGCTGATTAGCTAGTCATTGTCCACAATTTGGTCTTGAACTTTCTATAAACACTACTATTGTATGCAAAACAAAATTAAAATATTTCTTGTGTACTAGGCTATGTAATAAAAATCATATTTTAACTGGACCTAAATGTAATAGAAACTGACATAAGTTTTCATACTTTTAAATAACACAAATTCCCACTGGAAATACTTCCAACCACACATAACCTGTCACAAATATCCCTTAGCATAATTTGCTATATCTAATAAGCAAAATAAAATGAAATGAGCAATATAAATAGCAATAGAGTCAGATCAATACCAAAAAGAAGGAATGCGTTCGCCAAGTAAAACCGTTTTTAAACTCAAGGTTTAAAGGAAAATACAGTGAATTCATCTGCGCCACAGTGATAGTTTCTGAGCTAGGTCAGTCAACGTCTCCAACCGACTAATCGTGTTTATCCCACAGATTCCAACCAGTTAATCTGCATCCATCAGCACAACTCAAACTAATGGTCAATTACTTCGTGGACTGATGCTACTTTTTTATTTGGCCGCCCTTAACTTTCAGTTCACTCTTACTCTAACCAGTGTTGCGTTCAATGTATTAATGTCTCTTTCTATAGCACATAGATTCGAATTTCACAGAGAGAATCTCAGTTCCAATTTGCACGAAGTCTAGATCACCTAGCATCACAGTAACTAACAACAAAGTAATGAGAAGTATTAAAAAACGTACACATTAATCATCTTCAAGCACGATAATTTGAGTTGTCTTATCCTATGGAACATTCAAGACCAAAAGCAAACACTCCCCTACTTATATTAAGGTAGTTATCAGCAAACCCTAACCTTATGTATCATGCTAGTTGGCACTTATCAGGAAGAGATAATTACAATCTTCAGAGGGCTGATGCTCCCTGTGGGATTCAGACTCGCATAATCTGGCCTCATGGTGTGAGATGTTACCACAACTGTTCAGTCCACTACTGGACTTCCTTTGGACTGAAATATTTACATAAATGTGTCTTTTAGCCCAATCATAGGGATAATTTGGTGTATTTTAGTCAAGTTTATATTTTTTCATTGATAATACGGTAAAGGTTGTTATGTGATGACTACCGCCCAGTTGATTTGGATGGTCATTGTCTGTTAAAGTAAATAATAAATGTAAGTTACGAAATAATCGTATTGATGGTTAATACGAAATATGCTAAATTTTCCAAGTAATATATTGATTTTAAATAATCAGGTAATCTCGGCACTCAAATGTTCCTCTTTCACACAGTAAGCGTTTATTTTTCTCTTAAGGGATTACAACTATGGGATTATTCGATGTATCCAATTGTTAATCGTTTGATCATATATTTTTCAAGACTTGTGATATGTTTTATATTCAACCCTAATCAGTCGACCATGGTTGATGATTATCTGCGATAATATTGTTAATTTTTATGCGTACACATACGGTTGATGAATACGAAGAACGTAAAAGAAAACTTAGGTCTCGTAAATCTTTGAACCAATTGAATTCAAATTAGTAGTCCAAGATTTCACCATATGCATGCTTCCTTGTTAGGTTTTGAACGTTAATTTGTCACATGTGATTGAATGATAATAATGTTTTATAAGTGATATGTCTCGAATTTAGTCATAGTAGCACAGGTGTAATCATTGTTTCACTCCATCTGTTCGACGCTTATATTTTTTTATTATCATCAATACTACTAATATTTTTTCTAACTTATTCGATATTCATCTGTTTAATATTTGCTCTTACTATGTGGATATAAAATTCGGAAACTAGCCAATGGATATTTATGCTGAAGTTTACTTTATGTTACGACTGATTGAGTTAACTACTAGGTGAGATAGGATTTCGAATCATTTCTTAATTTAATCAAGTTCACTCGTTTGTAAATCAATAGCTTGAACCCTGTTTATACATTAAGACTTGCTTTCGTCTCCAGTCAGTTTCCTAAAATATTAGTGAGTAGTAATAGTCATAATATTCATCACATAACTTTTATACATGATATTTTTTTCTCTTCTTATGCTTCTAGTACTTCATCACTACTGAATATTAATAATACTTTGTCTATCCCTACATCAAGTCCAGATCAGTGCGAACCAACAGATATCAGCCCACTATCTCCATTGGATCTGACTTCTTCCTCGACAGAATCCAACAGTTCTACATTGTCATCTCAAAGTGCCACAACTCACATAAAGCATAACATTTCATCTTCTAGATCGGTGATTTCAAAAGCACAACAACTATCCACTAATACAATCGAAAGTCAATTAACTGATTTCACCAATTCCACTACTACCAATGATGCTGTACGATTGTTTGAAAATCATTCTTTAGAATGTTCTATAAATTTAGACCATGAAAAAATTGATCTCAATGTTGGGGTTACACAACCTATGATTAATAAAACTGATGAAGATTTTTCTAATAATTCACATGTGAATATTGATGACATTTATTACCAGTCATCTTTTATCAAATCTGAATCCGATATTACTGTTAATAATTCAATCCCACCAATACAAAATTGTAAAACAACAAGACGCTCAAGAAAATGTTTAAGTATAACTAAACGATCTGAATCGCCTAATTTTGAAGATTTTCTAAAAACTCAAGATGATATAAGTTTTACTGACGAGGATGCTTTAAAAAAACATCATTTTTACCTTGATAGTGGTAATGATCATTTGTCGTCTAACAATAAAACACCATCATTGAAATCATCATATCGGCGTCGTCGTCGACGACATTGTAAATCAAAATCAGATAGTAATAAATATATATGTAAAACATCATCATCACATTCTAACAGTAATGTACTCATTACATCATCACATTATGGTACTCGTTCGAAATCTCGTGAATCCTTTGATAAAATATTACCTAATCATCAACGCGGTCGTCGTCGTTGTACATTAAAAACATGTGCCAAACGCCGTTTTCGTCCGTAAAATATAGATTTGTTTTGATGGACGGATTCTACCTCTTCCCTGTTGTCTCATCATCACAAAAACAAACACACAGACCCCAATATATATATACACATTTATGATGTTAATCTTTCTATGATCTGTATCTCTATGTTCATCATTGTTCATATTTAGTCATTTTATCACCACTACCTTTATCACGACGCATACATTTCTGAAAATATTAGTAGTTCCATGTTACATCGCTCAAATTATTATCAAAACTATTGATTTATTCTACTCATACACATATATGTTTTGAGGAATGTTTCTTTCGGGTCTTTTTTTTCTCCTTCTAGAATATCTTTTATTGAAAATTATTATTCCCATGACATTTCCATAAATATACACGCAAATTAAAATTTGTAATATCAACGTATGTAAACAGTTCATTGATCTTTTTTTTTGTTCCTATAAAATTACCATTCCTGTTCATTTTACCTTCATGCCGGTATGTGTATGAGTTTTTCTCTTAATTATCATTTTGTAAACCATTATTACACTCTACTGGGATCTCTAAAGGCGGCAAACAGATTCACTATATATATAAGTGAATTCATTATATGTGTATTAAATTATCAATAACTTATGTATGTTGTTTTTGCATTTATTCAATTACATAAATGTGCAATATTCACTTTATCAATGCATTTCATTCTGATTAACTATTACTATAATTAACAGGAATATACAATGTGCAATATAAAAAGCAACATGACAAAAGTAACTGTTTAGCATAGAACAGCTGACTTTTTTTTTCAAAAAAAAATTGTTTTATCCCCCACTTCACCCCCCTTTATTCCTTTAAATATTCATGTGCAATCATATTTAATATTCATTTATTGGTTGTTTCTTTTTTTTTTTGCTTAAACATTGTTTTCCTTGTTTTTTTTTCTTGTTTTTTTCGTTTTATGTTTTATTAATGAAATCAACCAACAACAAAAAAAAACAAGAAAAATTCTAATCAAATATCTTGTATACTTCCTAGTCGATCTTTCACTAATATGCATATATATATATACATACTTTGATGGAAGTCATAAAGGGTTTTATTGTGGATGTTATTGTAATTTCATTAGTTAAGATCATGAGTCAATTGAAGGTAGACCACTATGGAAAACTTGCTGTCTAGTGCTTCCAGGTTTTCCATAATGATCTAACTTCAATTGACTTATGATCTCAACTATTGAAATTTTATGAATGTATTCAATCAAGTTCATGATTTCTTCTTGTTTTATTCTATTCTTTATTGGTATTGTTATTGTTGTTTTTAAAAAACCTATACTCTAGTCATATCTCTATCACTTATCCACGTATATAATTTCAATAGAAAATGGTATAACTAGTGAAATATTTTCTTTTCTTTTGCTGACAACGGACACATCTATATTTATATTAAGAAGAAAAATGTTGTTATTCTGATTCTTAGAATAATCAGTTGTAATTTATTCTCCTTAATCAATATTAGAAGTTACTGTAGTTCGAGATGTTTGTTATTAGTGTTAGAGAGATAATAATAGTATTCTTGCATCAGTACTATGTGTGTGTGTGTGTGTATCTATGGTGAATTTCTTCTAATCTTTCCTTATTTCCCTTTATTCACCTGTGTTTCTATGTCTGTCCATTTATGTATACGTACACTCTTAACATGACATGTCTATTATATGTCTATCCCACGTACTCGTCCATTATAACTATTATATCTGCATTTATTTATTTCCTTTTTTTTAAAAAAAAATGTTTATTTACTGTTACGATCTATCGTTGTTTTGTTTGTTTGTTTGTTTGTTTTTTTCAATGTTTCTCATCTCAAAGATATTTTCTTCACATTGTTATCGATCTGTTGTCCAAATATAAAAAAATCACGATATTTTCCGATTTTTTTTTGTTATAGCCTGGTTCTTACTGTTTTGTTTGTTTTTCATGTTTGGTCTGGATGTTGTTGTTGTTGTTATGATCATGAATTTAGAAAGTATGGAATTGTATGTGTGTAATTCAAAGGGACTCGATCGATTTATCTTTTTGATGTTTTTAATGGAGTTTTTTTTTTTCTTCTCTGTATCCATACATTGATATGTGTATTTGTATTTGTTTATTGTACTCAAATATTATTACTGTTATTACTTAAATGATAATATTCAATTATATTCAGGTTTTGTTCATTTTTCTTTTACTTTTCAATTATTATTTACTTATCTAGTTATCTGTATTCATTGAATAATATATGAACTTTATATTTATTTATGTATTTCTAACAGGAAGGTTGACTACTGACTCCGTTGTTGTTGTTGTTTTTTCTAATCAAACAAAAGAAACGCTTATATCGTTTAAAATTGCGCATATTTTCTGTCTAAATTGAATGTATTGTTTGTTAAATTAGATAACTTACCTGAGTCTATTATTCCTCTTGATGAAGATGATGTCTACCAAGGCTTTCCAAGAAACTGTCCTGGTCTATCCTATCTAGTTGTTGCCTAGCCCTATTGTTTATCTTGATTTTTACGTCTAATCCCGATCATCATATGTTCTTTTGTTTATCTCTTTTCAGCTTTCCCTGAGGATTCTGAGTTAGGCTTTGTCTTATGATACAGTTTCATGGTTTCCTTAGAGTGTCCCATCCATCCTAGTGTCTTTTCTTGACTAACTCAACGAGCAGCTCGTTTGTTGTTTGCCGTAGTAGGTTATTACTGATAGTCTTTGGCTAATGGAGCTTGGGTATGTTGCGTAGGCATTTGCTTCTAAATACCCGTACGTTTTTGGTGATATTGATGGTAGTTTTCCAAGTTTAGGCTTCATACTTTTCTAACGTTAGTGTTGAAAATCTTAACTTTGGTATTGGCTGACAGTTGTTTTGAGTTCTAGGTGTTTTTCAAATGTAGGAATCCTGCTCTCACTTCCGTAATTCATGCCTTAAGTTTATCGGATAATCCTCATTTATCAATGGCACCTCCCAAAGGTGCGATATCGAAATCAAGTGTGATTCGGTTAGTGCTGGCTCCACTGTACTTTAGGATTTTAATTTTTCTTTTATGAATGTTGAGGCATACTTTTGATGAAGCCACCTCTACACTCAATTTCTTTATCCGCACCTGTCGTGTATACAGTAGGTCTGTGTCATCTGAAATGTCCACTGCATTCCGTGCTTCTGATATGTAGAAGTCTTCATAATCCAGTCAACCACCAGAAAAAAAGGAAAAGATGAGATCAGTCACCTATGTCTAGCATCAGTCTTCACCTGTGGGATTCCTCACACATGCAACTGCGACCTAGTCCGTCGTAGGAACTCCGTATGATAACGATCTCGCGTACTTCATAATGTCAAATAGGGTTCTCTAGTGGCCATGTATCTGTCTCCAGTTAGGTCGTATGATGATCGTTATCGCGGTACGTATGCCACCAACCCTCGTACATTTATATCGCGTTAGAGAATAACGGAATAAAATAAGACAAATATGAAAATGAATTTTAGATTTGTATATTTCATAGACCCATTGATCCGGACAGACAATAAAAAAAACGAAACGAAGTGGAAAATATCGTTGAGTAAATGTAAGAACAAACCAACGCGCAATGGAGAGAGAGAGATCCAACTTCATCTAACCAGGCGTAATTCAAATATCTATAGTCAGAACAAAAATATTTTACAAACACGTAATGAATAGGGTAAGCGATCATCATACATACGATCATATAAAAAGTTGGGGTTAATAAGCGAATAATCAAAGAGGTCAAAATGTGGCTTAAGAACAAATAAATTGGTCTGTCCAGACGCTAGAACAATCTGTGTGGGCTTGATAGTACCAACCACTACAGTTCCACAAGGTGGTCCACACTGCCGCATGCCTTCCCATAATCAAGTGAGCTGACATATCATTCCATGGGTTGTTCAACCATGATTCACAGTGTCGTTATGTAGTTGGTACACTATCTATCCTTACGATAGCCATTTTTCTGGTCTAGAAACTGGGTGCCTACTGAATCTTTCATTCAGTCTAGCAACACTGTTAAAACAATTTGGCACTAACAGTAGTGTGATCCTTCTGTACTACTCTCAACCAAGATTTTCTTGTGATATCTTGATTAGGCATCCCTCTTTATAGTCTGTTAAAACCTGATCTTTATCCCAAATCTTCATGAAGAGGACGGTGAGTCTTTGAAGTTACCTCTATTCGCCTTTAGTGCTTCAGCTGGGATGCTATGTTATCATAGTAACTTGTCATTCCTGATTTGTTTAATGGACTTTCAATTAACAGTGTAAGAGGAAACTACAACGGGATCGCCACTGACTTTTCTTCTAAGCCGCCTCTGATAACTTTTCAAGGCACTGAGTTCCATTATGTCCAAGACCATGGTCACGGAGTCACGATAGACTGACAAATGCCAGTCCCATACAGTTTCCTTTCATACCAAAGCGCCGTGTCATAAATTGCTCTCAAATGTCATGGTATTTCAGAGGGTAAGGCGAGTGTTGTCTTATCCCATGTTAAATGTCACGTGACTGAATTGCCAATTTTGACACCGACTTGCGTGACCTTGGCACTGTGCCAAATTAATGGTGCGTTAACCAGCACGAGTATCCTAGAGTCCTTATTGATTCTTCTTGCCCTTTAAGATAAGAACACAATCAGAGCTCCCACTACATGCATAATGTATTTCAGAAATACGTAGTTGATATACAGGCAAGTCAGAACGCATCATACCATAAAATAGAAAACAATAATTATACAAATCGTGACAACAGCCATCGAGATATCATGCAAACGACATAGAGAACAAAGAAGAAACACCTTAAAGAAAAAACTAATCAAGATCTCAAAACCACCCATGGAAGAAAACACAAACAACTGCGTGATCAATCTGTCAAAACAACCACTAACAAATACGGAAGAACACCTCCAAAAGGGATTAAACTACAATACAAGCGACGCCTCAAAGCTGGAGTTCTTCACAGCACTAGAGTCATCACTCAAAACCTCCGGAATCAGTGAAGAAACACAACAGGAAATAAGGCAAACTATAGTACCGATAACTCAACGGGTGAAAGAAAACAACCAACTGACTCCACAAGAACAAAAGGCCTTGAAAGAACTCAGAAATAGAAAGGATATTGTCATAATACCAGCGGACAAAGGACGCACCACAGTAATCATGGACAAAGAAGAATACGTCAACAAAGCCGAAGAACTACTCGAAGATAAGAACACATACAAACTGATGGACACAAATCCCGTCAAAAAATTTGACAACTAAATCTCAAAGACTTTAAACAAGCTAGTCAAAGCAGGAGAAATAACAAAACAATACCAATGGAGAATGGAATCCAGTGGACCAGTACTCCCTCGATTCTACGGCAGACCCAAAATACACAAACCGAACATTCCACTACGTCCAATAATAGCACTCCCCGGAACGCCAACGTACAATTCGTCAAAAGAGATTTCACGAATACTGAGACATCTAGTAGATTCAGCCAAACACTCCATCAAATCCCCAACACAATTTCTGGACCAAATTAGGGATATTCAAATCAACGACGACGAACTCATGATATCCTTCGACGTAACAGCACTGTTCACCTCCATTGAACCACAGTTAGCAAAAGAAACTATATCCCTGCTACTCAACAACGACACAAATCTCACCAAATACACGACGCTTCAAATTCAAAGTCTACTGGAACTCATCGACTTATGCCTAACAACATATTTTCAATTCAACAACAAAATCTACGAACAAACAAAAGGGACACCAATATCAGGACTGATCGCAGAGGCAGTGATGCAAAGACTAGAAGCCACGATGTTACCAGTGATCAAGCCAAAAATTTGGATTCGATACGTAGACGACACCTTCGTCATCGTCAAAAAGGATGAACTGGAAAACACATACAAACTGATCAACAACGTTTTCAATGACATCAAGTTCACAATGGAACAGGAGTCAAACAACCAACTAGCATTCTTGGATATATTGATCACTAGAACTGATACAGGGAAACTGGAAACTCAAGTATATAGGAAACCGACCCATACAGATCAAATTTTCAACTACAACAGCAACAACCCAAGACCTCACAAAATTGACTGCGTACACACATTGTTCAAGAGGGCGAGGACACTGCAGCACACTGGCAGCACGAAAAAAATGAAGAGAAATACCTGAAGGACATATTTCAAAAGAACGGTTACCCAATCAACTTCATCAAAAAGCACCAACGGCACACAGCATCAGAACCCAAGTCAAGCACAAAAATCAACAACAGGATCACCCTACCGTACATACAAGGAATATCAGGAACCGCAACAAGACTGCTGAAAACCTTCGGGATAGGTGTGGCACACAAACCAACAAAATCACTACAATCAATCTTATGCAAACCAACAGGTGAAATAACAAAGGAAAACAAATCAAACATCATCTACAAAATAAATTGTACCAACTGCGACAAACACTACATCGGACAAAGCGGACGCCCCCCCTCCACCTACGCCTACATGAACATCAATTAGCAGTCAAACGCCATGATATCTCTTCACTTATATCAATACACGTGGATAACTACGGACACTCATTCGATTGGGAAAATGTAGAAATCTTAGACAGAGGAAACTCCAAAAACACCAGAGAATTTCTAGAAGCCTGGCACTCATGTCAATCAGCAATCAACAAACATATTGAAATTAATCCAATTTATCAACCAATCAGGAAAATCATGCATAAATATAGGAACAAAAATCAAACCAATGGGAGACACAACCAAAACAAAGAAGTAAACAATGATAAATTTAAGGTCAACAAGAACCAATCAACATCGAGGTGCACAGAACAAGCTGTGAAACACATATGGAGAAAATCGAACACTTCACTTCTATCTGAAGTTTGTGCTGATGATGTCGTCCAGAAAAACGATGAAAGCTCCACGACCAAACCATCCAGCTCAGAGAACAAAACTCCACCAAAATCATCCATCTGAGCTACAAATCTTCACCATCTCACAAGTTTAAGCCAAAAGTGGCTAAGAGTGTGAGAGACTGTAACTAATAAATCGGGAGTAAGTTAGGAATGGTTAGTCGTATAATATTAGTCAATCGATCAAATGGAAGCTTATAATACAGGGAATATAAATATACATATAATATAGTTACTTAACAGTTATCCAGAAAGAATATATGTAACAACAGTCCATAATTAATTCTTAGTAGTTGCCATCCATTTATTCTTCGTTAGGATAAAACAGAGTCCGTTTCTCCTCTCAAAATATTCCCATATAATCCAGTATTTGAAGCCTCTGACAGGGTATTCCTAATTAACTTCAGGTGACAGAAATGTGGTTTGCATAAATGGGCAGATGTGAAGCGAATGCGCGGTGCTTAAACCGAGTTGATGGATACTGAGGATACATCAAGTGGAGTTGGAAAACCAATTTCAAACTGATGGTGCGTATCGACTGCAGGATCCTTAGGGAACAAAAGGCATTCTAATCTAATTTAGTTATTGGGCATCCGCTTTAGTTTTACCAGTTGGATAGTATTAAAATCCTTCAGACATAAAAGTACAACTCATAACTTATGACATACTTGGAAGATAAATTACATTATCATTTTATTTTAAACAAAATGTTTATAAATTAAACCTTTATATAGCCGTCAGTTGCATACCATGGATATCAGTGTTTTATGGCTTAAATATTATCTCATTAAACTTGAAAATTAAAGAATCTAGAACAGTATTTTAGTGTGTTTTTTTAGCTATGGTTATTATTCTAATAATTGAGATCATGAATCAATTGAAGTTAGACCACCATAGAAGCACTGGAAGACCGCTTCGTTCTACTGTGGCACTTCTCAGTAGTGTTCATCCACGATCCCGCCTCGCGAGATTGGAGTTCAGGACTTATCGGTCTCGCACGCAAGCGATTAACCACTAGACCACTGAGCCGTCCGGCATCCAACGGTGTTAATATCTAGCTTCAATCAATCCACGAAATTGAACGACACATCCACCATTGTCATCAGTGAGTTACTATCTCTCAGAAGACCCGGTTGAAATCCACTGGTCACTGCTTATCACTAGAATTCCAGGGAATACCTCTTCAACCCGTCACTAGTGAGCATATGTTGATTAATATCAGGTTATTTTTATTCCAGATATGAAAATATATGGACTCAGATATAGCAGAGACCAGGTGAATTGTATCAATGTGTGTTATATCACCTACACTTTTTTACTCAGTTCATTTGTATGTGTGAAAACTATGTTCTCATATGCATTTTTACGAATACCCTATAAAATCATCATCCAAGTTCATTGATGTTTATTGTTACACTATAAGCTTTTAGGCTTCTCTTTATTGAAAATATATAAAATCACTTGGTATTATTTACCTGAATCTTCCTATTGATATTCAAGACTGTAATTGATCAGTCTGTTATTGGCATATGTGCATACTGTGCGTATCGCCTCGATATTGCCTTAATTCACAAGTATTCTGAGTAAAGATGAGTAGTGGCTAGCAGTGAGATCCAGTTTGACGCGCTCTTCGCCCTATTTGGAACTGAATGCACCTGCATCTCAGAGTTGATGTTCACTCCGGGACTCGAACTCAGCACCGTTCGCTCCAAACGCCATCGTGTTATCTACTTAACCACTGAGTTCTGATAGCTCGATAGTTAAAATTACATTCAAATAATATACATTTTAAACCAACGCCTATCAATTTTTTTGAAACTATTTATTCTTTCATTAATTAATGATGTAACTCGAACGCTGTTGCTACCTTGACATGATAGTCGGGCTTGCCTACCATGATAAACCAATCGACCTATACCGACTGGAACTATCGTTCCTCAAGGTTCTTTCATACCGGACATGTTGGTTGAAAAGCGGTGAGACTAAAAGCAGCTAACCCAAGGTCTGAGGGTGAAGTCGTACTGCTGATTGTACTGAGGTGTGACGGCAGTAAGGTGTTTCCTTCAGACAACCAGCATAACAGCTATGCTGTCTTCCCACATAGAGGGATTGGGTTAGAAAAGGTCTATCCTAAAACTGCACACCTCGCCTCATCTCACGGATTTCCGTCTCTAGTGGTACAGATCTAACACGAAAATTACCCACAAAAAGGTCGTGTGTGCCCGACCTCAAACAGTTGTTCCTTGGACAGTGCTGTCACGCTCTCAGGTCACTAAGATCACCTCTAATCCAATTTCCTTTTCAGGTACACCTCCATAAGAACCCTTCCATGGTGTGAGCAACCAGGAAGTGATAACTGCTCTCACACCTCTATCAGTACTCAAGACTAATGGTAGACTAATTACAATTGTTAGTTGTACCAGTTTAATCGTATGATATCCAGTGTATAATATATTATCAACTGTTTTCTTTGCCTCCTTACTCTATTGTTATGTAACTAACAATTTCTTATTGAAAGTAACACCTTCAATTATATATCAATGACATAGATTATAATAACATATACTTTAAAAGCTTTTATTTCCCATAAAGATATTCAATATCTTTCAATGATTAATCAAGAAACTGTTCAACAACAAAAAATATATTGAATTTTGATAATAAAAAATAATTTAAAAGAATTTAAGGTATATACATTTGAGTTTTAATTCCTCCGGAAGCCCTTCTGAAGTTATTGCTAGTCTCAAGCTTGGATAAAGAAAGAGGGTTAGGCATGACGGGTAGGTGGGGTGGGGTGGGGTAGGGTGGTGTTAGTGACCCCATACTGTAGATAACAAACAATAAATTTAGTTACTATTTGATTTTTTCATTTCTTTATTAGATTTTAAATGTAAAATTTCTGTTTTTAATAATTCAATTTCTTCAATTAATTTTAAATTTATTTTTTCTAAATTATCAGCATATTTTTTTAAACTTATTTCTTTAGTTTTTCTTGCTCTACGTGAACGTCTAGCAGCTTCATTATTTTTAACTCGTTTCTCCCAATATGCTTTATCTTTTACTTCAGATGGTGTCATTTCTGGGAAACGTCTCATACGTGGATTACAATCGGTGTGTTTAATATTTGTTGAATCGTTATTATGATGATGATGATTGGCATCGATTAATTCAGAATAACTGGAATAACAACTAGGTGTTGATGAAATAGATCCGATTGATTGTGCCGTTGTTGTTGTTGTTGTTGTTGTGAGTAAATCAACAGGTTTGTCGAGTTTACAAAGAGTTTCTAAAGATTTTGTTGTAGATAATGTCTCGTCAATTGTTATATTTTTATTATTATCATTAGTATTTTCTGATTGATTGAATGGTATTAACACAATTGCTGAAGCACTTTGAGATCTTCGTGATTTTATTTTAACCGTTGATTTTCGTTTAGAATTATTCCCATTTGTTGTAGGAGTAGAAATTACTGATTTTGGTGAAAGAGGTGGTGTATTATTATGTTCCATAGATTTGGAATGATCATTATCGGTTTCCGATTTATCAATAGTATTCACTAATAATAAGGGATCAATAAGTTTAGAAGATTTCAATAAAAGTTCTGTAGAAATTGATGGAACTGTATTACCAAATGCTTTAAATGGTCTACGACTAGATGTTGATCTTGGACGTTTCTGATCAGATTCATTTATTTGTATTGAATCTTGAATATCTGTAATCCAATTATTCTGACATAATTCTGCACCATTTATATTATTATTATTATTATTATTATTATTATTATTATTATTATTATTATTATTATTTGTAGATGAGGATGTGATACTTTCTGATTGTTGAATTATTTCAACTTGACGATTGGTCTGAGTATCTTGATTTGTTGGATTGAGTTTTTCTGAAGTGTTTATTACCTTCATAGTTGTGGATGATGTTGCTTTTGTTTGTGTACGTGTCCTATTTGATTTCCGTCTACAAGGAATTTTAGAATTTTCATTATCTAACTTTTTCTTAGTTAATTCATCTGATTTTATTGTTGTAAATGATTTCAAAGTTAAATCTAACGGTTTCTCATCATCTTGATCATGATTGATTAAATTATCAGTATTTATATTTATCTGTGGATAAGTAGGGGATAATAATGATACATTGTCTGATCGACGTCCAAATGGAAAACATGATGAAGCTCTTACTTTTGTTGCTATTTGTGGGAAACATGACATTAATAATGATGATGATGGTGTTACTATTTGTGAAGATGATATTGAATGTGATAAATCTGAGGTTAAATTTAAAATAGATGGGCTTGTTGACATTGACAAAGCAGTGATAATTGGTGAAACCCAATTTAGATTTAAATTATAAGGTATTGTCATTATTGAAGTGGTAACTGGTGAATAAGATTCATTGTCTAATACATTGACATCATCAGGTATCTGTAAGAATATATACACATCCCAAATTAAATTTAATAATCATCTTATTAATAGTAGAAAACAATCAAAGTTAATCGTTTATGAATAAATAATCATCTGGAATAACTCGTTAACAAATAACTTCATAAAATTGCACTGATCATATTACATTGTCGGAATGCCATATAACTATGTTCAGCGCGTACAGTATCATCAAACATACAAAACCACCTGAAATAATCTATATATTCATTGACCAACCAGGACGGTAGCCACCTTTATGCCCCCGAATGCCTTGGTACGGCAGAGAGTGGATAGAGTCTGCTCTCCCTCTCCAAATGCTCTCACATGTCCATGTGAATACAACCGATGCCACAAAACTCACATTCACTGTCTTCTCGTGACATTACGAAATTGACAACACGAAAAGCGAATGTTCGTCGCTTTAACCGGGTTGGTGGATATGGAGAGTCTACCTAGGAGAGTTGGAAAACCCTAATTCCAAACCAATGGTGCAAATGGGCTGGCTCCAGGATCCTGGAGGAGCAAATGGTGTATAAACCCATTCTTGGTTACCTGCATGTACAAATGCTTATGTGTTCAAATAAATAAAATAAAATTCGTGATTGAAGTATTCGACTTTTCATTACATAATAACGAATTAAAACCCTCAATTACTTCTTTGGTTTATTCATTCAAGTAGTATCACCATTAAAACCTTACACGACTGAGTGCATTAAGTTATATATGTGTATGTATTAGGGAAGTATATTGATCAGAGTGATTGTGGTGAAAGAAAATGAATCACTTTATGTCATTTACTATGAATGAAACCTCGATTATTCTTGAAGCACTTTACACTTATGAAAATATCTAGTGAAGCGTTTTAGATAGAAATACTGTGTTATTTGGTGACGCTGTAAATCCTCATCAAGTAAGGTGACTACGAGATGTATTACTTATACCCGCGAGGTCCCATGTATATGTCCACAGTCTGGAAGTAATTGGTTTTATGACTCTGAAATATTGTCCAAATATAGTGAGACAACAAAATGATTATTCCTTAGGTTTAGACACAAGACACTGTATACAGATGGCATATCGATTTACGAATCTGTGAGTTATCCTGACTGAATAGAATAAGGTTAGGGGAAAACTATAGGTGGCTAAACTAGAATGTGGCTTAAGTTCATAAAGTTACTGAGTATTGATCTGGTAGATACAGATGACCTGGTTGGTATCTGAGCAAGAATCACGTTTATTAGTTAGAGACATTTGATGATATTATTCAGAATTGGTCACTATGAGACAGATGCATTCATTCTTTATCTTCCAGATCTCGGATTAAAATGCGTCAACATTTCAGGATTAATCAGAACCATTCCATTATCAGGAAAAGACGATGGAAATGGATAGGACATACATTACGGAAATCACCAAATTACATCACATAACTTGGAATCCTGAAGGGAAGCGGAAAAGAGGAAGGCCAAAAAACACATTACGTTGGGAGATAGAAGCAGATATGATAAATAAATAGGATAAATAACAACTGGAAAGAACTGGAAAAGATCACCTAGGACAGGGTTGGATGGCGAGTGCTAGTGGGCGGCCTATGTTCCTCCACGAGGAGTAACAGGCGTAAGTATGTGAAATTTCATATATTCCTATTATGAATGGTTAACTTATAGTAAATAATTGTTATCGTTTGAAGAACTCTGGAAAACTACTAGTTAATAATCATAATCTTTCTAATAATTATATTATCCAGTCGGTTACGGTTAACATGTGTAATCTGGCACAAATGTTCGTCAGTCCAAGTTTCCATATAATATCAACATAATGAGATAAAATTAACAAGATAAATGACAAGGAATTCTAAATAATTATAGCATTAATGAATATGTGAAAGACTTAATAGTGAGATAATGATTCAGACAATACAGAAAAAAGTATATCTGAATTGATATTGGATCTGAAGATTAAAAGTAATATAAGCAATGAGTAAATCGACGCCATTCTAATCGATCTTGAATCATATTACCAAATGTTTCCAACAACTGATCATGCTTATAAATCAGACCTTAGCCACGTAGTCTAGACTCACAAACATAGCTCAAATCGATAGTCAATGACTTCATGATGATTTGGGCATACCTAATTTTTTTTCCAACAAACTTCTATTTATTTATTTATTTATTTATTTATTTATTTATTTATTTATTTATTTATTTATTTATTTGAACACATATATATTGGTACAGGAGTCCGCCAAACATATATGCGCCACACAATTTCAGTTCATTAATTGCGTGTGGGCTGCGTTACTGCCCGGGTGCCCAGACCGAAGCAGGTGGTTATCTTAGAGGACCACACCCCGAGCCTTTGACCTAAAGGTCTAACCCACAAGGCAGTGGAACATCGTAAGGAGATGCAGTCCCATGGTAGCCGGTGACCAACGATTGGTTCATACGCCATTTGTTCCCGCAGGATACTGGTGCCCATGTGCACCATTGGTTTGGAATCCGGTTAAAGCGCCGGACATTCGCTTTTCGTCCTCTCATTTTCGTAAACAACACCCCCGCCACGAGAAGGCAGTGAGTAGGACTTCCCTGGCAGAGGCTGTATACGCGCGGCCGTGTGAGAGTATTTCGAGAGGAAGGGCGAGCCCACCCCGCTCTCGGCCATACCAGGGCGTTTGGGGGCCTAATTTTTTTTTCCAACAAACTTCTACTTTAATCAATATTACACTTTGAATTAGACAGTGGTTTGATATATGTTACACATATCCTAGCCACATCGCTCAATGAACATTCAGTTCTATAAACCATTTTTTCCATTTTTGTTTAGTTCTCTAACCACCAGCATAACTCACTTGATAATACGTGAAGTTATGTACCATGTACTATGGCAACTGATTATCATTTATGAATAAAATCACACTGTATTTATGAAATCTCAGTAGGTGATGTGGTTAATGGAAATTCAAAGAAAATTGTATCAGATAAGGGTTTTTGTGGATATTATGGTAATTTAATAGTCGAGTTCATGAGTCAATTGAAGCTAGACCACCATGGAAAACCTGGAAGCACTGGATGGCCGCTTCATCCTCGTATGGTACGACTGAGCAGTGCACATCCACGATCCCGGGTCGCGAGATTCGAACCCAAGATCTACCAGTCTCACGCGCTGATGTTTAACCGCTAGACCATTAAACCGGCATCGTTTACTCAGAATCAGTTATTTGTTAATACGTTGTTGCTATTATTAGTATTATCCAATGCGTGAATAAAACTCATCGATTAGGACCGATGAAATTGTTACAAATTGCCAAAATTTATGTTTAGATTAAAAATGATTCAAAAATACTCAATACTGATCAATCATGAACTTGCATTGTAGGTAAGTAACTGATTAAGCTGATGATAGATGGCCTAACATATATATATATATATATATACTAGTAACTTGGGTCAGAGGAATAATGTATCCAATGTTACAACATATTAACTGACATGTCAGTTATGCATAGTGGACATACAAACACAATCACAATGATAAGGAAGAAAATAACAGTTATTTGTTCCTAACTAATCAATACTCGATACGTATACGTGTGCATGACAACGACTCATTGAATCTGAATACCAATATATACTGGTAACGATCCAAATGAAAATAGTTGCTATATTATTCATTTTGCTCACTATTCAATTTGACAATCAAAAATTATATTTTATTAGTTGAATTCATGAGTTCATTGAAGCTAGACCACTATGGAAAACCTCGCGAACTAACGCTTAACTGATAGGTCCTGGATTCGAATTGTGCGAGGCGGGATCGTGGATGCACACTGCCAAGGAGATCTATACTAGGACGAAATGGCCATCCAGGTTTTTCATGGTCGTCTAGCTTCAAATGATCCATGAATTCAACTACTAAATTGCTATAATATCCACAAAACCGATCTACGATTACAAAAACTTTTACGTTCATATGTTACATTTGGAATGTGACTACTTATGAGTAGGATCAATATATTACACAAAATACCCAAAATAGTAGAAAATTATGGTAAATTATAAGAATTAAAACTAGACCACCATAGAAAACCTAGAAGCAGTGGACTGCTGTTTCATTCTGAATGGGACTCCTCAACAGTGAGCATCCACGATCTCGCCTCGTGAGATTCGAATCCAGAACTTATCAGTCTTGTGAATTCAACTATTAAATTATTATAATATCCACAAAACCTCTCTCTCTAAATTATAAGAAGTGAAAAAAAGTATCCAACTAATATAGAGAGGATTTGTTTACAACATTCTATGAAAAATTTGATCTATGTTAATGATCTGTCAATTTTTGATTGAGATCATAAACCGACTGATGTTAGACCATCACAACTGAAAACCTGGAAGCACTGGACGGCCGCTCCGTCCCACCGTGGGACTCCTCAGCAATGCGCCTCCACGACCCTGCCCTCGGGATTCGAACCCAGGGCCTTCGGCCTCGCGCGCGAACGCTTAACCAACTGGACCATTGAGCCGGCATCCAATGGTGATAGTTTCTAACATCAACCAACCCACGAAATTGCGCGACCAACTTCCGTTGTACTGAGGTAGATACCTGTCCCTACCCGACAAGGATTAGCTCCACTGGTCACGGCTTCTCACTAGAACTCCGAGAATTCCCTCACGAAGCTAGTCACTAGTGAGCACATGTTGATTACTAGTATAGGGGTTGTGGAGATTATTAAGTTTTCAATTGTGATGGTCTAACATCAATCGGTTCATGATCTCAATTAAAAACTTAATAATCTCCACAACCCCTATACTAGTGATCTATCAATTACTTGTTTGTATATTTTATCGTTTCGATTCCATCCCTATCATACAACATGGCTATAGAAATATAATCAACCAAAAAGGGAAGGTTACTCTCTTAAATAGCCAGTTCAGTAATTATGTTTCAAGAAAATGAAAGGATGTTTCATTGAATGAACCCATTTTTTTCAGAGATGAGAGATATTATTTAACAGAATAAAAAGAATAATCAGGTCAACATTTTTTGTATCAATATGTTATGAGTATTAATCTGGGTAATCAGTATGAACTGGTTCAATGTAACTCTTTAAAGTCATTACTTATTTTGTATCAATTCAAGAATGACAAGTGTGAACTTTCATTCAATATGACAAATGTATTTTAATAGTTGAGATCATGAGTCAATTGAAACTAGACAACCATGAGAAACCTGGAAGCACTGGATTGCTGTTTCATCTTAGTATAGGACTCCTCTGAAGTGTGCATCCACGATCCCCCCTCGCGAGATCAGAACCCAGGACCTATCAGTCTCACACTCGAACACATAACCTTTAGACCACTGAGCCAGCCGGGATTCAATTGTGTTAATGTCTAACTTTTACAATTAATCCACGAAATTGTATTCCCTGTATTCATCCAGGTGAACTCTATTCAGTGTGTATCTATCTGTACACTAACTCCCTTATATGTGGTACTAGTTTATGTAAAAATTACTATATAAATGATTGTATTTTGGTTTAATGTTTACATGATTTGTGGAAGTAACTTTGGAAAGTCAGTACATTTTCATTACTAAAGTCCTTCATGTTCTTTCTTGATACCTTGGGAATTACAATGTTTCCCGTTTTTAAAGTATAAGCAATAAGATTAGGGAATTTCAATAGTCAAGTAGAAGTACTAAAACTGTAAACAAAACATAGTTGACAGGTACAATAATAAAGGTAAGATGCAAGATGTAATACATTCTTTGGATTATTCTTCTACCTAATAGTGTAGTAGATTTTTGTCATTTACTTACACTTTTAAATGATTTGCAATTATATACACTGAGATTCGTAAGTTATTTATATAAGTTCGAGTAAATTTATATTTCAGTGGAAAAAACAATCACCGTAGAGACAGAATTGGTAACGATATACGAATCAAAAAAGGACGCTTACAATCAACGGAATCCTGACTACATTTTTAAAAAGTTACATTGGTAAAGAATATTATTATCTAATCGGTCATACAAAATGACAACAAACATGTTATGTATTTTGAAAGGAAAAAATCCCCCTTGTACGGCTGAGAATGGGGAGAGTCAGCTCTCCCTCCCCAAATGCTCTCACATGGCCACGTGCATACAACCACTGCCATGAAAGTCCTACTCACTGCCTTCTTGCACTACGGGTGTTGTTTATGAAGTTAAGAGGATGAAAAGCGAATGTCTGCCGATTTAACCAGGTTGGTGGACATAGAGCATCAACCTAAGAGAGTTGGAAAACCCTGATTCCGAAACAATGGTGCACATGGGCTTCAGTATCCTAAAGGAACAAATGGCGTATGAACCAATCGTTGGTCACCGGCTACCATGGGACTGCATCTCCTTACGATGCTCCACTGCCTTATGGATCAGACCTTTAGATCGAAGTTTCAGGGTATGGCCCCCTAAGATAGCCACCTAATACGGTTTGCGTACCCGGGCAGTATCACAGTCCACATACAAATCGAGTGACTTTTGTGGCGCATATGTATTTGGTGCCTCTTTGTACCAATATTTATGTGTTTAAATAAATAAGATTCCTTGTTTGATTTTTATTCATGAACTTCCCTTTATTGACGGAAACGGCTGATTACATATCTAAATTCAAGAATGAAAATTGGTATCCCCCTCTTCACTTTAAAAGAGTCGATCCAATGATATACAGTGAACACACATATTTTTTCTCATCGTAATTGATTCGTTACAAGGTTATCAGAGGATTTCCTCGTGGTGAAATTAGAAAACAGTCCTTTAAAATTGAAATAAATGTGTTAGAACTATATCGTCGTTACATCGATGAGACTTTTATCGTTCTAAAGATCAAAGGCGGAGATTAGAATTTATTAAAACACTTCTAACAGAAGTCATCCCGTAGTCACTTTCATAAAACCAAAAGATAACTACTACAGCATCCCTTTTCAGATATCATATTGATAAGAAGGCCTGATGAGACAGTAAAAAGAAATGTCTATCACAATTCGGCTATACAAAGTTAATATGTATGTTTATTGAACTTTGTCCCATTACAATATAACCAAGATTTAGTCAAATATTTGGTTCACAGAGCTAAAATTATTACCTTTGCAGCGGAACTAAAACTGATCTACAATTTAGTGAATAAAATCGTATACCTATCAAAGTTTCTAACAAAACATATATAAAGCATAACCTAAAGTCAAACCTACAACAGAAACAAAGAGATATTTACTCTAGAAATGACAGTTCAAAAGTGATATATCGAGCAAGTTATGACGGATAATATAAGCCATAGAACTGACAGTTAAATTTTAAGCGAAGATGAAGAGTGGCTAGCAGTGTTTCGTCCTACTTGGAGCTCGTCAGCCGGATGCATGTGCATCCCAGAGTTGATGTTCACTCCGTTGCACAAGCAGGTGGTTATCAGGACTTACTAGCTAAGTCGATAACGCGATGGCGTTTGAAGCGAATAGTACTGAATTCGAGTCTAAGAGTGAACATCAACTCTCTCAGATGCAGGTACATCCAACTGACGAGTCCCAAATAGGACGAACCGCGCGTAAAACTAGATTTCACTGCTAGCCACTATCCAACTTTGTTTAAAAAGCTTGTGACTTAAGGCTATATCGAGGGAATCCTCACAGGATGCATATATGTCAATAAGTGACTGATCAATTGCAGTCCTAAACAGCGATGGGAAGATACAACTAAAACAACGCCAAGTGAATTTGACAGCTAAATTGTTTCCTTTTTTCTTCACTCAGACATCAGTGAGTTCACAAAATAAAGATTAACTGCTCTAGTTCTTAGTCTTCTATGTATGTTTCCCAGTTCATAAACTTTTATAGAGCCAGTACAATCAAGCATATATCATAACGTTATTCTTTTTGGTTGGTTAAAGTAGAAAAGTGAATAATACGAAGCTCCGTTTTTGCATATTTAGAGTATAACGATCATTCTATCGATAAAAATTTGGCTTTGAAATTGTCCTCATTTCCAAACCCAACAGTTTACACATAACAGAAACCAAAGGTATACATACATATCAATAAACATATTCCTTATGTACAGAAAAAGTTGATTCAGCCTCATTTTCTACATAATATACTTATCTTAATAATCTGATTACCTAATTTCTTTATACCAATTTTATTAACTACTTATTAATTTTACAAGTAACATGAAACACTTACAATCAATTAAGTGATCACAATCTGATCTTTGGATCTAATTTTACATTTGTTCATCATTAAACTGATTATTGTTCTAAAGATTGGGTTATTGAATTGACCAACCACCAACTACCTGATACATATTTGTTTAGTATCAGAGGGGGTTTTGTAGGGATTGTAGTAATTTCAATAGTTCAGATCATGAGTCAATTGAAGCTAGGCCACCGCGAGGCGAGATCGTGAATGGAAACTGCTTAGGAGTCCCATACTTGGACGGAACAGCCGTCCAGTGCTTTCAGGTTTTCCATGATGGTCAAGCTTCAAGTGATTCATGATTTAAACTATTGAAATTACTATAATATCCACAAAACCCCTTCTGATAATAATCATCATATACTCATTAATGACTGGCTTCAAGATGTACTTCCTGGAGTTCTAGTGAGAAGCAGTGTCCAGTGAAGTTCAACCAGTTCTGTTATGAGATAGTAACACACTGAATACAGTTATGGATATATCGCTTAATTTTAGTGCATTGGTTGAAGTTAAGCATTAAAACCGTTAGATGCCTTCTCAGTGGTTTACAGGTTAAGAGTTCGGGTTTGTGGAGATTGTAGTAATTTTTATTAATTGAATTCATAAGTCGACCTAAGCTAGGTCACCACTGAAAACCTGGAAGCAGTGGACGCGCGCCAGACCGATAGGTCTTGGGTTCGAATCCCGCAGGAATGGTCGTGGGTGTGCACTACCGAGGAGTCTCGTAGTAGTACGAAAATGCCATTCAGTGCTTCCGGATTTTTTCATGATGGTCTAGCCTTAATTGACTCATGAATTCAACTATAAACTTCCTAATCAGCTAATAGTGATAATCTTTAGGTTGACTTGATACGGTTTGTTTGAATCTTCCCATTGATGTTCAAGACTGCAATTGATCAGTTTGTTATTGGCATATGTGCATCCTGTGCATATTGCCTCTATATAGCCTTAATCTTTAGTTTATCCGATAAGTTCAATAATGAAATTAATGAAGTGGAAATATTCAAGTTTATTTTAAATCATTAGAAAATGAAACAATCACAGTAGGATATCATTTCATGTAAACCAACACAATATATATCTGTACATAAAATGAACTGTAGTTTTTCTGCTTTATCATAGTTAGTTGTTACATAACATACATTATCTTTAGTAGGGTGGCTAGTTTAACTTGCGAGAGACTAATAAATGATATTGATGGGACAAGAATACAAGTGGGAACAATCAAATGTTTAGATGATTGAGAAGATTTGTAGCTGAGGTGGATGATTTTGATACAGTTTTGTTCTCTGAGCTGCATGGCCAAATCATCCAGCTCAGAGAATAAAACTCCACCAAAAACGATCAAATGTATTTGAATACAAAATTACAGAATATTTTGGTGAAATCTGAGAACCAACATACAGTAAATACATCATTTGCAAAATGTCAATCAATTGTCTTAGATTTCACTGTTCCTTCATGTTCATAGCAATCATTCTCTGTTCTCGTTTTCTTTTCTTCGACCTTCTTAACCTTCTGCCTCCAAGCATTTCACTTTCGATTGATGATACATACTACTTATATCTGTCGACATCAGTAACACACATCACATGGGGACTGATATCTGTAATGCCTGGACTTTCGTGTTTTATACAGCTAGTTTCTTGATTAATTATACAACAGTTACCAAATTAATAATCTCAGTCAATTATAAATATATGATAACCTAATCACAACGTAGTGTTCATGCCAATAATATTATAGAACAGTTAGTGAAACTTATTAACTAAACAAATATGATTACAGGATTCGAACAGATATGAATGACGAATAAATTCAACTTTCGAGTTCTCAGTGTAATGTCACCAAGGATAGTAGAAAAAACCACATGTAAAAAACATACTCATATAAACAGAGATGAATGATGACTAGCAGTGGAATTCAGGATACGCGTTTCGTCCTGTTCGAAACTCGTCAGCTAGATTTACTGGCATCCCAGAGTTAATGTTCACTCCAGGACTCGAACCCAATAAGATAGTGTTCAAAGTGAACTCTAGCTTCTACTGACAAATCTTGGTGACTATCGTAATTCAATAAAATAATGATATATAACATGAATATTTGACTTAACTTATACTCTCCACATTATTTATTTATCTGAAAGATTGATCTACCTTAGAGGAGATTGCAATTCCTATACTTGATCAATATTTGTGAAAATATATAGTATCATAAGGGGTTTTGTGGAGATTGTAGTAATTTCAATGGTTGAGATCATAAGTTAGTAGTTTAGTGGTTAAGCGCTCGCACGCGAGACTAATAGGTCCTTGGTTCGATTCTCGCGAAGGGGGCGAGATCGTGGGTGCGCACTGCTGAGGAGTCCCACAATGGGACAAAACGGCCGTCCAGTGATTCAAAGTTTTCCATGATGGTCTAGCTTCAATTAACTTCTGATCTCACCTATTGAAATTACTTGATAAGAATCATAACGATGTAGATATTTTGATTGACAAGTTTAAATAAAAAATTTTGTGAATACAATATGTTAACTAAATAATCGTTATTGTTCATTACTGAATTTTCATTATTATCATCTTGAAATGACTGGGTTAGTGTTTAAAAATTGCACGCACATGTATGACAACAATAGCATACAACTGGGGGGGGGAAACTACTGAAACATAAAACAACATATGTTATTTAGTTTCCCCCCCCCCCCAGTGTGTGTAATTTGAGCAGTTTTGTTGAGAAAATAAAATCCAAGAAGAAAATAGTAAACATTAATCTCTAAGCTACTTTCTTTCTTCTTCATAAAAATTTTAATTCACTACTTGACCGCAATACTGATTACTCTTAATTCATGTAAATCACGCCAATGATGATGACAATCTGTTTTAGAGTTAAACTGTATTCCATAAATGAAACTAGATGGAGTACAACTGATTAACGATTATTGAAGAAGTAAAAAGATTTGAAATGTGTCATACTGAAAATGAAATATAACCACAGACAACAAGATGACGATATCATATGATCAGTTGATGTGTTTGTTTCATATTCTGATGAGACATTAATCATAGTACGAAAATCCTGTTTATGACGCCGATTTAAATATCATAGAGGGAGTGATTCAGTTTTTGTCAGGAACTACGTATTTCTTGTAGATCTGAGGCTTCTATCGACTTCTGGCAATCATCTAACATTAAAATCTAATACTAAGACCAAATAATATGAAGAATTATCCAACCATTTATTCTGTTATGTAGTTTTGATTTCCGACTGTAGCACTTCTAGGGTTACTGTCGGACGCAAGCCCGGATAAAGAAGGAGGATTGAACATAGGGTCAACAGCCCCAGCCCGTAGAAAACAACCTCGCTAAAAAAAGCTAACCAGAAAAAATAATTTAAACCATTCAAACTATGACCCCCGAATTGACACACTTGTAAATTTATGTACATTCAACAAAATGGTTATAGGTGGCACAATATTTCCACACAAAGCTACATAGGTCACACTAAAAATAACCAAATAAATCATATCTGTATCACAAAAAGATTCAGGTTAATGGAAGACGTGAGAACTGGGAGAAGAGCTGACATAACTTAAGATCACCCCCTTGTGGTTGTTAAGATGAAACTAAAGCTAAAGAAGCACTGAAACATTAGGGAAACAGCATTACAAAGGTTGAATACAGCCTTCCTTCGAGAAATTCACAAACTCAACAAATTCAAGATAGCTCTCAACGGTAGGTTACAAGCCTTACAAGATCTACTGAAAGAAGAAAAAACTACTACGGAGGATAACTGGAAAGGGATCATAGAAGCACTAACTTCACCGTGTCGGGGGTTCTCGGCTGCGAGAATGATCATCATAAGGAATGGGTCTCTATCGAAACCCTGGAAAAGATTCAAGAAAGGAAGAACAAGAAGACAGCAATTAACAACAGCCGAACAAGAACATAGAAAGTCAAGGCACAAGCTGAATACACGGACGCAAACAAGCAAGTGAGGAAGAGCATTATAGCTGACAAGCAGAAATGTCTAGAGAATCTGACAGAGACATCGGAAAAAGGTGAAACGGAAGGAAATGTAAAAAAACTATATAACACAACAAAGCTAGCATGGAAATACAGTAAATCAGAGACTAGTCAAGGAGAAAGAAGGCCAGCCAATCACTGAGATTCGAGAACAGTGGAACAGGTGGGTTGGACACTTTGAAGAACTTTTGAATAAACCAGCCCCGATAAACTGCAAACATGCTCCACATTCTATTCGGGAAGGTTTGGGAGGAAGAACAAGCGACGATGGACTGGAAAAAAGGATATCTCATCAAGATATCAAAGAAAGATCTCAGTAAATTTGAAAACCACAGAGAAATCACACTACTGTCAGTACCAGAAAGGGTTTTCAACAGTGTTACTGAACCGGATGACAGACTCAGTAGACACCCATCTTCGACATCAACAGATCGGATCCCTGAGAAAATCGTCAACATCATACGGAATTCATACAACTGACTACAGTGCAAAGTGGTACATGAGGGGCAGCTCACAGATGCATTCTAAGTGAATACCGGTGTAAGACAATGATGCTTACCTCTCCCTTTCTCTTTCTTCTGGTGGTTTACTGGATTATGAAGACCTCCATATCTCAGGAGAAGCACGGAATACAATGTAGAGCTTGAATGCAACTAAACGATTTGGACTTCGCAGATGAAATGGCTCTTCTATCCCATACACACAAACAAATACAGGTGAAAACAACCAGTGTAGCAGCAGCCTCTGCATCAGTAGGCCTCAACATACATAAGGTAAAAAGCAACATCCTCAAATGCAACACAGCGAGCACCAACCAAATCACACTTGGTGAATAAACTCTGGAAGATATGGAGACTTTCGCATATCTGAGCCGCATCAGCAAAGAACAAGGAGGATCTGATGGAGATGTTAAGAAAAGGATTAGGAAAGAAAGCAGCATTCTTACAGTTGAAGAAAATCTGCAACTTAAAACAACAACTTGGAAATCTACTACAACCATCATCAAAATGATACAAGTATTTATAAACAATTGTCTGAGTACGAAACTGAATCTCCGTTGGTCGAATACCATCAGTAACAGCCTATTGTGTGAGAGGACAAATCAACTTCCAACTGAAGAGGAAATTAGGAAAAGACGTAGGAAGTGGATAGGACATACATTACGGAAATCATTAAGCTGCATCACGAGGCAAGCGCTACATTGGAATCTTGAAGGGAAAAGAAAAAGTGGAAAACCAAGGAACACACAACGTCGGGAATTGAAAACAGATATGGAAAGGAAACAACTAGATATAGTTGTCTAGTACAGAGTTTGATGAGGAATGCTCGTCCACAAGAGGTAATATGCGTAAGTAAATAAGTAACTATCGAAACATACATCCAACGTAAGGTCCGGGTAATAACATTAAGTAAATATTATTACTAAGAAAAACTTTGATATCGAATGCATATTTCATATTATTTTAGATCTTGATATATCGCTACCTGTCTTGATTTTCACATAGAGACTTGCAACAAGTTCATTTCATTTCAAGAACCTTCTGCTAGTCACTATCGGAACAGCTAAAAAAACTTAAGACCTAAAATGGTGATATTGAAGTAATCTGAAAAGGATGCGAATATGTCAAACTGACTGATTCATTTCTATACTGAACACCAATCATGAGAATATACTAATATTGATTAATTTTAATAGTTGAGATCATGAGTCAATTGAAGCTAGACCACCATGAAAAACCTGGGAGCATTGGAAGGCCGATTCATCCCATTGTGAGACTCATCAGCATTGCTCATCCACGATCCTGCCCTCTCGAGATTCGAACCCAGGACCTATTAGTCTCGCATGCTAACGCTTAACCTCTTGACTCATAATCTCAACTATTAAAATTACTAATAATATCCACAAAAACCCCTTCTGATATTAATATTGATTAATAATTTTTATCACTAATATTGAAATGAAATAGAATATTCAACTTACTTTATTATTAGAAGATAAATGTGAATCTTGTCGAGGACTACATTGATTAGTGTCTGATTTCAATGACTTCATGTGTATATCTCGTTGTTAAAATTTATGATTGTTGTGTTTCTTCTTCTTCTTCTTCTTCTTCTTCAATGATATCTGTTAAGTCCTTTGTAAGTAGTTTCAAATGTAAGTTTTATAACCGATGATGACGATGATGCAATGATTAAATATAAAATGAAAATAGTTTATTTCTTAGTTCATCGTTTACCCCCCTTTGAAGTAGGGACCTTAATCTTTAAAAATGTATTCAGTCACTAACGTAGATTATGAATAAGCGAGAAAATATTCTTCACTCTTTTATTTTTCTATCCAAATCCTTCATTCATTCATTCATTCAGTCAGTCAGTCAGTCAGTCATAATTTGTGCGCTATGAGTGACTAAATACACTCTGTTGTAGAATTATCTAACAGATTGATGATAATAATAATAATAATAATAATAATAATGATTGGTAATACTGTTATATTGACAATGAAACGATGGGTGTAGATATTATTACATAACTATGAAATCAAACTAAGATTTGATTGGATCACAACAACAATAATTTTACCTTTTCTTTCTCCCCTTTTTTTAAAAAAAATCTTTGTCTCTCTCTCATTCCCCTCATCACAATGATGATGATGATGGTGATTATGGGAAAGAGAGATGAATCCTTTTTAATGAGTCATTCACCACAGTACAATTAATTCAGGTCACGTGTGATATATGAAATACGTTTTGAAGTGTCTAAATGTTCAAGGAGAGTATATAATTATGAAACTAGAAATGAAGTGAAATGATCCCCTAATATGTGTGTGTGTATGTTACACCTGTTCATACTTAATTATTTCACTTCATTAATTAAATATATAATCTAATATATTGGAGTTCATAATTCATATCATGAATTAATATTAGCTAAGACAAAACTTAGCTAAACTGGTGTTTCATAGAAGTCTTCTATCTGAAGCTTGTGCTGATGATGTCGTTTAGAAGAACAATGAAAGCTCCGCATCTAAACCATCCAGCTCACGGAACAAAACCCCATCAAAAACTAGTGTTTCATATCCAATCTACAATTTTTTTTCATCATTGTGTACTGTTCATCAAAGGACAGTAATTCTTTAAATCATAATTTTTTCTTGGAATCTACTAAGCAGATTATCCAGTGAAACGTATGCACACTAGTATGTTAAGGAGTTGGGGTGAGACTATAATTTATGAACGACCATTGAGCGACTGACTTTGAGGGTTCCACTTAACAACCAGGAGTAAATGAAGGTTATAAACCTATGTGATGAATTATAATTATAATTTACAATTGATGATTAAGGTTAGGAATTAGATTTAGGGTTTTCATCACGAACTGACATCATTTATAATACCATAACTCTATTTATCCAAATGGATGAATGGATTTCGCGCCAATATCCGAGACTTGTTATCTTATACGTCATTGGTTCGTCCATAAATTATAGTCTCGCTGATAATACTTTGATCATTTGAAAAATGCGCTTATTTGTATTCACAAGTATACTAAAATATTGATTATTTATTGAGGCCAAATTTGTAACTAGGTAAATTTATTGTCATTGCAAATCCCTGGAAAGTAATCTAATAGAGATTTAGTTTACGCCATGAATTAATTTAAGCTAAATAGCTTTTTAAAATGAAATACAACATAACTATTTCAATCCAGTTTGAAGTACCTTAGCAATCCTATCAGACACCGACCCCAAGGCCTTTAGGCTTCCCTATATTTCATGTAAGATAACATTTCTGTATTATGTACGTTATTCAAATGCCTTCGTGATATAGTTATCCATACTAAGATAGTGGAGAAGATATGTAGCTCAGTTGGATAATTTTGAATGAGTTTCGTTCTTTCAATTGGATGATTTAGTTATGTAGCTTCACTTCTACCTGAAGTTTATGCTGATGATGTCGTTTAGAAGAACAATGAAAACTCTACAACTAAACCATCCAGATCAAAGAACAACACTCCATCAAAATATTCATACTGAAAAATAAGACTTATTTAAAGCCTCGGCAACATTTGGAATAATGAAATTTTATTATAAGAGATAAATAAACAAACCAGATCCCAGCGGAGGAAGAAATCAGGAAGAAGTGCTGCATATGGAAAGGACACATATTGAGGAATGCACCCATTTGCGTCATAAACCAATCCCTCACTTGAAATCCTCAAGGCCAAAGGAGAAGTGGAAGACCAAAGAACACATTACTCCCAGAAATGGAGACAGTCATGAGAAAAATGAACAACAATTGGATAGAAATAGAAAGGAATGCCCAGAACAGAATGTGTTGGAGGATGCTTATCAGCGGCCTATGCTCCATTGGGAGTAACAGGTGTAAGTATGTAAGAGATAAACAGTCACTTAGTGACTAAACATTATAAAAATTCAGAAAATAATTTTAAACTATATGTAAATTTAATTATTATTATTATATAATATACCCTTGTGTGCTAGGGTATTTTCACATTGGTTTTCAGGAGACCCAGATACCATCCAGACTTTCATGTGACAACCCAAATAGTACAGCTCAATGCCATTTTAACAGGTGAGCCAGAAACTACCCAGGCTTAAAATGTGTGTAGATTTAATAATTAATATTTTTTATGATATTCAAATACATAGAAAATTGTGTTTCTGACGTTTCGTGACTTAATGTAAGTTACTTCTTTAGAGTAATTAAATAACCGAATTCAATTTACATGAAGTCACGAAACATCGTCATAAATACAACTTTTCTACTTATTGGGATACAACAGAAAAAAAATATTTATTATTAACTCTCTACCCAATGTTCAATTTATTTAAAACTATCATGTACGTACGTACGTACGTACGATGTTGTGCGTTGTTGCTGACTGACTGACTGTCCAACTTTGACATGGATATCGATGTGTAAAATTCTTATGCCTAATTAAAAACCATATATAATACAGTTATTCTACCCAAACTGTATTGATTTACGGATATGAAACTCCCTTAGGTGGACTATCCGTGTCCACCAACTGGGTTAAAGCGTCGGTCATTCGCTTTGTATCCTCTCAATTTCGTAAACAACACTCGTGGTGTGAGAAGGCAGTGAGTAGGACTTTTGTGGCAGTGGTTGTATGCACATGGTCATGTGAGAGCATTTGGAGAGGGAGAGTTGACCCTCCCCACTGTTGGCCATATCAGAGCATTTGAGGTAAGTTCATAATAATCGTAATCTATGAATGTTAATATTTGATGATCTCGTTCAAAGTTAATTTTAGTTGTATGACTGAATTTATTATTTATTGTCAGAAAGGGGTCTTCGTAGATATTATAGTAATTTAATAGTTGAATTCATGATTCAGTTGAAGCTAGACTACCATGGAAAACCTGGAAACACTGGACATATATTCCTATCTCTTATTGATTCTTTTGTAATGGTATTTATCATCTGTAATTGAGATTGAATCACTACCTTGAAACTATGCTGACCCATGCCTTGTAATTCATCTATCTGTTTAATATCCATTTTTACTCTGTTCATAATAAGGGTACTGTTCATTTAAAAGAAAATCTATTCAATTATTCTAACTAACATATGTAGTTATGTATGTAAATGATTTTCGATCAGTTCAATGGGTTTTAACTACTGATATCTCTATTCAGTTGGTATTGTTTACTTGAATTTTCCCATTGATGTTTAGAACTGCAATTGTCCAGTCTTTCATTGATATATGTGCATGCTGTGCGTATTACCTCGATATTGCCTTAATTCACAAGCACTATAAGCAAAGATGGATAGTGGCTAGTAGTGGAATTCAAGACGCGTGTTTCGTCCTATTTGAGACTCGACAGCTAGATGTACCTGCATCTCAGAGTTGATGTTCACTCAATGGGAAGATTCAAGTAAACAATACCAAGTGAATTTAAACTTCATCCCATTGAACAAATTAGTGCCTATCAGGACTCAGTACCTAAGTGGATAACGGAATGGAATTTGAAGTGAATGGTACTGGGTTCGAGTCTCATAGTGAATTTCAACTCTAAGATGAAAGTACATCCATCTGACGAGTCCAAAACAGGACGAAACAAACATCCTGGATTCCACTGCTAACCACTGGTCATCTTTGCTCATACTGATATTTCTTCCATATACTTTTCATCATAGAATTTCCACTTTGACTAGAATATTGTTTGATTCATTAATGAACTGACTACCTAACAACATGACAAGTTATCATTCTACACTATGCACTATATGATCTACTACATAGAACATACATAATTTATATTCAATACACACAAGACATATAATCTATGCATTGAACAGATAATCATCGACATTACTGTTATACATTTCATTCATGTGAATATTGATCAAATCAAAATACCTCTATACATTATTACATGCATGAATGAGAATACTATCCATCGGACATGTATGTTTCATTTAATGATAATAAGGAATGGATAATAATTAACAAATCAAGGAATAAACTGTTTCTAATTAACACTTTTACAAGAAGAAAACCTTACTGTGAGAGTGTGAAGTTGTTGTGTTTCACTGGATAAAATAATCATTAAATACATGAATGAATGGCTTTCTGATAGTAAAGTTTTCGTACGAAATGTATGGTTTGGATTATTTTTTTCTGGTAAGCGTTTTTTTAGCGAGTTAGTTTTCTACGGGATGGGGACGCTAACCCCATGCCCAACCCTCCTCCTTTACCCGGGCTTGGGACCGGCAGTAACCCTATAACCACTGAGAAATTGAAATCTATACATATGAATTGGGATAATTGTACATATGAATGTGAAAGAATATAGCGCTGTTCTGATATTCATAATTATTATAATCTATAGTATTCCATATTATTCATGTAAAGGTTTTGTAAAGATTGTTAAATTTTTGTAGTTTATATCATGACTTAACTTTATTTAGGTTATCATTGAAAATGAGGGAGTATTGAACAATTGTTTGATCTTAGTATGAGACTACATAATGGTGAGTAATCATGACCCCAGTGGTGATCGTACCTAGGACCTTCAGTTCTGAAGTGACCCGTCAGCGTTTAGTCCACTAAATCAACTTGCGATAGTTTACACATCCACCTTCAATCAGTCCTTGATATTGCACAATCATAGTTCAATGTGATTGCTTAATAAGTGAAGTCATTTTGAAGGAATGGTAAAGTGCGAATAAACTATACCAGCACAGTAATAATAATAATAATAATAATCGATGAAAATATCAACTATTGAACCGAATTCACTTGGTATTGTTTTACTTGTATCTTTCCATTGACGTTTAGGACTGCAGTTGATCAGCCACATGTTGGTATATGTGCATCTTATGCGTATTGCCTCAATATAGCCTTAAGTCACAAGCTTTCTAAGGAAAGATGGATAGTAGCTAGCAGTAGAATCCAGTTTCACGCGCGTTTCATCCCAATGTAAAGTTTGTAAACCTTCTGAATAATTTTATTTGAGATTTTAAGATATTAGTGATAATGGGATAAGTTTAAGTAAGGTAACTTTGAATAATTATCAGTTTTATACAGTCAATCTGTCTCATTCAACCTAGAATTCATTTGGACTAAATTACATTACCATACTATATCAATACAGTGCAATGAAATTATCAGGATATACTTCAAAGAAGTAGAAATAATAGTATTATTAATGATCTTAAAAGAGAGAGAGTAAGAGTAGAAATAGGGAATAAAGTTTGAAGAGAAGGGATAAATTCTTGGCATAATGTGTTGATAATAACATTACAAAAATGAAATCAGGAAAGTTATAGAGAAAAAGTTTCTACACCTCAGTGCCGTTCTCAAGCATTGAGATGGATTAAACTTGTTTTTAGGTAACCTGAACTTACCAGCATCACTGTGTGCAACTGTCAATGAATTCATGAACAGATGTGGTGTTTTAGTTTGAACCCCCTAACTCATTTTCAACCTGCTGTTGCACAAACAAACATTGTGCATCAAGGTAGGCGGTGGTTATGCACACTTAATGAATGTCCAAGCTACCTCAATAGATGAAGTTTCACTAACTTATCCACTGATTTTCCCTATTTCTCATATCCAACTGATGACCTCATTATATATGATCCTCTGAAAACAACTGTTACTAAATACTAGCGATTTAATATCTATACTTGAACAGATCATAATTCACAAGCCTAGATTAATATTACGAACTCAACACTATACCCACCCTTCAATAGGCAGTAAGTTATCTCATCTACTCTACAAGTAACACTAGTTGACAAAAACCAGGGTGCTTTTTTGTATCCGTACCATAATTTTGTTAGCTAACAGCTCACTAGAACTGATGGGTGAATTGGTCAACGCGCTCAACGACTTCACTTCCTACGACTGGTCTAAATGATGTTTCAGATCAGCCATGAAACACAATTTTCGGTTTGAACGGAAGTAAACACATCCCGAATATGCTTTCATTGTTACTCGTGGTGTTGAGCATATTCATTAAATGGTTACTCTATGTCGTTAAGTAGGAGATTAATCTCTAGAAGGTCAGACAAAGAAAGTGTTATTGCAAGACAATAACTTATTTTTCGTTCATCTCTCTAAATTGCAAAAGTGAAAAGAATATTTCTTGAAAGAATCACCACTTAGTCAAGCATAAATTGACTAATTATCAGATATTGTTTCATTATGATTCATTTGAAATTTATTAAGCTGTAAATCATTACATTCAGTTTTTTTCTGGTATAGCAGCAGCCTCTGCATCAGTAGATCTCGATATACACAAGGTAAAAAGCAAGATCCTCAAATACAACACGGAGAACACAAACCCGATCATACTTGATGGAGAAACTCTGGAAGATGTAGAATCCTTCACGCACCTGGGAAAAATCATCGATGAACAAGGAGGTTCAGATGCAGACGTAAAGGCGAAGATTGGAAAAGCAAGGGCCACATTCCTACAATTGAAGAACATATAGAACTCAAAACAACTTTCAACAAATATCAAAGTGATAATCTTTAATACGAACGTCAAGACAGTTCTACTATACGGAGCTAAAACTTGGAGAACTACCACAACCATAATCGAAATGATACAAGTGTTTAAAAATAGTTGTCTATGCAAGATACTCGAGATTCATCGGCCGGATGCCATCAACAACAGTCTGTTGTGTGAGAGAACAAACAAGCTTTCAACTGAAAAGGAAATTAGGAAAAAACGTTGGAAATGGATGGGACATACATTACGGGAATCACCAAACTGCATCACGAGACAAGCCCCAACTTGAGATCCTGAAGGGAAGCGGAAAAGATGAAGGCCAAAGAAAACAATTCGTCAGGAAGTAGAAGCAGATATGAAAAGGATAAATAACAAGTGGAAAGAGCTGGAAAGGATTGCCCAGGACAGAGTTGGGTGGCGAATGCTGTTCGGCGGCCTATGTTCCTCCACGAGCAGTAACAGGCAGAAGTAAATAAGATTACGTTCCATATTTCAACGAAGATCTACGGAGTATTTGAAATTCTTTTCAGTTCATTAATCTTTCATGTGAAACTAGATGTATTCTAGTAAAGCGTGTCAAAGATACACGCATATATACTACTTTTTCACTAGGTACTGAGATAAGCGAGTAGATCACCGTAAATCAGTATACGTAAAAGAGTTATTTCCTCCTTCTACCGAACTCTTCATTAATAGTCTTACACATGACTCGACAGGCAATTCAAACTTAAAATATCCAATCATACATTAAGCCTCAGTTAAATCAATTCACACAACAATAACACTGAATAAGGATCATAAGTGGGAAGAAGAAGTCGAAAAAGTGTGAAGTATAGAATTCAAACAAAGTGATTAAGTGATAGAATTAATCAAGTATGGCCTAATAGTCTAAGTTTGGAACAAAACAATCGGTCCCATACTTATTTGATTTACAATTGTATCAATCATTTGAAAAATTACTACGAATCCACTCAACTACATCAAATTATTAGTAGAGAAGAGTTGTGCAGTTTATCGGATGCGTAGTTTATATTATAAGCTGAATTTTTAGTTAGACAAACATTACGAGCCAGTGAGATAAACTTCATTGAAGAATAAGTCTCCATGGAAGTGGAATCTGTAAAATTAACCGGGAATTAAACTCAAGACTTTCAGACCTAACAGTAGGCGTTTAATTTTCAGATCACTGGATTATTATTTAACTATTAATAATTTTAAGTTTATAATCTGAATTTTAAGTGATTGCTATGAAATATAATACCAGGAAAAGTCTTCAACAGAGTATTGTTAAAAAGAATGAAGGAATCCATAGACGCCCAACTTCGAGACCAACAAGCTGCATTTCGTAAGGATCGATCGTGTACAGACCAAATCGTAACACTATGGATCATTGCGGAACAATCAATTGAATGGAATTCATCACTCTACATCAACTGCATTGATTACGAGAAAGCATTTGATGGCGTATACAGGACTAGACTATAGAAGCTTCTTCGACACTACGACGTACCTGAGAGGATAGTCAATATCATACGGAGTTCTTATGATGGAATAAACAGCAAAATCGTGTATAGAGGACAGTTGACAAACTCGTTCGAAGTAAAGATCGGCGTCACGCAAGGTTGCTTACTCTCATCCTTTCTCTTTCTTCTGGCGATCGACTGGATCATGAAGACGTCAACATCTCGAAGGGGAAGCACGAGACTCAGTGGGCAGCTAGGATGCAACTGGACGATCTGGGCTTCGCAGATGATCAGGCCGTCCTATCACACACGCAACAACAAATGCAAGAGAAGGCGATCAGTGTAGCAGCAGCAGCCTCAGCAGCAGTAGGTACCAACATATACAAACGGAAAAACAAGATTCTCCGATACAACAAAACACACACCAATCGAATTACACTTGACGGAGAAGCTTTAGACAATGTAATAACCTTTACATAACTGGACAGCATCATTGATGAACACGGTGAATCTGATGCAGATGTGAAGGCGTGAATTGGTAAAGCAAGAGCAGCATATCTACAACTGAAGAACACCTCGAACTCAAAACAACTGTCTGTCAATCAACACCGAGGTCGGAATTTTCAATACGAATGTAAAGACTGTTCTACTGTATGAGGCGGATGCTTGGAGAACTACGAAAGCTATCATCCAGAAGATACAAGTGTTTATTGACAATTGTCTACATAAAATACATTGGATCCGTTGGTCAGACACTATCAGTAACAACCTACCGTGAGAGAGAACAAACCAGATCCCAGCGGAGGAGGAAATCAGGAAGAAGTGTTGGAAGTGGATAGAACACACATTGAGGAAAGCATTCGACTGAGTCCCAAGGCAATCCCTCACTTGAAATCCTCAAGGTCAAAGGAGAAGTGGAATACCAAAGAACACATTACTCCCAGAAATGGAGACAGACATGAGAAGAATGAGCAACAATTGGATAGAACTAGAAAGGAATGCCCAGAACAGAATGTGTTGGAGAATGCTGCTCGGTGGCCTATGGTCCATTGGCGATGATGTTCTAGTTACTCACTGTTATGGAGCATCTGTACTAAGAAGAATCGGTGTCTAGTACTTCCTGATTTTTAATGATCATCTAGTTAAAATGCTACTCTGTAATAGAAACACATCATCAGCACTTTTTTTCTTTGAAACCAGAATTTTCATTTCATACACAAAATCACACGTCTTTCTATCATATTCTATGTAATTCGATAATTGTTTACTTTACAAAGTTGTAATAGTCATAGGAACTATCTTTTCCACTGGATTTTTTTTTGTTTCAGCTTACTCAACAACTACATAAGTTGAGTTTTTCCCAGGTAAACAATCATTTCGAAAAAAAAACAGAAAAAGAAAGAAGAAAAGACGGGATAATCAGAATAAACAATCGACATATGTATTATGTCATATTGACAAGATGTTGTTTACGTTCATGAGCTCAGACCCACACACACACACACACACAAATAACCACTTACATATAAACACAGTCAGATAAGAAATGTAAACATATATGTGTTAAGTAAACATTGAAAACATAATTTACATGTTCGTTCACCTATTCGGTCTACTTTTTCTTCATCTATTACTTTATAACAAACTTTGGTTGTTATATTTTCATTTTGTTATCAATCAGTTGTGGGCTGTTTTTTTGCTTAATTTTATTTATCAGCAGGTTGACTTGTTTACTTTGTTCATGTATTGTGTTATTTTGTTGAATTAATAATGATTATTTCAAGTAAACGATGTGATAACAACAAAAGATTCAATCAAAATCAATAATAATCAATTAACACCGTCGGCTGCGCCGGCTCAGTGGTCTAGCGGTTAAGTGCTCGCGCGCGAAACCATCAGGTCCTGGGTTCGAATCTCGCAGGGAGCGGGGTCGTGGATGCGCACTGCTGAGGAGTCCCACGATAGGGCGAAACGGCCATCCAGTGCTTCCAGGTTTTGTTGTAGTGGTCCAGCTTCAACTGACTCATGACCTTAACCATTGAAATTACTTTAATATCCACAAAACCCATCTGGTAATAATTTCTGTTTTGTCAATTAAAGACTCGATAGTATTTAGAGAAGCTTAAATTTTTGACAATATGTAACACAATATTATCTTTAATGAATAAGTTAGCAACTATCTAGACTTATTAGTTTAGTAAATATACTTTTTTGGATTTGACTGCTAGCCGCAGGACATAACTATAATCAAGTAGGTGGTAGATATAATAGAGGTAAACAAATTGGGAAAATGTGTTGCATTCAATATTTGGATGTTTACCAGTTGATTACTGTTTGATTTTAAGGATTGAAAATTTTCTACCAAGAACTATCAGTTACTTTAAACATACATCGTTTATTCCACAAACTTCAAAGTTATGGTTGTTTTCGTTCATTCACTGTTTACTATACTATGGCGTTATAGTATTTCCGTATAATTCCCGTATGGCTCGAAGAGCTAATGTTACATGACGAATCTTACTTTATTACAAATTGGATAAAGTGTAAACTAAAGACTATTAATTCCCAACTCACTTCAGTAAGTCGTACTCGGTGTGAAATATGACAATTTTTAGTCTAATCTGATCTTAAAACTAGGATCTGTCATTAAACCTAGTAAACAGACGAATTTCCGATCTTATTGTCATTTACTCCTACTGTAACCACCGCTAGGTTGATTTGATTATATTGTTGATTGATATGAGAGAGTGAAACTGTTTCCTTTTTGGTAAATTATTGTTGTAACATTGAGTTCATCTCCGACAAGCTGAAAGTTAATTCGTCTATCTTATAAAACCACACAGACGTCAACAGATCGATGAGATAAAGCTATTGAATGTTGGACGAAGATTTTTTTCACATTCTGAATTTGGAATATCCATATTGACACATTTTAGTACGTTTGCTTATATATTAATCCAATCAATTAAAAATATCTCGCTCCTACAGAAGGTCGTCCGCTGCCCGAATAGTTTGATGGCAACGTCTCAGACTTTCAAGCTCAGTGGTTTGGGTTCAAATCCCCGACGGATCACCAGTTCTCTTAAGAAATCACATATAGTCTTCTGGGGAATGCTAATTAGCACAAAACCTAGGTTTACATTAACAAAAGTTCAAATTTCAAGATGTTGCTGACCACCATTGGAAACCCGGAAGCACTGGAGTAGTTGGTCCAAGGTTCGAATCTTGCGAGGTGGGATCATGGCTGTGCACTGCTGAGGAGTCCCACAATAGGACGAACCGGCCGTCCAGTTTTTCCAAGTTTTCCATGATGGTCTAGCTTCAACTGACTCATGATCTCAACTATTGAAATTACTATAGTATCCATAAAACCCCTTCCAATATTGTTTTGTTGTTTCTATGTATTTAACTAAGAAGAAATTGTCATTACCTTTCATAGTTGTTCATTTCATTTTGATCAATACCGTGTTTCATTTTTAGTTTTCTAACCAGTTTAAAAATGACCTGAATTATACAAACAATTTCTCTTCTGCTATAACCACTATCATCCTCATCAACATAACCACTTCATACATTGTTATTATATAATCATTGTCATATAAGAATAAACAAGAATGATTTAGTTTTTGTTACAAGTGTCCTATTGAAAGAAAAATTTAATGTTGCGTGATTTATTAGTGTTTTATGCATAATCAACCTTTTTTTTTTCATGTCACACTATCAACTTCTTTCTTACCGGTCACCAACTCTTATGATTATTCCACTACATAACCACACACACACACACACACACAATGTACATGTTTACAATGAATAGATGTATGTGCATATGTTTTTCAAGGTTTCATGTTACATTCATTGTGAATAATACAATTGAATTATAATCATGATGATAGATAGTTTAGTTGGAAATAATACCCCCTTCTGTCTATTACTTGATAGTATCTGCACTTTAATAAATTATGATTATGCAATCAAACACATGTGTTGTTATAGTTTGTAATCTTTACCTTTAGGCTATTTCTTCTTCTTCTTCTTCTTCTTCTTCTTACATGATTAATGATAAGTTTAGATGTGTTATACCGTTATGGTTTACATGTGTCTGTTACATAATATGTCTATCTGTCTATCTATCTATCTGTCTGTCTATCTATCTTTCATTTATAAATGATGTGAATAAAGGCAGTTTATATATACATTAACATATGGTGTTTTATTTCATTTTATTTATAGACAAGATGAAAACAGCAATTGAAAAAAAAGAACGGAATATTAAAAGAAAATCTCCCCTACCCCATACTGATTAAAAAAAGGGGGGCGGGTTAGTTTATTCATTCAGTCATTCATGTATTTGTTTCTTTTATTGTTGTTGTTGTTGTTGAAACATTCGAAATTCAATCATAAGTGGATAAGTAGGGGATTGACAATCAATCTAATGAATAAAGTATATAATCAAATAATGTACAATAATATAACTAATTGTTAATAGAAAATTTATGTGTATCTATTTGCTTATGTGTCCTTGTGCGTGCGTGCGTGCGTGTGTTTAAGTTTCCGCTAATACACCACTATATCATTTCATTTAGAATATCATTAACTAATCAAAGTGTACTTCATGTGTAATATGTTTTATAGATGAAATGAAGTTTCAAAAACAAAAGCGGGGGGGGGGGGCTGAGAGAGAGAAAGGGGTGGTTTTTGTGAAAAACCATTTAAATGACACAAAACTATATTTACATAAATGACTTGTAATTATTATTTAAGATTCTCAGTAGAATTTTCAACGGAACAAATGTTTAGTTGTTTCACTGCTTTATGTTAGTTTATTCTCATTTCTAGTTGTCGTTGTTGTTGTTACATATTTGCTTCATTTTATTTGGTTTTATATAATGAATGATATAATCAGGTGAAAACTAACATTAAAAGCATTGTAAACAAAGATGGATGGTGTTTAGTAGTTGAATCTAGGTTGCACGTCTCGTCCTGTTTGGGACTTATCAGTTGAATGTGTTCACATCACTGAGTTGATGTTCTTTCCAGGAATCGAACCCAATACCGTTCGCTTCAAACGCCGTCGCGTTATTCACTTAATTACTGAGTTCTGATAGACACTAACTTGTGCAATGAAGTGAAGTTTAAATTCATTTTTTATCGTTCTTTTTATTCTTTTCATTGGCAGGAACATTCAACCGATGAGTCTTAAATAGGACGAAACGTGAGTCCTGTATTCCACTACTAGCCACCATCGGTCTCTGCTTAGAATGCTTGTAACTGAAGGAAATATCGAGTCAGTCCGTACAGGATACACATATTCTAAAAAGAGACTGACCAATTTCAGTCCTAAACATCAATGAAATGATTAAAACAAACAATACAAAATGAATCTAACATTAAAAGCTTTGTATATATTTTTTTAAAATCTCCCTGCTTGCACTTAATCTATTTGAACATCAGATAAGTTTCATTACATAAAAATATCATGGCATCTTTTGATTTCATTGTGAAAGTTAGTTAGATTATTAAAATGAGAATGAATGCATAATGCTTTAATGGTAGTATTTCTACTATAAACTATCTAAACTCGAATTTAATTAAACTTTAGTTCATCAGCGAATTTGGTGTGAGATAGTATTGTGATTGAAAGACTCATTCTGTTCGACAGTGAAATCATTTGGGTAATTCTAATATAATTGTGACGTATTTGGACATTTTACATCAGTCAATGAACATTCATATGTCCAGGTATAGAGTATACTAATTCGATAAATATCAAACTCGTTAATACTAAATATGCGTTTTGCAGCCGATTACCAGCCAGTAATTTATCAACGGAAAAAGAAATGATGTCAACTGATGAGTTAAGTGGAAGCTTACAACTAAGAGAATATATATATATATATATATATATATATATATATATATATATATATATATATATATATATATATATATATATATATAGTGGGGACCACGAATTGAACGATACTGATGGTGGATGAAGGGTTCTAAATAGAGACAACCTATTGGTTAATGAGGTTGTAAAACTTTGTCGGATAATATGGTTAGATGTATTATGTATATCCAACCACCACCTATCTCGACGGGAGACGTTAGATGGTGTAGGAAGAGGTTAGGAACTGGCTAGGGATTAGCAAACTAAGACATGACATCAGTGTAAAAAGCTATTGATAGTGGAATAGAACCATGTAGCGAAATCCAGGCTAGTTGTTTAGAGTTCAAAAGACAACCGCCAATTAAAGAGCAGTGATTTATCGATCGAACCAGTGACGCGTAAAACCCGTTCGAGCAGTCTAGAGTCCTTATCGGTCCTGCTTCATGCCTCACCCTGCCTGTAAAGTTCAGAACACCAATCTCGGCCTCTGCGATATGAATCATTTATTTCAAACATACTGGGTTTATATACCAGCCAAACAGACCACATCGTACCATAAAATAGGAAACCACATCTGTACAAGACTTACCCAAATGTGGGAGGTAGTAATTAATAGACAGGGCATAATTCAAGAATGGTGAATCGTATAATAGTAGTTCATAAGTCAAAGTAGAGCTCATAATAAGAGAAGACATGAATATGAATAGTTTAGTAATTTAACAATTATACGACAAAGTTATACGCATAGTATTGGTCCATAAATGGATCCCAAAAGTTACCATTCATTATGCTTATCGGGACATAACAGAATATAAGTCTCAAAATCTGCTTATTTTTCTTATTATTCCATATCTAATGCTTCCTACCACTATGATTCCTACTACTTTGGGTTTTTTTAAAAACAATTTCATCTGTGTTGTGCTGATGTGGTTTGACAACGTGAACCGATGCACATATATACCAAGCCCTAGGTTGTATATGACTGACTGACCGACTGATATAAATCGTCGTCTAACTTGGATTGGTTCATGATTTCAATAAAGTTTACATCTCCAATATATGATGATAAAAAGAATTCTTTCTAATAATTTTAAACGTATTGCGGAATAAGCGAAAGCATTTACCATGCCATTGAAAAGAAAATCTATTCACTTTCGAGATTCATATAAAAGCTTGAGAAATTCATTTCACTACTGAGTTTCACTATTTCGTATTTTATGCTTTATAGTATAATTACTTATATTTAACTTGGTATTTACTCAACTCATTGGCGGCCTGTTTAAAGATCTGGGCTACTTGTTCCTGCCGTCTAGATATTTCAACAATTTATCTATCTTTTGTTTGTTCTAATACATCATTATGGCTGTTAATCGCATAACCTATTTAGGTGCGTTTGTGAAAAGTTCGCGACATCTCACTGTACAAGTTACAAACGGACTAATCAAAGACCTCATGGTTCCTGACAATATGCAGCGAAAAGAATGTACATTATTTTGATGTCGATTTACTGGACTGCTAACTTCTCACTGGTGACCACTCAATATTTATCGCAAGGGTAGATCAAGAAGACGCCATCTGATAACTCCCTCTGTAAATTGCAGTGCTATTGAGTATATGTTTGTTTTAAAATCAATGATTTATGATAAGGATCTAAGGATATAACCGGTTTTCTTGTGATGTACAATCTAAAGAAAACCATTAGGTATTTGATGCAATTATCGTTATGATTCTTACTCTACACATTTCGGGAAGAATCTAAAAGTATTCCTACCGATCACAATGCGCAATATTTAAATTTCTCTAAGAAGAACCTTAAGAGTCGCATTTTCGAACTTGATTAGTTCATCCATAAAGTATTTTCATTCCTGATTTTCTCCCTCTTTCCCAGCAGAGATGACACTTAACGCCATATATACAAAGGTATTTTAACTCAAATACACTTGGTTTTTCCTTTTTTTTCTACTTAATAATTTGATAGCCCGTAATTTATTACTGGATGTTGAATATTTAGTCAATACTTTTGTCAGAAATTCTCTTTGACTCAAAACTCGGGCTTCATGGTCTTCATGCAAACTATGATATCGCTGGTAGACAAAAAAAACCCCATAGCAATTAGTTTTACTAAGAGAACTGCTACAAGTCTGAAGATATAAGTTATGAAGTAGTGAAGTAATATCAGAACATCTATTTCAGTAATATCCAATGCTTAAAATAACTCACTCACTCACTCGCAATTAACGTAGAACGTGGAATGGATGTGAATTGGTTTAAGTTGCCGCATCATATAAGCACATTAAGATGAAAACATCAGTAGAAAACACAACTGACACACAAAATTGTTCAAGAAGAAGGAATTATTTGGTAAAATAAAAACAAGTATAAAATCATTTCCGATATCTGGAAGAAAACGGAGATAGAATGCATCTAGAAATTCATTGATTCTGGGCCATATAATCCAAAGCTTCTAATAATTGATTACGATGATTGTACCAACCTCAATCAGATACTCTATCCACATCTTCATACTTCAATTAAACAATCAATGTCTTCTTGGTTTGTTCATAGATTGATATAACTACTCATACGAAATATCTTAGAATATAGTACAAATACTCGTCAACATTATCAATATAATTTTCAATTTATATTTGAGTATATTCGTTCTCCTACTATTTACAAATACCTACTAGACTGACTTTTATTCTATAATATAAAAACAAATTAATCTAGCTGATTGTTTAGAATTTTACACTCAAATCAATCACATCATTATTATGAAAGAGTATTTTCCCAAATAATTGTTATTATAGAGAGAAAGAGATCTGTGAATTCGGCTTAAAACTATAATATTTCCCTGGAAGAATGACTACAATACTCTATTACCGAAACCGATATGTATATATAAAACAAGCTTTAAACCTACAAGTGAATAGGAGTGTAGAGCCAGTCAAATGTCACTGAGCCCTAGCCAAATCATCCGGTAGTTGGGTCACTGAATATCGAACAGATCATCGATCCTAGTTAAGGTCAAGGACAACCAATGTGCATCAGTTAATCGTATGCCATGGACTGGCCCATGCCGTGGTGGTCTCGCTATCTTCTCTGTACTGTTACGAATACATTTTCCTATTAATGTCCTTCATGTTATGCAGTGTTCAAAGTAGCCATAGAACTTTGATACATTGGAGGGGTTCTCCAAGTTAGATGCTGACCACGATGTATGAATTTGAAGTTGGATGGTTTGTCATACCATTCACGTCTGACTTAAGTAGACCTCCAATCATTCGACATAGATCATTTACGTTGGTGATCTACAGGAGAAAATGAATTTTTTGTCAACCACTGAACTGTAGATTCATTTAAGATTAATATTAAAATTGAACAGCTGTTTCTTTATACTTTTGAACAATTTACTGATAAGAACAATACTAGAAAGTGAAATAATCTTCTTTCTCTTCTGTTCTCTTTGTCTCCGTTTTCTTTTTACACACTTCTGTTGAAAACACACAAATCACTTCAAATTTCAGAATGTACAACTCAATTGTCATAGTAACTAAATTCTGTTTCATTGTGAAAACTATAATATCCTACTGAGTATGATGTAAACAAAAACATATACAACATTTGTTTGAATTAAAGTTTTTCAATTGTCTACTGAAATAGTATATTCATCTTAAGTAAATTATAATATTCATTGTTCATTGTTGGGATTATAACAATAAACTTTAGTTTAATACTATCTCTCATACTGTTACATTAGCTAATGATAACTTTCAACAAAATTAAACTCTCCTACTTTCTTATTACAACTTCAATAATCTTTTATAAAGTTAGTCGATAATAAATAAGTGATTATTTCGATCATATGATTGCCAAAAACATGATATCCGTTTGCAAAGATATTAATTGTGTAACTGAAGTATGAAGATGTGGACAGAGTACCTAGTTGAAGTTGGTGCAATCATCATAATCAATTAGTAGAACTTTGGATTATATGGCTCAGAATCAATCACAATTGATTGATCACTGGGTGGTGATCAATGTCATGATTGTCTAGTCATTATTAGTGCAGATCGAATGCTATCGGTCCAACCACCATCTAATCTCAACACATAGTGCCTGCAGTGTCGAGTCACCTAGACTGGTGGCCACATTGGAACATGATCGATAGCACTCGATCTGCACTAATAAGGACTAGACAAGCATGACATTGATCACTACCCAGTGATCAATCAATTGTGATTACATCTCAGTCCCACAAGAGGTTAGTCGCGGCTCAGAGAGCTCAGTGGTAACGTCTCTGACTGTGAAGCTGGGTGACACGAGATCGAATCCGCCAGGGAGCACCAGTCCCCTCAAGATTACAGGTACACCTTGCTGACGAGTGCCAAGTAGCACGAAACCCGGGTCCAGGGTTTCCTGTTGACTACCTCCAACCACCATCTAATCAGAATCAATCACAATTTCCAGATAAATTCCATCTTCATTTTCCTTCAAATATTGAGTTTGCAAAAGATTTTATACCTGTTTTTATTTCATCAAATAATTCCTTCTTCTTGAATCATATTGCGTGTTATTTGTGTTCTCTATGGACATTAATACGGATATTGCGTAAACCTGTAAGGCCAGTGAAGTGTCACTGAGCCCTAGCCAAATCATCCGATAGTTGGGTCACTGAATATCGAAGGACAATCAACGCGAACTAGTTAATCGTATGCCATGAACTGACCCATGCAATGGTGGTCTCGCTATTTTCTGTTTACTCATTCTTACCAACACATTTTCCTATTAACGTTCTTTATGTTATACGGTGTTCAAAGCAGACATAATACTCTGATACAACGGTAGGGTTCTCCAAGTTAGATGCTGACTATGAGGTGTGGCTTCGAAGTTGGCTGGTTTTTCATACCATTCCCGTCTGCCTCGAGTAAGCCCCAAATCATTCGACATAAATCATCTACTTTGATGATCTATAGACTTCTACATTGATTACTATTTAGCAGACTGATAATAATATAATAAAAAAGTTTTGGTCACTATTCAACATACTACTATCCCCTGACTTACAAGAAAATCTATATTTTTTGTTTAAAAGGAAACAATCATTTTACATTGTTTTACTTGTATCTTCTCATTGTTATTTAGGACTGCAATTGATCAGTCTCTTGTTGGCGTATGTACATCCTGTGTGGATTGCCTCGGAGTGAACATTAACTCTGAGATGCAGGTACATCCAGGTGACCAGTTCTAAATAGGACGAAACACACGTCAAACTGGATTCCACTGCCAGCCACTATCCACCTTTGCTTAAAAAGCTTGTAAATTAAGGTTATATCGAGGCAATACGCACATGATGCGTATCAATGGGAAGATTCCAGTAAAACAACACCAAATGAATTAAAACTTAACTCCGTTGAACCAGCAGGTGGCTATCAGGACTCAGTAGTTAAGTGGATAACGCAATGGAGTTTGAAGAGAACGGTACTGGATTCGAGTCCCAGAGTGAACATTAACTCTGGGATGTAGGTACATTCAGCTAACCAGTCTCAAATAGGATGAAACACGCATCAAAGTGGATTGCACTGCTAACCACTATCCATCTTTCCTTAAAATCATGTTACAAGTTTCTAATGTAATTTCTAATATTCTAAGAGAATTATTCAAATTCTTAAAATGAGTAAAATTGAAACAAACGGTATTCTAATTAGATAACACCAATTTTGAAATCTTTCGTTTCTATAAATGTACAACATAACAATTTTGCATAATAATGATATCTATCATCGTCATCATCATCATGAATATGTGAACAGTTTTTCAAAAGGGGTTTTTATACAAGGAAAAAAAACGTTTACTGCGTAAATTATGCAGCAAAATCACAATGGCGTTGTTTAAATAATCTTGATTAGAATAAGCATAAATTCGAATAGAGGATTATTTGAAATAATTCCATTGTAACAAAAAAAAAGGAAAGAAAAGAAAAGAAACGTAAAGGGGGATCTGTCAGTCTACATTCCTATATCCATATCTATGTATGAGACAATATGGGAGGGGTGTGGGTTGGGGGGGGGGTTTAAGATATATGAATAACCCAAGTGATTTTATGATAATGTATAATCCATTTTTTTAATCAATTTTATTCATCATTAATTAAGTAGTATATTGTCGTCATTATTATGTTTATGATTAGATTTCAATCTTTAATGTATATTATGATTGGATAATTATTACATAATAAGGTCAATTTACCCTAATACTTAATGACTTGATTAGATTAGAAACAGTTAAAACATAATTTCGAATAGAGGAGAGTAAACACATAGAAAAACAAAAAAAAAAGAAGACAAATGGGAACTTGAAACAGATACATGCACAAACAAATAGTAGCTTTTGTAATTAAATACTGACAACACAACACCACTATCACCACCCCACCTCCCTAATACCCCTTCAATCATACACAATTTGTGTAATCAATGAAGCGAATTAAAAATGTTTGATTTAGTCTATAATTATTCTTATTCTTATTTTACAATAATGTTCATAATCAAAGAAACATTGATGACCAAATTGTTATTCCTTACTTAAAAGAATTAAACAATGGGCTTAACACAACTTATTGACATTATCAGTTCAATTGCCATTTACCATAAACATGATGTTTATCTTTAACAAGTAGTCTATATTACAATATGTACTATGGTTTATGATTTGTTTTATGCTTTAAATGCAATAAGAAGTTATATTATGTTGATGCAGATTTCAACATACACATTAACAAAAGTATCATATTTTGATTACGTAATGATAATTATGAATGTTTATCATGCTGATGATGATGATGTGTTGAACTTGTAATTCATTTCAGTTACATTCGAACCCTTGATGGCTTCAATGAATAACATTGAAACAATCAATAAGGTGAAAACTATAAGATTGTAGTTTAATGACATGATAACACTTATGAATTGAATAAAATCTACTGTGAAATAATATAGAACACTTGGATACTATCTGTCCAAATCTACAAACTGTTTGTTACTAATCAGATTTGATAGTACTGAATTAAAATGTTTCCAATACTTCAAATGACTGATATTGGCTATGTAAACGCTTCTTAGTTCCTTAGAAATCTACTACACTAGAACCTTGAACAGAAAACAAAAGGTGAGAAGTATCAAAAGAACACTTAATTCCAATGTTAGTTTTGGTAGTTAACAGAAGGATATTTATGTGTTAATGTGAGATATTCTGAAAACTTCTGGACACATTCTAGAGTCAGTAAAAAAAGTCGGTATTTGTTCATTTAAGATAATGAAACCACAATCCGTCCCATTTCACCATTCATTTAATAGTTTCTAAGATACTCAGATTACTTTTTGAACTTTGTTGAATATTTTACTCAGCTTTTAAACACTTTTCTCTTGGAGTTATAAAAAAATTATGACAGAAATAGAAATATCAGAAGGGGTTTTTGTGGATATTATAGTAATTTCAATAGTTGAGATCATGAGTCAATTGAAGCTAGACCACCATGGAAAACCTGGAAACAGTGGACAGCCGTTTTGTCCTACTGTGGGTCACCTCAGCAGTACGCATCCATGACCCCACCTCTCGGGATTCGAACCCAATCTCGCGCGGGAGCTCTTGACCACTAGAGCACTGGGCTAGCTGGCATCCAACAGTGTTAATTTCTAACTTCAACCAGTCCACGAAACCGAGCGACACATCAACCATTGTCATCAGTGAGAGACTATCTCACAGCATAGAAATAGAAGTCCCTTTCTCAGCTTAGACAATGAAGTGTCACAACAAACTAACACTTTGTATCCATTTCATCTGTAAATAGTTAAAAAATATTTATATAAAACTTATGTAACAATGATTAGCTTTAAATCAATTTTGTCTAAAAGAAAAAATAAACACTCGATCAATTCTGCTCCTATGGAATTGTACATCATATATAATATTTGACATAAAGATTTGTATGGCTATAATGATAAGTAGGGCAATCAGTATGAAGATATTAGTCCTGCAGATAGTCAATCGTAATTCCTATAACTCAATGTTAACATCCGTGTCTGGGACACTGTGTAACTTCAAGTCAAATTTCAGGGGAATAATTAGTTTTTAAACGTTGTAGAAATGTCTTCCTGATGAATCTCAGCTAAACTGAAGGATAAGTTCATGGTATACTATAGATTACCTCCAACCACTATGCATCAAATAAAGTGTACTATAATATCAAATGAATTACTATTGACAATATTTCTAATTGTTTGATAGAATTAGATCAGTACTAAGGACTAAACATGCTTGAAATTGCTTATTACTCTGTAATTAATTAGAAGATCAAAAGATTCTGCTGTAACAATAGCAAGATTAAGAAGTCTATTTATTACAATAACTTTCAAAAAGACACGTAAGTGTAACATTAAATCACCAAGGTAATGGTACCACCACGTGAACTACATATATTTTTTGAAATATAAGTTGAAATTAAAATAACGAATTACTACCATTGGTTCGGTTATTGATTTGTTAGAATGCTATAATTCAACCTATTCCCAAACTTCATTCCTGTAATATCCTTGTCGATGGCAGTTCTAGACAGTTTATTGTCAAAGTCGCATGGTATATATCATGAGATTACTATGGATAGAATTCCCTGTGTTCTTCTGATAGGCATTCTACTGCGATCATGAGTAAATATATAAATATAACTGGAAGTAATATGAGAGAAACTTCATGTCTATGTTAAGCTCTTGAGTAACTTTTTCAGTGTTGTAAATTGAGCTCAGTAAAAATCAATAATATTCCATCTGATTGTTGGTGATTGTGTCTTAGCGACTTAATCATTCTTATTAAGTATGATATCAATAAAAATACATTTATTTCTACAAAGAGGCAACCAGTTGTAGAGCTTCATTTAAGAGTAAAATGTCTATCGAATAGTCATAGTCCATTATAAATTGCTTTATTATTCTTTACACGAATGTCAAATGAATCTGTAGAGAACTGCATGATTACCATTAAAAAACTAGATTTCAACAATGAATTTTTTTGTAAAACACTTGATAAAATTCAATTGTTATTGTTTGCTTGTATCTAAGTAGCTGAGTGGATAACGCGATGGTGTTTGGAGCGAAGGGCAGTTAGTTCGAGTCCCGGAGTGAACATTAAATCTGGGATTCAAGTAAATCCAGCTGATAGATCACAGATAGGACGAAATGCGCATCCTAGATTCCACTGCCAGCCACTATCCATCTTCGCTTGGTAAAGTTGTTAAAATGCAACTAATTACAAATCCAAGACACTTTTATAGTTGATAGATGGTGAAAATGACCCTTCATTTCTTGCAATAATCAAGTCTGAGAAATTCATCCCAACCAGTAGGTAGTGTTGTAAAACATGACTATAGACAGGAGGAATGTGTTTATTGTAAGAAGTACTCATATAGTATATGAAACATAGCCTTCAATCTTCCATTTTAATCTTTTTGGTGTGTTCTGCCATCTGAATTATATTCCTGTCTGATCTTCAGGTGTTCTATCAATTTCGTGGTTTCAATGCACTGAAACTCTTCACTCTTTCTAACAATTGTAGCAACTTGCACTTCACGTTCCGCCACACACTATGTACAAACAAACTTGTGAGTAACATCCACGATAGTGTTAGTTTTTAATTTCTAAATCTGAATTAATGCTTGAAACACTCCTGAAACTGAATCTTTTTATCAGATATATTGAAGATATCGTTGCAGATATCATAAGCATATTCTTCTTATTTGTATTCTTGATTCAAGTTCGCTGTTTTCCTAACTGTACTAAACAAGAAATCTAAAAATGTCAGACCTAATAGATTTTTCATGATTATACCATATTTTTGTTGGTAATATTAACTCTTAACTTGAAATTTGTAAAGTTTTATGTTCAAAAACAGTAAAGTTTTTATTTAGAGAGCAGTTCAATTAGCGTAACTTTATAATATCTTGTAATGGAACAATTCTCATAGAGAATTTGGACCAAAGAAGACTAAATGACATCATTCCTTCTACATGTTTACACCTGACCACTTCATTATGCTCTTAATTAATTGAGAGAAAAATCGAATAGGCCTGTATTATAAATTTAATCAATAAGATCGGCTCAGTAGTCTAGAGGTTAAGCGCTCGCGCACGAGACTGATAGGTTCTGGGTTCGAACTTCGCGAGGCGGGGTAGTGGATGCTGCTGAGGAGCCCCGCAACAGGACGAAATGGCCGTCCAGTGCTTCCAGGTTTTCCATGGTGGTCTGTCTTTAACGGACTCATGATCTTAACTTTTAGAACAAGTAGAATTAAAAATGGAATGTGATGTGAACAGGGAAACAAGAAGCCCTGATAAACTACGAAAGCTATTTTTCAGGACGCTATTTCATTTTATGCAAAGCTTGTAAAGCACTAGCATTTATTTTTGTCCCTAATCTATTCTACAGAACATAAGTTTTCGTTCGATGTATGATTCATTGCCATACCCTTTTCCGTTCCGAAGCTATTGTAATTTAACTAATATTTTGCACCCTGTTTTCTACTCTAATTCCCAGCTTTGGACATAATTATATTTTTCCTAATTATTGTACGTTTTGGTCGGGTTAGTCACCTATTTATTCATGTACTTTTTTACACTAATCCGAAATCATAAAATCAGGATATCGGGAATACATCGAGTAGTGTTCCAGTTGTCTTGTCTTCTCTCATTCGTGTCCTTGTCAGTCAATCAGGTGATAGAATAGTTTCCTTCTCTCTACACCACTTCGAACTCACGCGTACTAGCCTCAAGGTTAGGTCGGTCAGCCTATCGCGCCAAGGTCTTAATCTGGATTAGATAAGTATCCTCAGCACCAAAAGTGGGTAGACAGATCAAGGAATTAACAAAATGGATTCATATTCTCGAAGGTACTGATTATATGAAGATCTTACTGGTTCATAAAAATCACGTAAAACCTTAAACTATATAGAAAATCAAATGACATTTCATTCTATATGGATGAAGTAGTTCATACAAATATCTCATCAAAAAGTTCGCACGCGTTCGCCCGCGAGACCAAAGGCCCTGGGTTCGTGGATGTGCACTGCTGAGGGGTCCCACAATAGGACGAAACGGCCGTCCAGTGCTTCCAGGTTTTCAATTGTGATGGTCTAACATCAATCGGTTCATGATCTCAATCAAAAAACTTAATAATCTCCACAACCCCTATACTAGTAATCAACATGTGCTCACTAGTGACTAGCTTCGTGAGGGAATTCTCGGAGTTCTAGTGAGAAGCTGTGACCAGTGGAGCTAATCCTTGTCGGGTAAAAAGTTAATCATTCAATTGTGATTTTGTGATTTTCGCTATTTGAGGTTTGTCACCAAGTTATTAAAAAATATATATGCTACTTAAACGTTTAAACGTAGTATAAGATGGTACTAAGAATAATGAATGTGAGTTGTGCTAGATTGATTACATTCACACCATGAAGCCATTAACAAAATCTAAAAGAATATATATGTATAAAATCCTGCGAGTGGGATCGCTGGGCAATGGATACGCACTGCCGAGGAGTCCCACAATGGGACGAAACGGCCGTCCAGTGCTTCCAGGTTTTCCATGATGGTCTAGCTTCAATTGACTCATGAATTCAACTATTGAAATTACTAAAATCTCCACAAAACCCCTTCTGAAAATATCATAATTCGCAATTAATTAATCACTGGTTGATGAACAATTTATTGTGTGTCAAGTTCTTCTTAGTGCAGATCGAATGCTATCAACCAAGTTGCAATGTGGCCACTATTGTAGGTGACTCGACATTACTTGCACTATGTTGAGATATGATGGCGGTTGGAGGCAATCAACGCGAAACCTTGGACTCGGGTTTCGTGCTATTTGGCACTCATCAGCAAGGATTTGGGATCAAATTGCAATCATCTCTCTCTTTCACCGTGAATCCTAGTTTCTGATCTGTTTGCGACTTGAAATTTTATTTCCCATTCGATAATGGGGCGGAGGTTAGTGTGATACCACTTACTGCACTTCATAAAAACACCCCTGAACCCAGACTAAGATCCATTTTTCTTACCTGTAAAGTATAACATGCAACCGTCTTGCTAGCTGTGGCCGGGAACCGCAACCATACAAATATCGAGGGTACGTACTGCAATGAACGAGAACACAAGTTGGGACAAACAAATGCATGTTAATGCAACATTACAGAATATCTTGGTAAAATCTGGGAATCATATAGTAACTACTTCATTTTCAAAATATCCATCGATTGCCTTAGACTTTTTTATTCCGTTTATTCCGTTTCCATTCCAATCACTCTCTGTTCTCCTCTCTTCTATCTTCTTAACCTTCTGTTACTAGGCCTTCGATTTTTTTATATCTGCCGATATCAGTAGCACACCACAACACTAATAAACCGACGGTTAGCACTATGTTACATTGATTGATAAATGATATATTATCACGGGATGGTGCTTTAAAGTTCAGCTTAACTTTCAATATGAAATTTGATTGATGACTTTTCAATGTCATCTCAACGACTCAAAATTTAAGTTCACTTTTAATAAACAACATATACTATGACAAAATAGGAAGCGCTCTGAAGTCACCGTCTTCCCCAGTTAAGTTCGTGAACGTTTAGAACTGATCTTCAAAGATCTATTACAACATGTTACATAAAGTATAGACAGGAAGTTCTGCTGCCAGATTATCAATATAAATAAAGATAACTATTATATTTGTAAACATATACATCAAACTACCTATTCTTTTGTGTATTCATTACGACGACATTGCCTACACATAAATATTACCTAATCAGTAAGATATTTCTATTCAATGTTTACAGTGCCACTGACATACATTGTGAATTATTAAGGTAAACAAGGTTAACTGTGAACTTACTAGATACAAAGTTAATAGGAAATAGAATAACTTTACAACTCTACTAACATTACCTTTTTAGGTTTCAAACTGTAAGAAATCTTAGTTATCAAATGCTACTTGCAAAGATTGGTAGTGCTAGTAGTGGAATCCATGATGCGCGTTTCGTTCTATTTGGGACTAGTCAGCTGGATGTACCTGCATCTCAGAGCTGATGGTCACTCTGGAACTCAAACTCAGTACCGTTCACTTCAAACGCCATCGCGTTATCCACTTAGCTACTGAGTCCTGATAGCCATCTGCTTGTTCAATGGGGTGAAGTTTAATTCACTTGGTATTGTTGGTTTGAACCTTCATATTGATGTTTAGGACTGCAATTGTTCAGTCTCTTATTGACATATGTGCATCTTGTGCGTATCGCCTCGATATCGCCTTAATTCACAAGCATTATATGCAAAGATGAATAGTGGCTAGCAGTGGAAAACGCGATGGCGTTTGAAGTAAACGGTACTGAGTTTGAGTTCCAAAGTGAACATCAACTCTGAGTGACAGGTACATCCAGCTGACAAGTCCCGAATAAGACGGAACGCGTATCAAACTGGATTCCACTGTTAACCACTTTCCATCTTTGTTTATAATACTTGTGAATGAAGGCTATATCGAAGCAATGTGCACAGTATGCACATTTGCCAATAAGAGACTTATGAATTGCAGTCCTAAACAACAATACCAAGTGAAGTTAAGTGTTACTGTTTATAGAAATAAGTTATGAATGAAAATACCATGTTAAAATGAAGTGTGTAGTTAGATTTAGATGTTTCAAGTATTCGTTCCCGTTGAATCACGTTGGATAAGTAAGAATATACTATGCCTGTCATTGAGATTATTACAAACTATGGTTGAACTTATCACTTATTATCATTCGTACATTATTTTCGACAAATGTACGTTATATTTGTTTAACCTAAACCTGCAAGTATGAAATTGTTACATTTTGTACATAAACGAAGCAGTGAATCATCCATGCATGAAAACTAAACAATACGTTCATCTGTGTCATTACAAACCATTGTATACTTGCATTAAGTCTGATTAATTAAGGATATTTGTTATCTTAGTGTATGCGATTGCGTTAATGCTAAATTAGATAAGAAATAATCATTACACTCTTTATCACTGATTCCGAACTCGGTTAATACTTAGTCAAAATCAATAAATAATGATTACAATATTTTTTGTGGCCTTAAAATGGTTATTACAACCCTTCATACTAAAAATATTGATTATCGGTTATCATCTTATGAGATGTTGATAATTATCTAGTGAGATAAGCCCATTATTCCAATAAACAATATTTCAATGGATAAGATCAAGTGAATGATGCATTTGCAATACTCATCCACAATTCCACGGTCTCGCCCGCGAACTGATTCTTTCTTCCTGTATTATATCTTTATACACAATCTTTCTTTTATATGTTACCACCATTGCATTAACTGCTTCTATGAATCCGGTTTCATCTTGTTTTGCTAATGAGTGAGGCGTGTCAATTTGGACCGATGCACATGTGTGCTTGGTCCTATATTGTAGCTGACTAACTGACTGGTATATATATTCTACATTTCGAATTATGGTGTCATTCCACACACACACACACACACAGAGAATTGACTGTTGAACACGTTTGGACAAGTGTCCAGCATTGACTTGCTTTAAGCCTTGAGAATCATTGGTAATTAACATTTTATCAGAATGGGTTTTGTGGAGAGTTTTAGAAATTTTCACAGGTTGAAATCATGAGTCAGTTGAAGCTAGACCACCATTGAAAATCTGGAAGCACTGGAGGGCCGTTTCAGTGGAGTTCAACCGGTCTGTTGTGAGATAACAACTCACTGAAGACAATGGTGTACGGTGGCGCAACTTCGTGGATTGGTTGAAGTTAGACATTAACACCGTTGGATGCCGGCTCAGTGGCCTAGTGGTTAAGTGCTCGCGCGCGAAGCCAGTAGGTCCTGGGTTCGAGCCCCGCGCGGTGCGGGATCGTGGATGCGCACTGCTGAGGAGTCTCATACCAGGACGAAACGGCCGTCCAGTGCTCCCAGGTTTTCAATGGTGGTCTAGCTTCAACTGACTCATGATTTCAACCTGTGAAATTAACATTTTATTTATTGAACGATTAGTACGTTAACATAGCAGCTAAATAACTTGACAATTCGTCTTCATTCATTATTAATTAAAGTTGGTTGTTTCGAGAATTTATTATTCCAAATAGATAAGCCAATTGAAATAATTATCCATAATCCTACAAATAGAATCATCCAATGAAAATGAGTGCATTATCCATATCACTTGACCAATCAAATTCTAATCAAAAAGTGTAGGTTTGGTTCACTTAGTAAGATCACTTAGATTAAACCAATCAGATTAGTAATTTCACCCACCAACCCTTCCTTTACAAAACTTATCTACCCCTTATTTGATTCGTTATATATTTGTTGACTCATGTAATCTGTTTAACCAATCAGATTACTCTTAGCCTGGGTAGTGTAATGTAAGATGATAAATTACTGTACTCTATGAATTTGTAATAGAGTTTTTACTTATAAATGTAATGATAACGAATGAAGTACTTAGGAGTTATTTAATAACATGTATGGCTGAGAGTGGGAGAGACAACTCTCCCTCTCCAAATGCTATCACATCGCCACGTGCATACAACCACTGCCACAAAAGTCCTACTCACTACATTCTCGTGGCATTACTATTGTTTACGAAATTGAAATAACCAAAAACTGGATGTTTGGCGCCTTAACCGACTTGGCGGACATGGGGACTCCACCTATGATGCACATGGACTGGCTCTAGGATCTTGAAGGAACAAATAGACTGTGGACCAATTATTGGTCATCGGTTACCATAGGACTGCATCTCCTAACGTTGCTCCACTGCCTTGTGGATTATACCTTTGGGTCAATGGCTCCGGATGTGGCTCCCCCCAAGAAACCACCTGGTTCAGTCTGGGCACCTGGACAGTATCCTAGCCCTCACATAAATCTAATGATTTATGTGGAGCATATGTATTTGGTGCCTCCTTGTACTAACGTTTATGTGTTTAAATAAATATATAAATTTGTTTTGCAAAAAAATGTATGACTTAACGGAATAAGTAAGATGGAAATAACCAATATAAGAAATCATATAATTACATGACTGAAGTTTTAAGAAGTTCCTTGAAATCCCTAAACTACAACGAAGTAAATTACGTATGATATTCATGTTTGAATAGACCATTCCGTGAGATATTTTCAAGAAATTATGCCTGTATATCAGTGGCATTTTTAATTAAGTGCTGTTAATAATAGTAACAACAGACTTTTGAAAGGAAGGAAGTCTATTCTGGAGTCGAAACCGTTAAAGTTTAATAAATTTATATTGCGAAGGTTCCCAAAGGAATGTTGGTAACATCGAAATGAACCGTTTTATTGAAAGGTGTGTATCATTTGTATTCGAAAAAACATATTGATAGATTTTTGTTATATATATGTATATATGATGAAAGCAACAGTGACACTGGAATGTAATGAAATTTAATGTTCAGCGGTTTAATTCTATTTTTTAAAGTTGAGTTCATGAGTTAATTAAAACTAGACCATCATGGAAAACCTGGAAACACTGGAAGGCCGTTTCGTCCCACTGTGGGATTCCTCAACATTGCGCATACACGATCCCGCCTTGCAAGATTCGAATCTAGGGCCTGTCAGTCTCGCGTGCGAACGCTTAACCTCTAGACTACTGAGCCGGCACCTAATGTCGTTAATATCTAGTTTCAAAATTTTAAACATTCATAATTTTGAAGGGGATCTTCTATATAGTGAAATAATAACAAATTATCATACGGTATTTAATAACAATAAAATTGTCATTGAGTCAGCTTACTACTTTCCACTTGTTCATCTACTTCATTGTAAAGTGAAATCGAAATCAGTAATCTGTGGAACCTAAGTTGATTTAATTTAATAGCTGTACGTGGGAAATAACCATAAACAATTAAGACTGATACGTCCTGGGTTCGAATCTCGCGAGATGGGATCCTAGATCAACACTGCTGAGGAGTCCCACAATAGGACGAAACGCCCGTCCAGTGCTTCCAGGTTTTCCATGATGGTCTAGCTTCAATCGACTCATGATTTCAACTATTGAAATCAAGGATTTATTTATACAGCAAGTGATATTTTAAATATTTTACGTGCATCTATATGAATACACAAAATAGTTTACAGTTGTACTTAATCATAACGGTCCGATTCTTCTTTTGTTTTGTCAATAAGTTTTTCGCAAGATAACATAAACGGGTGGGATTTTCATGTATCAATGGGAATGACATAAAAATGAAATCTAAAAAATGATATTAACGGACTAAACACACTTATTACCGTTCAATGTCTCCCGTGTACATTACTTTCAGAGATAGTTGAAACGTACTGGTTGATACATTCTAAGGTAATAATGATTAAATAATCTTTTCCTTACTCACCGCATAACGTTCTGTATAGTATGAATCCAGAACGAAATATGACGGGCACCCAGGAAGTTTGCACTAAGAGCATAGCTAATAGAAGAACTGTCGTCACTAATGAAACTTCCAACCAGTATACCAGAAGAAACACTATCATGGAAAAAGGCCAAAAACCTCCCAGCAAGGTAATGTATCTCCCGAGCCACAAATCCAAGGACTACCTACATCACCTTCATTGACGCATAAAATGCCACTAACTGGTAGAGTATTACATTTATAGGTACCAACGGTTTCAATGATGTATGTAAACTGGCAAGTCATGTTCTTATATTCCTGTGTATATAAGAAACAGCACTGTAGCTGACCACCTACGTCACACTCCATCTGTGCTTCATCTCTCAGCTGGACGATGTGTACTGCGATGGTGTTAAAACTAATTATTAATTCAACTATGTGAATAGTATTAAACAAATCTGGGAGTTTTGACTATTTAAACACACGGCAACACATACTACAGATATATTGTCCAATTATTCGTTTTCTGTAAGTTTCATAAACGAAATCGATTACAACAAAAGCTGCAACTCCCGACAGCAGCAAAAGCGAATGTTCTTCATTTGATCTTCTGTCAGACAATGGGATCATGAAATTCTCTCATGAACAACACACAGTAAATCATGTTTCTGAGTCATTAAAATTTGATTACAGTGAACGATCTATATGCCATAAGAACATGGGCGAATGACAGACATCTACAAAGAAAAGCCTGTCTAACTTAATATAAAAAAAATATTTGGGGAAACATGCCTTCGTCTTCATAATGATGTCGTCGGTCACTCACGATGCCCTTTCATTCTGTAATATGAAGATTGCTATCTTTGCGATGATCATCTCATAAAATAAAATGACAGAAAGCTTCACTCCCGGTAAAATGTTAATGTAGAACAACATGACTGCGGTAATAAAATTGGCAAAGTGCTTCACCTTCAAAGTTGATAGTTTTTATTCATCTGAAAGTAGGTTCTACATTGAACGATGAGAATTACCTTTTTTGATTGGTCTATGGGTAAGGGGAAACAAGGGTACATGAAAGTACAATTTCACACTTAGAAAAATTAAATTTCCGGAGACAATCCGTTACTCAAAGTAAAGAACAGTCAATTTTCAATTCATACATTTGATTTCAGTAGGATTTAAAAGTCTCAATGGTAATACGATGTCAGATTGAAGACTGTTTATTCACACTTAATACTATTTACATTTTCATTATTTATCAAAACTTGTTATTATTGTAAAGCAGAGCTATTTCGGTTTGATATTAAAGTACTTAAATATTAGAAATAAGTATGGAGATATATAGGAGAAGAAGGAAATCAATTTAAAATGATTTCTGGCTGCATTTATAATAAAAAATACCCCACCATCGACTGGATCATGAAAACGTCAAGATCTGGAGAGGAAGTATGAAATACAGTGGGTAGCTAGGATGCAGCTGGACGATCTGGACTTCGCAGATGATCAGGCCATCCTATCACACACGCAACAACAAATGCAATAGAAGACGATCAGTGTAGCAGCAGTAGCAGCCTCAGCAGCAGTAGGTACCAACATATACAAAGGGAAAAACAAGATTCTCCGATACAACAAAACACACACCAATCGAATTACACTTGACGGAGAAGCTTTAGACAATGTAATAACCTTTACATAACTGGACAGCATCACTTATGAACACGGTGAATCTGATGCAGGTGTGAAGGCGCGAATTGGTAAAGCAAGAGCAGCATATCTACAACTGAAGAACACCTCGAACTCAAAACAACTGTTTGTCAACCAATACCGAGGTCAGAATTTTCAATACGAATGTGAAGACTGTTCTACTGTATGAGGCGGATACTTGGAGAACTACGAAAGCCGTCATCCAGAAGATACAAGTGTTTATTGACAATTGTCTACACAAAATACATCGGATCCGTTGGTCAGACACTATCAGCAACAACCTACCGTGGGAGAGAACAAACCAGATCCCAGCGGAGGAGGAAATCAGGAAGAAGTGCTGGAAGTGGATAGAACACACATTGAGGAAAGCATTCGACTGAGTCCCAAGGCAATCCCTTACTTGGAATCCTCATGGTCAAAGGAGAAGTGGAAGACCAAAGAACACATTACTCCCAGAAATGGAGACAGACATGAGAAGAATGAGCAACAATTGAATAGAAATAGAAAGGAATGCCCAGAACAGAGTGGGTTCTAGAATGCTGGTCGGTGGCCTATGCTCCACTGGGATTAACAGGCGAAAGTAAGTAACCATATGTAACTAATAAGTTTATTCAATTACTTTCAGAAAAATTTCTTATAATTAAGTAGACAATAATGAGTTTATGGGCTGTAATGTTGATCATAAGCAAAGATGGGTAGTGGTTGGCAATGGAATTCAGGATGCACGTTTCGTCCTACTTGGGGCTCGTCAGATGGATATACCTGCATCCCAGAGTTCATGTTCACTCCGGAACTTGAATCCAGTACCGTCCGCTTCAAACGCGTTATACACTTAGCCTCCTAGTCCTGGATAACGCTATGACGTTTGAAGTGAACGGTACTGAGTTTGAGTTCCAGAGTGAACATCAACTCTGAGTGACAGGTACATCCAGCTGACAAGTCTCGAATAAGACGGAACGCGTGTCAAACTGGATTCCACTGTTAACCACTTTCCATCTTTGTTTATAATACTTGTGAATGAAGGCTATATGGAGGCAATGTGCACAGTATGCACACTAGCCGATAAGAGACTTATGAATTGCAGTCCTAAACAACAAGGGGGCTTCAAATAAACAAAAATGTCAAGTGAATTATAATGTTGATTACTTAAAATATTTAAAATGTTTGCGTTATCATTATTATGAGGATGATCTAGAAAGCTCGCAAAAGCCAAGAAAGGTTCAAGAAACACTAGGAAGCATTTTATCCAATCAGAGTTCACTAGAAGTTTAGCCAGAAGCATCAGGAAAGTGAAAAGTCATATGTAGAGTTTCTGATTGGCTGATTACTTCTACTGCTATTGTGTTTAGTAGCATTCCAGAAGTTTCGGGAAACCTAAGGACATCTAAAATACTACAAAAACCCTAAATTTTCTATACTAAAACGAACATTTGGAGTATAGTGTTTCTTTCATATTTTGCGCCTTTTCTCTTGTGTTCAGGTCGCTGTGTGGTTCTAGCTTGGGGGTTACTAAAAAGAGCTTAGGAACCGAATATAGCGTCCAGTTAGCAAGATTTATCAATTCTGAAAACAGATTACTGTTGCTAAGCTCAATTACTGATTGATGCAATTAGATACATAGATAGTTTTTATTTTGAATTCTGTTTATCAAAATTAGGTTCTTCATTTCTTAAAATTATTTTTCACTAGTTATTATAATAATATTCAGTGTTTGGTTGTTAACCATCGCATTATTATTTTCATCGTAATTGTTTACGGTTATACCTAAACCTCCATTGAAATGGGTTTATTCATGGACAATTTATTATTGACTTGACCAAATTATGCAAGAATTATTTATTTTGGACTATTTTGATGGAGTTTTGTTCGCTGAGCAGGATGGTTTGGTTCAGCTCAGAGAACAAAACTCCATTAAAATCATCCACCTGAGCTACAAACCTTCTCCACCATCTCAAAATATTTTGGACTATGATACTCAAGAACATAAGATTTCTGTTATTGTTGACGCCTATTTTAAGTGTCGAACACCCCATTACTTCATTAAACACTACAATTTGTATTAAATAACCTCTAAATAAATGTTTTTTGCTTATTACTTTTAAATTCTTATTCATTTACGAAAGTGTAAACTGTTAGTTATTCACTTGATGTTGTTTTACTTGTATCTTCCCATTGTTATTTAGGACTGCAATTGATCAGTCTCATGTTGGCATATGTGCGCAAGCATATGGCACAAGCGTGTAGCTAACAGGACTCAGTAGCTAAGTGGATAACGCGATGGCGTTTCAAGCGAACGACGCTGGGTTCGAGTCCCGAATTGAACATCAACTCTGGAATGTAGATACATCCAGCTGACGAGTTTCAAATGGGACGAGACGCGCGTCATGGATTCCACTGCTAGCCACTATCCACCTTTGTTATTTATTCCACCGAGTTACACTCACTGAATTAAATATACCATTTACATGATCTTACTACAGTAATTTATTCGTAATTGTCAGAAAAGTGTTTTGTAGAAATTATGGTAACTTCAATATTCGAGATCATGAGTCAATTGAAGATAGGCCACCATAGAAAACCTGGAAGCATTGGACGACCGTTTCATCCCATGGTGGGACTCAGCAGTGCGCATTTATAAATTTAAACATATAGGGGAATTTTTTACCAACTTAAATGGTACTTTAAAATATATTCATGGAAATGATTGAACAGAAAATAATTTTATCATTGTGTATATTTCGGTTTATTACCTTTCATGTACAGTAATCACTGTTGTGGTAGGAAATCTATCATCATAGCCGAGAAACAATTATCAATTTCTTTAAGTGTACTTTAGATGACATAGTCTTTCTACCTACGTAAAAATATATACACTTAGTTTTCGGCAATTGTTTAATTGGGAACTGACAAAATGGAGCAGATTAAGTTTCGTTTCTATGTGATCTGTAAGAAAATCGATGCCACAATTCATTACAATGTCTATTAACAACGACGGACAGCTATCTACCTCAGTACAGTAGATGGTCGCTCAATTTTGTGGATTGGTTGAGGTTAGACATTTACGCCGTTGGATGCCGGCTCAGTGATCTAGAGGTTAAGCGTTCGCGCGCGAGACCGCGAGCGGGATCGTGGATGCGCACTGCTGAGGAGTCCCATAGTAAGACGAAACGGCCGTCCAGTGCTTCCAGGTTTTCAATGATGGTCTGACATCAGTCAGTTCATGATCTCAATCAAAAACTTAACAATCTCCACAACCCCTGATAATTGGATTTTTTGTTGGTTTAAACTATTGACTGATGGATACATGGCATGCAAGTCTATTTATAATATAAGTGGGTAACAGAATAGTCATCAGTAGTGAAAATTTAAGGTGTTTGGTAGATTAGTAAAAATTTCTGACCGACTAATTGATGAATGTATTTATATGGCAATTGGAAAGTTAGAGTCTAATCCAAAGCTAATTATGCGTTGGGCGGTAGGAAACCATGGACCTAGTTGAGACTCGTATGCAAGGCGTGCCTGCAGTCTTTAAGGATTGAAACATACTTTGATCACTTTCAGTTTGAGATGTTATCACATAGCTATTTGGTATGTGACTGACTTTCTGTTGGATCGATATAATTTGATAACCATTAGATGACTAGAAAAACATGACCACGAATAATTTAAATTATCAAAGGACTCATACTGAATTAAATATACTTTAACAACTGACAAAAGCAACTTATGATCTGATTAAATTATGTTTTAGACTGGCTTGTGTTATAACTTGTTCCCTATGCCCCTATCAATGTATAACATAATGATATCACCAATTAGAGAACAGTGAGTTATCGACCGAACCAATGACGTATAAAACAAGTATGAGCAGTCCAGAATCCTTATCGGTCCTGCTTCATGCCTCACCCTGCCTGTTAAGTCCAGAACATCAATCTCAGCCTCTGCGATATGAATCACTTATTTCAAACATACTCAGTTTATATACCAATCAGACAGACCACATCGTACCATAAAATGGGAAACAACGCTTGTACAAGATTTAGCCAAAAGTGGCTGTGAATGTGGGAGATAGTAATTGATAGACTGGGTATAACTCAATAATGGTAAATCGTATAATATTAGTTCATAGGTGAAAATAAGACTCATAATAAGAGAGGATCCATAAATGGATCCCTTCAGTTACCATTGATTGTTCTCATCAGGATATAACAGTTCGGACATACAATGAATAATTTAAGAAAGTAGAACTAAAAAAAACTAATCCCCGATACAATTTGTTATGAAATCACGAACCATAAAATAGTTTGCTGTAAGGTAATTTTTATATTGAAGGATCGTAAAGTAAATTATTTAGTGAATATTTTGTACATGCTAACAAATACTGGCATTGAAAAAAAAGAAAACTATATTATTTCTAAAGACATATAGTTATATCAAGTTAATCTACATGTTGAATTTTTAATCTTAACTGAAGGGTAGATATTTATACACGTCAGGTAAATAATTAATATTGATCTTAGTAGTTGAATTTATGAGTCGATCTAAACTAGATCACCATTGGAAACTTGGAAGCACTGGACGGTCGTTTCGTCCTATTATGGGACTCCTCAGCAGTCCTCGCTAGTGGAAAGCTTCAAGATGGATTTCTTGATGTTCTAATGAGAAGCCGTGACCAGTGGAGTCAAATCCGTCTCGGGTAGAGACAGGTGTCTATCTCAAATAATGGATGAAGGGTCGCGCATGATTATGGATTGATTAAAGATAGACATTAACACCATTGAATGTCGACTCAGTGTTCTAGAGGTTAAGTGTTCGCGCACGAGACCGATAGTCTTTGATTCGAGTTCCACATGCGGGGTGCAGAGAGCATAATAACCTACCAACTTTGATTGCCTACTGATTATGTGCGATTTGTGCAGTATGTGAATCACCATATAGTAAGACAATATCATCTGCATACTACAAATTGAAAAGTCATTCTTTGGGTAAGAGATCCAAACTACCACTGCTCCATTCATCAGAGCTGTTTCCAGAACTTCATCGGTGATGAAGATGAAAAAGGATGGTGATATCAAACAGTCCTGCTTAACCCTACAGCTTGAATCAGATAACGAAGAGAAATGACTGTATACCTTCACTCTGTCTGAGTGCATAGCCTTCAAGACGTTAATAAACTTTTTATGCACAGCCTTCGCTAAGAAACAATCCCAAAGTATCGCTTGGTTTAGGAAATTTAAGGAGGGAGTGATGTCAAGAAATGTAACGATTGTTGACCTACAATAAGCATGGCTGTGCTTTGACACTTAGTGGAGAGTGGAAATATGATCAATAAATCTATCGATCAGAACGAGAACCAATCGGCTTCACCATCCTTAGAAAGCCCCAAAAGCAAGTAATCTGGGCTTGGAAACTCTTGGTGCTCCAGGAGTTTGGACTTCTTGTAGACTTTCACCTCGTGAGGTGGATCAGCCATTACTGGCTATGAAGAACAAGACAGTCTAGATGATGTCCCCAGGGCGTTTGATCAACTGGGCTCTCCTTTGAAGGACTCTGCCCATCGTCCAAGACGTCATAGATGTCATTGATTGGCATCCTATCAGCTCCACATATTTTTTCACTCACACTAGATATTTTTCTGCCAGTGACTCGGATGGGTTGAAAGAGTTTCCGGCAGTTACCATATGCACTTGCTGCTTTTAACTCGTTATCCGGCTCTAACCACCATGCTTCTCGGTCCCTACGCAAACTTTGCAAAATTATTTGCGTAAGAATCTGTGTTTATCGGCAAACTCGTAGTTAGCCAGAAAAGAGCAACGCGGCTCAAATAGTTTTAAGCTGCTTGTAAATACCCAGTACTTGTAAGTGGGACGTTTCGTAAAGCCTCAAGCAACTTTACTCACCACTCTCATCGTGTTATGAAAATCCAGCGAGTGTTCACCCACAATTTCTGTAGGTTGATAGCTAAACTTGAACGTAGCTCGGTTTGATCTTTACTAGGAACGGAAGCTGCATTCAATTCGCTTACATCAATTTGTTTAGGTCACAAGTCCAACAGTTAGTACAGGCAAATTAACCAATAACCAGACTAGATAATCAAACTATTCCAATAATATTTGTCCTATCCACACGGGGTATAACGACTAAAAATCAAATATTTGTTCTGAACATAGACAATGATCCAACACGCCAAGGTCTGTTCCATTATACCAAACTACGTTCTTTAGTGTAATGGACGAAGCTTCATTGAGTCATTTTCAATCAACGATAATATCAGATTCTCAAGAATTTTTGATTCCTTTCAACTATGAAGTTGATGTATTCAATGTTATACTTCATTCAACTATTTAACATTTTCTTTGAGATAAATGCTGCCTATAGACTGTTTGGTTGGTTAACATGTTAAATACTACTGACAATTTACAAATTCTTCTTTCTCTTCTCCAGATCAAATGTTTGTAGTTCAATTTATTAGTTCTCATAGTAATCAAATCACATCACACTGTAGTTAATTAGTGCGTGCTGGCTAGTATTTAAACATTTAAGTTGCCCTTTTCATATTGTTTTTACATAACATGATCTTGGAGTGGTTGAATAATTTTGTAGTAGTTGCAAATATAGTTTTGTTATGAATTGGGATTGGATAGATTTATCATGTAATTATGGAGTGTGGTGAAGTTATCACTGTCCACAAAACTGAATTGTCAATTTAAGCCTTCACAAATGATCTGAAATAAAAGAAAAGATCACTGATCAGGAAAATATACATATTTTCATCTAGTCAAATAACATGATTCAACACAATAAATGAACATGACTAAATGCCTTGGGTTATTGATGGAAATGAGTTTTATAGGTCATTCACCCTACAATCAATTAACACTGTATTGTTAGTTCGAATTCATACTCATCAATTCGATTTTGCATAACAGTACTGAAAATTTACAAGTATTCCGATTCCAATTGTGACTGACTTTCAATTTTGACAAATGTATCCTTGAAAGTAAAAAATTTAACTAAATTTACATATCAATTACCAATAACTAGTGGAGTTCAACAAGGTCTGTTGTAAGATAGTAACTCGCTAAAGGTAATGATGGATGTGTGGCTCAATTTCGTGTATTAATTGAAGTCAGACATTAACACTATTGGATGCCGGCTGGTTCAGTGGTCTAGAGGTTAAGCGTTGGCGAGCGAGACTGTTAGGTCCTGGGTTCGAATCTCGCGAGGCGGGATCGTGGATGCGCACTGCTGAGCCATACGTTAAAAGGAAACGGCCGTTCAGTGCTTCCAGGTTTTCCATGGTGATCTAGCTTTGATTAACTCATGAACTCAACTACTAAATTACTATAATCTCCCCAAGAAACCCTTTCTGAGAATAATCACCAGTTTGTTCAGATAAAGAGTTCCAACGTATCACTGGACAAATAAATTTATTACTGTTATTATCATTATTATTAATATAGTAATGGTAATAAGACCACCCACATGTATGTTCGTTTACAAAAAACCTATACACATTTCAGCCTGAGAAGTTTATTAACATCCTAAAAGCCCTATATAAAAACACCTCAGGCAGAGTGAGGGCATACAACCACCTCTCTCCATTGTTCCATTCGAGCAGTGGGGTTAGGCAGGGTTGCCCAATCTCACCATTCCTTTTCAACTTTGCCATCGATGACATTCTGGAAACAGCTCTGATGAATGTAAGTAATGGTGGTGTGGATCTGCTACCTGGAGAAAGACTTCTCGACCTTGAGTATGCGGACGATATTGTCTTACTGTGCGATAATGCCCAAGGCATGCAATCCGCACTTAATCAGTTGGCAATCAGTGTCCGTAGGTATGGTATGTGCTTTGCACCTTCCAAGTGCAAAGTACTTCTACAAGACTGGCAGGATTCCAATCCTGTACTCACCCTGGATGGTGAGCAGATAGACGTAGTTGAGAAGTTCGTGTATCTGCATAAGTGCTGGTGGGGGTGTGAGTGATGAGATCAGTGCACGAATAGTGAAAGCCAGAGCGGCTTATGCCAATCTGGGCCACCATTGGCGCCTTCGTGATGTTAGTCTGGCCGTAAAAGGTCGGATCTACAACGCGTCGGTGAGAGCAGTTTTGCTCTATGCTTGTGAAACCTAATCGCTCCGAGTTGAGGACGTTAGACGACTCTCTGTGTTCGATCATCGCTGTCTCCGAAGGATTGCTGACATTCAGTGGCAACACCATGTTAGTAATGCAGAGGTTCGGCATCGTGTGTTCGGGCACAGAGATGATAATGCAATTGGTGTCACCATATTGAAACACCGACTTCGGCGGCTTGGACATGTTCTCCGAATGTCGTCCCAGAGAATTCCACGTCGTGCATTATTTGCCGACTCTGGGACTGGTTGGAAAAAGCGGAGAGGTGGTCAGTGTATGACATGATGTGTGGTATGAAAGAAAGCTGCAAAGGGTTGGCTTTTGTTGGCCCTTCACGACTCCCTAGCTGGGGTCCTAGAGATGGTGCTACACAGTGGCTAGAGACGCTACCAGATATGGCTCAGAATAGAAGCCAGTGGCGATCCTGCTGTAACCTTCTTTTACTTTCCTCATAAAAAGTGGTTGTGTCTCCCTTACCTGAAATATTTCCTCTGATTGTACCTTTCCGTTCCCTCATTTCTACCACACTACCTTACACCAATCTCCTCGTTATTGTTCTCTTTTTTTTGCGCCCCTTAGCTTTTTTTTCTATTTCTATTCGAATTCTCATTGTTTTGTGTGGCGCATATATATTGGCGCTCTCTTGTACCAATATTCATGTGTTCAAATAAATAAATAATAAATCAGCCTAATTCTGTCTATCTTTGAAATATCACTTAATCGATAAAACGGTAATACGAAATTGGACAGAATTGTTCTCGTTTTTAAAGGATGAATAGTGGTCTAAAAGTAAAGATGTAGCTGTGTTACCTTAAAATCCTTGTTTCCATTCACAGTATGGCCGTGAATGTGAACTACTGAGGAGCCCCATATAGGGACGAAACGATTGTACAATGTTTCATAGTGATTGTCCAAAGTTAGCTCAGGGGTGAACACTATAAAAATACTGTTTGTTAATACCACTTATCACAATGTTCATTTACATATATACTAACGTTTAATTAACATGTTAAAAAGTATAACAATCTATTTAGGTTATTTTTTTAATGACATATAAATTGAATAAATGCCACGTTGTTCAGTGACAAGACAGTTAACAAATGCCAAAAGTATGTTATATTTATTCAGTGTCCACAATACATAGAAGAATCAATCTTTTCTTTTCAAGTGGAATTAATACACCTAATGAACTATGAATCAATTGTACATGTGATTACTAATTTACGCCTGTTACTGCCAACGGAGCACAGGCCGCTGACCAGCATTCTCCAACCGACTCTGTACATGGTATTACCACAGTAATAAGAAATGAACACATCTGATTCCAGGCTAAATTATTAGTTACAGATGAAAGCATATTCTGGAATATAAAGCTCTTGATGAAAGATTATTTACTTGTCTGATGTTAATTATGATCAGTATAAAAGTTATTACATAATAACTAGACGTAAAACTATCATCATAACTAATTGCTTGAAGTAATGCTAATGTATTATATCGCATAGTTAATCGATATATTCTTAAAATGTTACTTGCTTAAACACACTTCATTGATGACGTAAATCAGTTGACACAGTTCGTTAGTGTTACGTAGGCAGTACTCAGTTCCCGGTCCCTCATACACTGAATGGATATTTGTGCAACGGTTGACCACAGTTATCGCGTAGACTTCCAATAAGTAATGTAAACAAAGTGACCTCGATTACTGTTAGATATATCAGGGTATTTATCACTTCTCAACCACCCATATCCTAAATCCATACTTCTCTTTCTGGGACATGGAATAGACTGATTTAGTAGTAGTGGTTTCGATCAAGTGGGAGTGTGATCACCGAGTCCGTGGGACATCTGCTCGAGACCGATCACGAAACCCTTTGAAATTAGCTAATGATGTGTTAGGTGTGTATTTCTAAAGTTATCACGAGACAACTAGGTGAGATGTGATATTTTTAGACGTCACATTTCCTAAACCCCTCATTCTGTTGTGATAAGACACTATCGAACCAGATGCTGGTTGTCTGATGGACAATCACCTTACTTCTGTCGCACCCAAATACAATCAGAACTATAAATTCGCTTTCGAGCTATGACTTTAGTGTTTCTAATCTCACACTCTCCAATCGAACTGTCTGGTGTGGAAGGATGTGTATTCTAGTTAATATGACTCGATTGTGTCACCATCATAGACAAACCTGATCATCATGTCAAGGTACCAACAACGGCTGGGGCTCAGCTAATTACATCGTAGTAAACCCAAAATATCTCAATCAAAATGAACATTCTGTTTGTTAGCATAAAGTTAGAAATAAACTCTGGATTAGTTTATTGCAGTGATATATGACTGTCAACGGTAAAAGGCATTCGTCAGTTACAATTATGGTTTTGTTTAAATCATTACTCACATATAACTGAACAATCGATCAATGCAAAAATTAGGTTTAGGATTTCAGAATTGGGGATTTGGCCCTTCAGAATACGGCACTTCATAGAATGAGTTGATTGAGACAAGTGTTAACATATTTAAGCACCACTTATCTTGATATGTTCTTCTAGCAATCAAAGAAGTAGGTTGCATTACAGTAAAAAGTAGTATGAATCCATGGGACCACTGACCCTTGAATTAACTTATGAAGGCTTTTCAATTGACACTCACGAGACGATAGCTTTTTAATGGGTTCTAATGCTTACTGACATGATCGGGATTCATTTGCATAAATCTATTATTGTTCACGACTAACGAATGAACAGTGACGTATAAGCTTCCCGTTGTTAACTGACTAATCAAATAAGACTTTTTCTTATCAGTACTAATAATCATAAAATCTAGATTATATGCATTATTTCAACTGTCTACAATTATGCAAACATACACAATGATAACATGTCGTCATTACCAGTCTTATTCATCAATTAATAGTTGAATTCATGTATCAATTGACGCTAGACCACCATGGAAGACCTGGAGGCACTGGACGGCCGTTCCGTCCCACTGTGGAACTCACCAACGGTGCGCATCCACGATGCCGCCCCCGAGATTCGAACCAAGGACCTGTCGGTCTCGCACGCGAACGCTTAACCTCTAGACCACTGAACCGGCCGGCATCCAACTGTGTTAATGTCTAACTTCAACCAATCCACGAAATTGAGCCACCGTCCACCACTGTCTTCAGTGAGTTGCTATCACACAACAGATCCAGTTGAAATCCACTGGTCACAGCTTCTCACTAGAAATTTAGTCTCGCACGCGAGACTGATGGTCCTAGGTTCGAATCTCGCGAGGCGGGATTGAAGAGGAGTTCCATACTAGGGCGAAACGGCCGTCTAGTGCTTCTAGATCTTTAATGGTGGTCTGTAGTTTCAAATGACTCATGAATTCAACTATTAAATTACTATAATATCCACAAAATCGCTCTCTGATTATTCATCATTAACAACGAACTTTGTTGACGAATCTAGTGAAAATGATACTAGAACATTCTTTACAACACGGCGATCAGCGATCAATCAACAAACAAGAATTTCACCATTATTGTTTCTTTAAGTAGATATCATTCCTTACAGGTATAAAATCAATAAAATATAGAAATATATACAACAAACCGAAAACTAATTTTAACAATTATGCATAAGATAAGCAGCAGTACTAGTAGTTATTATTTTATTAAAATAAAAAAATCTTTTAGAAACATACAAAATTTCATAAAGGAACTAGAGTGAAGTATGTGAATACATTGGATATTAAAGGTCAAAGATACTGTACACAAAAGTAATTCAGCAGTACATGACACACACACACATACATACATACATAAACATTGTGCCGATAAATACAAATCACAGAAAAGGTAATATTAGATACAGAAAACAGATAGAGCTGGTGAAAAGTAATAGTGTTCATAATAATAATAATGACTACAATAGAGTAATTCATTGAATTGGAGACTAAATTGTCTAAATCAAGTATCTGAGTCTGGATTTAATACATTCTCTAATGATGGAGTTAAAAAACCAATTTTATCTAAACTATTTGGAAGATGTTCAGATAGTTTAATGCAAATATTTCGTTTTCCACGTGTCCAACTATTATTCCATTGACGACCTAAACGTGTTCTAAATAAAATATCAGGTAAATTTGATAATATTTCACGTAGATAAGCAACTGTTGCAAATATTCCACCGGCTAATGCAGCAAGTCGAGTAAAAAATGTCCCTAATAATTCACGATCATATGTTATTTTTACAACTAATGGAAAAGTATCATAAACAAAAAATATTCCAGGTATTCCATGACTTCCAGCATCATGATTAATTGTTCTATTCTAAAATTAATATAAAAGAAGAATAGAACAACAATAAGTAATATGATGAAATTGAATCTTCATTTAAACTAACTAACTAATTAAAATAATTATTAATATTGGAAACATTTTCAAAAGTATCTAGAATTCTAAGGTCAACATCACCACCGGTAACCTTAGAAATATTCTTTGTGTTTGTATATATGAATTAACATTGAAACTGAAATAAAAGAGAGAATCTTTTGTATTCTCAATTTATAACAAAAATAACAAATTCACTTGGTATTGTTTACTTGAATCTTCCTATTGATGTTTTAAAACTGCAATTGATCAGTCTCTTATTGGCATATATACATCTTGTGCGTATTGCCTTAATTAACAAGCATTATAATCAAAGATGGATAGTGGCTGGCAGTGGAATCCAGTTTGACGCACGTTTCGTCCTAAACATCAATGTGAAGATTCAAACAAACAATACAAAGTGAATTTAAACTTCACCCAATTGCACAACCAAGTGGCTAACAGGACTTAGTAGCTAAGTGGATAACGCGATGGCGTTTGAAGCGAACGGTACTGGATACGAGTCCCAGAGTGACCATCAACTCTGAAATGCAGGTACATCCAACTCACGAGTCCCAAATAGAACGAAACGCGCGTCCTGGATTCTACTGCTAGCCACGATCCATCTTTGTATAAAAATAAAAAATGTTCAATATTTCAATTAATAGAAAATTGGATTGCTGACTTATAGTATCTTAGTGTTAATCGTTTGATTGGATCTTCTACAAATATATATTCATTAGGGTGAGACTATAATTTACGGACGAACCAATCAGAGTTGCGATAACAGGCCTTGAATTTTGGCGCGAAAGTAACTCATTTATTTAGCTAAATAAAGTTTTGACATTATAGCTGATGTCATTTCATGATGAAAATATTAAATCTAATTCCTAGCCCTAATATGTTCAACTGTATATCCTAATCCTAATTCTTTACAAATAAACCTCATTTAACCCCAGTAAGTAGGTGGATATTCCAAGGTCACTTGAAAGTTGCTCAAAGGTCGTTCATAAATTATAGTCTCACCAAATATTCTTTTGGAAAGTATATAAACAACGTTTAGCCACAAGTCATTGTATATTTGGTATTTGGCTATCAGTGGAAACTAAGATAAGCGTTTCGCCTTATTTGACGAATCTTAAGTAAGACGAAATATGAGTCTTAAATCTCACTGCTAGCCACATACTGAATATATAATAACTTGAAATAAAAGACTATAAATGAGAGAATCGATTCAGGGTGTACATATAACAACAACGGGAAATTACTAATATGTATTGATCAATTTTCAGTTTTTCTCAATACCATAATTGATACTACTATCATTTCAACTCTTTCGTCATCTCTCCCATTAATTTCAATTCGTTGAGTTTAATAAGGCTTTTCAACTTATGACTTGATTATTATAGGTGTTGACAGCATGTCTCAATTCATTTGTTGAAATTAGCGTTTGAAATTATAATTGATCTATTTCGACATATTATCTTTACCCATTGAATATATAATATTCATCGCGATTACTTAAAATCTTAACAGCAATGCTAATTAACTCACTATCGTTTGATCTCGTTCGCCAAAGAGGTGAATATCTCCTGGTCGAATTTCACTTCCCAACCATAGCTGTCACCTTGACGTGATGATCAGGTTTGTCTATGATGGTGACACAATGGAGTCATATTAACTAGAATACACATCCTTCCACATCAGACAGTTCGATTAGAGTGCGAGATTAGAAACACTAAATTCATAGTTCGAAAGCGAATTCATAGTGCTGATTTTATTGGGGTGCGACAGAAGTAAGGTGATTGTCCATCAGACAACCAGCATCTGGTTCGATAGTGTCTTATCACAACAGAATGAGGGGTTTAGGAAATGTGACGTCTAAAAATATCACATCTCACCTAGTTGTCCCGTGATAAGTCTCAAGGCGAGGGTGTTCTTTACGAAATTGAAAGAACGAAAAGCGAATGTCCGACTGGAGCTTTAACCGGGTTGGTGGACACGGAGAGTCTACCCAGGGAAGTTGGAAGACCCTGATTCCGAACCAATGGTACACATAAACTGGCTTCAGGATCCTGAAGGAACAAATGGCGTATGAACCAATTATTGGTCACCGGTCACCATGGGACTGTATCTCCTGACATTGCCCCACTGCCTTGTGGATCAGACCTTTAGGTCATAGGCTCGAGGTGTGGCCCTCTAAGAAAACTACCTGGTTCGATCTTGTTATCCGTTCAGTATGTATGTATGTATGTATGTATGTATTTGGTGCCTCCTTGTACCAAAGTTTACGTGTTTAAATAAATAAACTTTAAAAGTCCACACCTAACAAATCAACAGCTATTTCAGAGGGTTTAGTGATCAGCCTCCAGGAGATGTCCCATGGACTCTGTGGTCACATTCCAGGATCGTCGAGACTACTATTACTACTAATTCAGTTTTTTTCATGTCCCAGAAAGAGAAGTATGGATTTAGGATATGGGAGGTTGGGAAGTGATAAATACCCTGATATATCTAATAGTAATCGAGGTCACTTTGTTTACATTACTTATTGGAAGTCTACGCGATAACTGTAGTCAACCGTTGGAGACCTTATCTAAAGAGTTTGTGCAGGTGCGTTCGCGCTTTCTATTCTCTTTAAAATTCTGTTTTGACCTTCTTTTATAATAGGAGTCATTTGATTTTGTTTTTTCACATTCTTTTGTCTTAGTTTTCTACTGCTATTTCAAATTCTATTTACTTTACATTTTATTAATAGTTTTCATGAGATGACTATGATATGAAGGTTTGGAAAGTTTTTCCGGTGAAAATGTACTTCCAATACCCTGTTTTTAGTTAGTTGACTAATGGCAATAATAATATGTTAGCTGGCAGGAAGGTGAACTATTTACTTTTAAAAAGATTGTGGTGTTAATTTTCTCCATATGTAATGCTATCGCTTATAGGCTTATGAACGTTCCTTTAGGCTACATTAGCACTGTGAGAGCCAACACTATAGCTGTTACTTATTTTACTTAAAAGGAGGTAGGTAAAGTGGGGTTCAAATCTGAAATGCATTGGTTGAAAACGGATTCCTTTAACCATCAGACCAATACTACATGATTCTTTCACAGTTGATTGATCACTGGGTGGTGATCAATGTCATGTGTGTGAAGTCCTTCTTAGTGCGGATCGAATGCTATTTACCAAGTTGCAATGTGGCCATTAGTCTAGGTGACTCGACAATGCATGCACTATGTTGAGATAAGATGGTGGTTGGAGGTAGTCAACAGGAAACCCTGGACCCCTATTTCGTGATACTTGGCACTCGTCAGCAAGGTGTACCATCTTATCTCAAAATAATGCACGCAATGTCGAGTCACCTAGACCACAATGCAACTTGGTCGATAGCATTCGATCTGCATTAAGGACTTGACACATTGTCACCACCAAGTGATCAATCAATTTTGATTACATCTCAATCCTACAGGAGGTCGGTCGCGGCCCGGAGAGCTCAGCGGTAACGTCTCTGACTGTGAAGTTGTATGATACGGGGTCGAATCCGTCAGGAGGCACCAGTTCCCTCAAGATTACAGGTACACCTTGCTGACGAGTGCCAAGTAGCATGATAACCCGGGTCTAGGGTTTCCTGTTGACTACCTCCAACCACCATCTTACTATGTGATTCTTTCAACCAGTCGATACGATATCTTTAACTACGAATGACTAACTCTGGAATATATCGATTAGTTTGTAATTGTTTACATAATCACTTGAGTAGTTCTGAGTAACCTGTTTTTTTAAATTCAAAATTATAATTCCTAAAATGATACACTTAACTGTATACATATTTTGTCTATTGTAGTGTCAGTTATTATGTTAAGCCTATATACCTTATTCGGACATCCCATTCTATTCATTCTACTTGAGTCATATTTTGACCTTGTCAATTATTCGCTTATCAGTCTTGACTGTTTTTATATGAGCGTATATGTGTGTACACTTCTTATCCCATGTCTCATCACATGTTTGTAGCTTATTTTTGTCTGCCTATAAATATTAATTAACGCCTGACTAAAAATGAGTTGGCTTACCAGCCATCTCCACTCTGCGTCGCTTCTCTTCCTGCTATTCCATTCACCTCATAAACAAAATATATATATTCAAAATCCCATTCACGTTATTTGACTTATTTAATTCCGTTATTGGCTAACGTGATTTAAGTCGACGATTATATACGAGAATAGGCGATAACAAACATTCGTACGATCTAAATAGGAGTCAGATTTACGGGCCACTAAACTATAATTAAATAAACAGTAACTTGTATAAATCACCTGGACTTTAAATCACTTCACTTTATGTTCGAAATCCAGACCAATTTACTGTTGTTTGAATATGATTAGGTGGTATTATAATTAACTCTAAATGTTGAGTGCAATGATTTATACCTTGATAAGTGAGTTAGTTAAATGTGTTTTTTAAACATTTTTCAAAGACTACACTCTTGAATTGTGACGATAACAAAATAACTAATGTGTGCGAGCAGAAGCACTAACAATAACTACACGTTGTATGATAGCAATATCTAGAAAATAATGCACGTTAATTATTATATTTTCATATAGTACTGTAATATAATTCAATGAACAAGTACAGGTTTATGGTATGATCAGACACGGTGGGTGTTGTAATTCTCTCTTATTCTAACCCAGCTAATCCTATTGCTTAGTAATCTTGGACACTAATCCACTCGACAAGTCAGCTAAAACACGGTGAGACTATAATTTATGGACAACCTTTGAGCAACGCTAAGATGACCTTGAAAATATCCACCTACTAACTAGGACTAAATGAGGGTTATAAACCAGTATGAGGAATTGTAATTATGATTTACAGTTGTTTAGGGTTAGGAAGTAGATTTAGGATTTTCATTACGAACTGACATCAGAGCTATAATGCCAAAATAGTATTTAGCCAAATGAGTGAATGAATTTTGCGCTAAAATCCAAGACCTCTTATCTTAAATCTGATTGACTCGTCCATAAATCATAGTCTCGCCTCAGACACTTCTCAAACTGAAGTAGGCATAATACAGTTCTAATCTACAACCCTAAAATTCAACATTTTCTTGCAATAAATACATTGGGTAAATTTTTTAGCATAATTATCAATGAAAACATTCATTACTAATATTAAACGATTTAAACTTTAAGAAAATATTAATAATCACCTGTAAAGTTGCTGCATACTGATAAGTTTCTGTAATATGAAAATGATTAACCACTTTGGTAGGGACCATTGTGACAAAATATTGAAATGATGTAAAGGCTAAATTTGAAGAAACAATTAACATACACAAAAGGTTACAATGGATAAAGTTGAGTTTTTTTTTCTGGTAAACAAAGTTACATTTTGGGTGTAATTAAATAATGTGAGCATGTGTGCAAGTGCGGTGTATACGAGAGAGACACCAAGATAGCATGCAGTATATATAGCTTCATAACCGACTAAAGCCAGTTAAATCTCTTTAAAGTCGACAAACAAACACCTTAATTCCTAACCACAAGTTTTAATGTAAAGTTGTGCCGGCGACTGTATTGGAGTATTGTAGCAGTAAAGTTTTCCTCACGGATAGCAAGTAACATAAGCAACACCATTTTAACACAAATGGAAGCGAGGTCAGGACCGTTAAATGAGTAATCCTGAGGTTGTGAATGGGATCTTCAGTAAAACAATGACAAGAATGATGATCGTGTAAACTTTGATCAACTAAAATAATTGATATACATGTTGAACATGACGATCAATGTAAACAGTCACAATAGCTTATTGAAAATACGCTTAAAAAACGACCAGAAAATCATATCATATCAGTACAGGAAGTGTATGTGAGACGAGTTGAAATTAACTAAAGTAATTGTTATATCCCGATGGGAATAATGAATAGTAACTGTAGGGATCCATTTATGGACCAATACTAAGCGCTTATTTTTATCGTATAATTGTTAAATAACTAAACTATTCATATTCATGTCCTCTCTTATTATGAGTCTTATTTTCACCTATGAACTATTATTATACGATTTACCATTATTGAGTTATACCCCGTCTATCAATTACTATCTCCCACATTCACAGCCACTTTTGACTAAATCTTGTACAAACGTTGTTTCCCATTTTATGGTACGATGTGGTCTGTCTGATTGGTATATAAACTGAGTATGTTTGAAATAAGTGATTCATATCGCAGAGGCTGAGGTTGGTGTTCTGAACTTAACTGGCTGGGCTAGGCAGGAAGCAGGACCGATAAGTACTCTAGACTGTCCGCATGTGTTTTAGACGTCATTGGTCCGGTTGATAAATCATTGTTCTCTAACTGGCGTTATCATTACGTTATTACATTGATAGGGGCACAAACCCATAAGTTATAACAGTGATTAAGTTACATTCATTATTCCCCCCCTTGGATTTTGAACACAAAATTATCAAATAAGCTTTGTTTATCAATATCATTTGTTCTTTTCTAACTATACATAAATTTATTTAGCTTTGTATTTCAGTTGACCTTATTGATAAGAAGGTTAATGTGGTATGGCAACTCGAACTGATGTATGTACGTACGAAGATCTACGTTGTTGACTGACTAATTGGTAAGAAGAGACTAAAACAGTAAGATCATTAGTGGATTCAATATAATAATCGTTCACTTTAAAACTCACTTGTCAATAATTTCAGTATGTTATTACACTGTATTCTGACAATTTCCGTTATATATTTATTCAGTATGAAATTTGTTTTTAGGTTGTAGTTAGCTAAATTATAATTAAGAATCACTGAAAAGGAAATTTGGGTATAAAGTGTGGGACCTTTTTCCCCCACAAAATATATCCTTTACAGTTGTACATCAGAATTGTTTTAACGTTGGGAAAGAATTAAAATTTTGAGGGTATAGTGTGGGAGAGTAACTATGTTATTTTTACTCAATACAGTCATCCTGGAGTCGATATTTTTGAATTGTGCAGAGAAGGACAGGTTATAACACAGGTAAATGGAAATGGGATTTACAAGTTTTGACTTGAGTGATTTAGCTTAAGTTATAATAAATTCTCTTGTGATCAAAAGAAACTCACCAACATCAGTAACAAATTCAACAGCTTCTAACGGATGTATTTGTCCATTAACTAGATCACCAAAAGAAAAATGATTTATTCGATGACTGAAATTTTGAACTAAAATCAACAAAGAAGAGAAAAGGGAAGAGGTTGAAAATTAATCATTTTCAATAGAATAGTTTTTTAATTGCACAATAATATGCATGAAAAATACCTTTTGAAAGCGTAAGGAGTTTGTGGAGATTGTTGAGTTTTATGGTTTACATCACGGACTTACCTTGTGCTCAGTTGTGAGTAATTTCGAGAGGCAGTTCTCAAAGTTCTAGCGAGAAACCGTAAAAAGTAAAGTCTAACCATGTCGCGTTGGAGGACTTTTACCAACAAATACCATTGGATGGTCAAACAATATTGTGAACTGATTTAATTTAGACATTTAAACTATTGAACAGCAAGCCAATGATCTAGGGGTCTAGAGCTTGTCGTGAGACCTGGAGGTTTAGCTAGAGTCTGATCACCCATAAGGTTGTGCATGCGTGCTGTTGAGGAGTCCCACATTAGAACGAAACTGTTTAATGTCTCCTGACTTTCAGTAGTTGTCCAACGGAGGTAATTCCGTGGTGCAAACTACAATGTTTTAGAAATATCCCGGTCTTTAAACTGAATGGTTAACTTGTGGAACTCTCATTATCTTTCTAAATACCAAAACTATCAATGCAAAACCCAAAAACAAGCAAGTAATAAGTTGATAATCACTGGACAATATAATTGTGAGATAAAGTTGATCAACTAAAAAAATTTGGTATCAGTCACTCGTGAATAAATTTTGATACCTTACTTCTTTATGAAGTAAACCCCAATGTTATTCGTCTGTCAACCAAATAGAGAGAATGCTGCACAACAATCCTCGCTGAATCACTCCCCATGGTTGTGCAAGATGGTCCATGGAAGTACGAGGGGTGAGAAGACTGAAGGTTTTTAATTATAGAGATGTCTCTGTGAAGTAACTGAGTGAGTAATAGTCAGGTTAGATGCAAAGAAATAACTAAAGATGGCGATTTGATTAACGAGGTTGGGAAGCTTTATCGATAGAAATGGCTGGGACATGTATTACGCATGTTCAACAATCATACTCATCGACGGGCGGTATTTGTTGATGTACAATCGGGGTGAAGGTAAGCTAAGAGCAGCCAAACGTGAGATTAGTCCATGAATTCATTGATTGTTGGTCTTAGCCATGATAACCGATCTAGACTATGTAGTTGGAGTTTGAGAGATAACTGTAATCACTGAACAAAAAGGTTGGGTGACATGGCTCATAAGCGGTAACACTGGCACAGATCCAGTTGCTTTTTATCTTTCTCTAGATCTCGAGTTCCAGTATTCCTTTATGCGTACCTTTTCGTTCTACTCTTTTGAACCACATTTTCAAAATTGTATTTTTTTATTACTATTGATACAACAATTGTTTCGACTCCTTTGCTATTCATTTTGCCAAGCTTATGTGGTATGAGAATTCGAGCTGACGTACATTGATGTCAGGCTTTACATTGATTATGATTGACTGATTATGTTATCTTAGAAAGACAATGAAAACCTCACGATTTAAGAATCCAACTTAGAAATTAGAACACTTTCGAAATTTTTCTTCCAAACTAAAAATGTTTTTTATCGTTGTGGGATAACATAAGTGTAACTTTCATAATATGAATTTTGTTATCGGAAAGTATGCTATCACTGGAACCATCAGTTACTGGCTGGAACACTGCATTAAATTCGATCCAACATACAAATAACTTCAGTTGACCTACTTCAAAGTAATAGGCTGAACAGAGCTTAACAAATGAACTACTACATTTAATATAAATTAGCAGACAATAAAAAAAACGAAAAAATATTTAACGTAGGATAAAATAGTATGTGATGGATAGGTCTCTAATTGTTCAATCTACGAATGGTAAAGTCGATTGTTAAGTTTTGAAGGAAATTTTATTTTGAAAAATGATTTGAGTAACGGACTGAACAACTACTTAAAGCTAGAAAGAACTAGGCAGTTGTTTTGCTCCGCTTTAAGTAGCTTTACCAGTCTATATCCACTGCACCAAACAGAACCAAAATCTACATTTCTGAGTCTTTCAGCGGGTACGATACTTTACATTAATTAGAGTAAATTCAAATATATGTGTTTGTCCAAAAACAAATCACTGGCTTTCGGATTTAATGATTTAAAGGTACTAAACTTGCTACACGGCTTGAAGCCCCTAGGCTTTGATCACCTAAGGAATGACACAAAACGCCTGCATTATTGATCATATATGGAGGCAAATACTCAGTGTTACTGGTTAGCGCCGGAGGGATTCCAGGCGGAGTTTATGTTAATCGAACACTATTAGTAACTGTACTGGTATCTTGAGGAAATCAAAGTTAGTACAGAATATAGAGTGGCGTTTTAAAATGGATAACTCCACTGTTATCAAGAAACTTGTGCGACCACTACAAAAGGTGACTTACTGGAATCTGCGCTGAATAAAATATAATGGACATTAATGAGCTTAAAAGCATAGAGAAGCACTCATTCTGAGTTTCCTGATTTTTAATAGTAACTGGACTGAACGTGGAAATAGGGACCACTGATGAAAACATCTCCATGATTTGTTTATAACAACGGGATAGTCTTGTGTACGAAAGGTATTTTAAGTGCTTGAAAACCTTAAAATATTGAAGATTAAACAAATGACTTATTTAGAAAGCACATGCCCTTTATGGGATCCACTTGAAGCCACACACTTTATGTAGAAGCTAGTTATAATATCTGGCTGGTGTGACCGGAGTAGGGAAGAGGTGTTCAAACATATGACCGAAGACTAGAAATTTTTTGTTTGAACAACCTGATACATAAAAACGGGTGCCTTTTAAAAAGCTCTTAATAACGTCCCCTTGCAATTTAAAAGACTCACCCGATTGGCTTGAAAATGGTACAACATGTAGATGAAAATTACCGAACCCGTTCAGAGGTCTGTAAACGAATCATGAAGGAAAGGGAAAGATGTGGAAACAAAATAAAGTGAGTAGTAAGTTAACGACCAATACAAGTAATGGAACCCTTTGGTCAATCACCTATAAACAACATAAAACTTGAAACAAATATGCAGAGACGTAAGTTGCCACAGTATAGCCGTACAGCAAACTAACGTGATGCACAATAGAAAGTATAAAATCATGGTAATATGAGCCTGAATACAAACAACACGGTTCGGAGAGAAAGAATAAAACCGATAAACCGAAAGTATGAAGTATTTAAACACAAGATTTAGAAGATGACCAAGGAAGGCATCTGTGCCAATAATTTGGAACATTTTACCAAACTTCTTAGACCACTGAGCACAATTGCAGCGAGGACCCCAACTAGGAAGTCAACACCACACTATATAGTTTAAGTCAACAGTCAACGATTCATAAGGATGATGTCACATCTTGACTTGGTCGTTGCGAGGCTCTTTATAACCTACTCCTACATCATTTAGCATTCTATGTAGGGGTAGGAGGTGGCTTGATATATGCACAAAGTCAAAGTGTGTACAAATAAGTTTGTTTCGCATTTCCTTTAGAATATATAATACATTTCTTTATTTTTTTCGACTCCATATATATACCATATACTTATTTCAAAAATTTCAATTCTAGATAAAAGAGATTTTTAAGATTATTTCAATTTTGTAGGATATTCAACACGAATTGGTTGTAGTTCGAGATAATCAAAAACTAGGAATAACAACGTTGTTTCATCCTACTAAGAAGAAAACTTCACTATCCAGAATAAAAGTCTTCAGATCACTAGTGACTTACTTCAAGACGAGCTAATGAAGCGTTAGTGGGAAGTCATGACCAGTGGAGTTCATAAATCTCCAGAATAAAATATTTGTCACCAATGCTATCTGATTATTGTCGTGGTATATTACCCATTAGTTGAAGTTGTAAATGAGTGCCACCCGACCCCAACCAAGAGGACTTAATGATTAATCGTCTGCCGCGAGACCTAAAGGTATTTACTTCGATCCCTGATGGACTAAAGGGTGTGAGATGCTAAAGCTTTCTATTTTTGCTAACGTTCTTGCAAAGTACATATTTTGTGTATTTTAACTCATTCAAAATAAAAGGACTTTTAAAGACTATGTTAACGTTTTAGGATATTTTTTTAATCATGTCTCCCTGCAATTTATCTAGTATAATTAAGTAATCAATTATAGATTTATGTACTCAGCCTATAGTTATAATGTTTATATAAAAACCTGTGGTACTACCTGGTTATACAAAGGATGATAGGCAGGTCAGTCAGTTAACAGTAAAGGAGGACTTAGAACAGGCCATAACGGTCTAAAGTCAATGACAAAACTGACAAGAGCAATACTGTCAACCGAGGTGAGAGTAAAGAGTATAGTTCAAAAGAAAGTGAACACAATCGCCAAATGAAGGATGTAAAAAATAATGCCAAAAATCTACAAAAAAAATAACAAACGAACGGACCTAAGGTTTAGAGTAATGTTGTATGAGAACTCTATACACATAATAGAATGTCGCACGAACCGTAGCAAAAAATATACGCTTCAAGACATGGTGAATTGCAAGATTTAGTGATTTTACTAATTATTGAGTCAGGCGGTTTGTGGAAGTCAGTTAAATGATTCCAGCTAGAGCACTATTAATGGCAACTAACAAGCAAAAGACAATTGTTTTGTCTTAACCCTGAACCCCACATTAACGGTTTGTCCTCGTTTGGGTTTGGGTTCAATAATTGGAAGTCTGACGCCTCAAACAATCCACTCAAACTACCTACTGATATATTAAACTATTCCGACAAATTCAAACTTATTTCAATAATTTGTAAGATGAGTACAAGTACACTCTCTCTAATTTTGACGAAGTACACGCGTAAAGATGACTAATACCACAACTCAGTTTCACAATATAATTTAACATGTCGCACTAGCAAGTTTGGTGGTGCTTTTAGTGAAGTGAGAACTAACCAATTCAAATTATGTTCAAAAACTTATAGCAAAACAATGTTCCAGGAGGATGAAACAAACGATACATCCAGTATCATACAAATGAACCCAATGATATATCTTTGGCACAAGGAAAAAAGGACAGACATGAGACAAATTTGGATTTCTGAATAAAGGTGATATAATTTATCAAATTTCATTTGTTAGACATATGCTTTTAAACCCCTCAACATATAGAACAATTAGTAACGAGTCAACTGGGGACCCATGGGTTTTCCGGCCGAACAAATCACTATTGCTACATCTGAATATTTGAATATAAGTGATACAAACAACAAGTGGTTTGTTAAGAAAAGGTACCTAGTGAATAGTATAGAAATTGTGGATCTGATAATCTAAGATATTTCTAAATAACTTATATGGTCGAATATTCTAGTGTACAATGATTGATATGTCAGTACATACGACACAAATGAAAACGTTAATGTCTTCAAGTAGTAAAGGAATAGTTACTTACTTCCCAAATAGTATATGTATGTTTCCTCCAACCTTTTTAACGAACAAAGTACCAACGATTCGACAAGCATCAGAATTTCGGTCATCAGAAACCTTTTTATTAACCACAGGGACTTCAAAGTCTGTGAAAACACTTGTCTCAGAGGCATATTTCCACAACCAATGCTGTATAGTATGATGTTTTGCACGGAGAGCCCCAGCTATATATTGTCGATACTGTTGAAGTATAAGAAGAAAATATCACAGAATAACGACCAGACATTGGGAGCATCAAACATATCTGGAAAGTCTACACGATTAAAAACTAGACCTTGTGAACGTTAGGAAACAATTTAATAAAGAACAATAGCATGATGAAAGAAGTTTAGTGTTGTCCTTGACTTTCAGCTCAAGTTCTTGACGAGATTTCCGTGGAGCACAACTTTAAAAAACTTTGAAGTTGGTCTGGTCGAAATTATACATGTATTATTGAAAATCAAACATATAATAATTTTTCTAGGAATTCATTGTCTAGCAACGTTGACGATGAATATAAAATTTACCGAACACTACCAAAAGGATGATGAAACTAGTTTGGTGAAGAACTCTGCGTACCATGCTTTTAAAACCGAGTTAATCAAATAAGTTAACAGTATGACGAATTTTCCGACGCACGTACGAAGGTAATATAATGTTTACCATATCGATAGGTGAACTATGAGTTCGTTTCCTTAGATAAGAAACTCAGGAAACTTTTCTTATGCACCTTCCGTTCCGGAAATATTAATACTAACAGTATAATGCAGGGAGAATTATGGTACTTGGAAAAAGATAAAACCATGGGTATTACGGTTCAGGATACATACTTTGAATGCGGCTCGGGCTGATGGGCTAAGTTCGAAAGATGTTGGTAAGTACTGAATATTCTCTTCATCAGACAGAGAAGACCCAGAAGTATCCACCACATCCATTGAAACATCTAAGATGTCATGTAGATGTGAGAAACTTACCATGGCATGGTGAGGCAACAACAATGTCAATATTGACTTTTACTTTTCTAGAACAAGATCTGGAGAAGAAAATTCTTACCCAGAGGTAGATTTATCTAATTCGTAAGAATAATTGACGGGGGGATCAAGATAACTTCGACATTCCATTATAAGCAACCAAGATATGCAACAAAATGTTAGAATAGTAACTGAAGACTTGAGATTTTTAACCGTATATAATTACCTAGACCACCACTCCATGTTGATTTTTTGCATTCTCGTGGAAGTTTTGGGAAGACATCTAGCTCATTTACTATTTGTGAGACACTAGGCCTCGGACCTTTGTTGGTGGTATGCACATTTCTCCTTCTGACCTCCATAAATTCAAGATCTCTTATGTCTCGACCAAGGTGAGAGAATCCACAATAGGATAGTTAAACAAGATCAGGCTCTCAATTGATTGGCAGTAGTTTCGCAAGATTATCTATATCATATGTGTATTCCGAAACGTTCTCAAGAACATCACTTGTTAGGAATTCAGCAGTGAGAATGGAAGATGACAGTATCTACAATTATTGAGATAAATTACATTAGTGACGAGCAGCATTTTCTTTAGTTTTTCACGAAATATATTTTCGAGATAATTGTATCGACTTATATTTAATTTTTAAGCGGTTGCATGCTTATTATGAATTACAAATGTAATACATTCTGCTCAAATAGTTCCACCCAATCTTCCGATTTTAAGGAAAATGTAATCAGTTTAGTGGAAATACTGGGGTAGAACGGGTAGCAACATTTCGGGCAACTTAAAAAAGCCAAAACATTTCACGGACTTGAAGTAAAATACCAAGTGAAATTGAGTAAAACCAAAGAGTTCTCAGAATTTCACGAAAATAGGAAAATTCGGTTCCTCACTTGATGGCAATATTTCTAGAATTCTTAGTTAGTAAATCCATTCGAACACGTCCAGTTATCATACCAGCGTCGCGATGGAGCCTGTAATTGGACAGCTAGATATTCATTCAAATTCTGAAGCTTTCCAGGATCATATGGAAAGGTTTGAAATTTTGAGTATGACAAGGAAAGGGGTTGAAGATGATAAAATTGTGGCTAATTTCCTCATATCCATCTGAAACTATGCCTACAGATTACTGAACACTTTGACATTTTCAGGTGAGCCTATTTTACTTGCCTATACAACTCTCAAACAACCACTACCAAATCATGTAAACTTCAGATGTCATGAAAGAGCGAAATCTCATAAAATGGTTCGTCAGAAGAACCAGAATGTTACAGAATTCATCTACGGATTGCTTAAACAAGCCATCAAGTGCGATCTTCATTACCAACCGCATGTTTACCTGTGTAACTGATTGTTGTTTAAATTAACATACCAAATCTTGAAAGAGAGCTCATACAAATCCCGAAATGTTTCTTCCAAGATGTTCGAAGTGCGTGTATTAATTGTGAAGCAGTGCATAGGACTGACTTCCAGGACGTCAAGAATTCTGCTACGCTAATTAGTTACCCCAAGCTGATGTTTACTCATGGTCGAGAGCGTAGGCGTTTAATTAATGATAATCCTCGTTCTCATGAAAACATGAATGACAATTTATTGAGGATTCGAGAAGCGGGTCACGGAGGTGAACATAAGTTCCGTTAATGCTTATCTTGAGGTAAATTTCACTCACGTAACTCATGTGCCTCCTATCACGCTAAATGCTTTGAGTATGGTAAAATGGGACACACTCAGTCGGTTTGTCAAACTATTGTTCGTTTAACCGCAAGTAATACTGAACTTTGCAATTCCGATCCCAATAATTTATGTGATTTGTATATTTTGTTATCCTTTATTATAATATCCTTGTATACAACTCTCAGTAATTCACTTCATATTCACGAACGATTATATTTGTCCAGTGGTGCTTTTCACGATTTCATTGTTGACACTGGTATTACCAAACCCATAATATCAGATGGAAGGTTGAAGTCATTAAATTCCGTTAATTTAGTTAAATCTATAAGAATTTCCATTTCGAGTATTACTTGTCATTAACTTCCCATTTCTACGTGTTGTAATTTGCTGACTAGAGACGACAAATCTCCAAGCACAACTTGTGAATTCCTCATCACGGGTCGCGAACCCTCTATCCTGGGTCTGGAATGACTAGGGATGCTTCAAGGACAGCTTTCCTTGTTGACAGCCTAAGACGGTCATAAAGAAATTCCTGATAAATTGTTGACTATGGGATTGGATTGCAAAGAATTACACGTAACTTCAAATCTTTCTCATTCCAGTGCGCAAGAAGCACCACGACCTTGAAAATAAACATTAGTTCCATGACCGCGGCAAAATTTATAGACTCGGAGATGACGTGGGGTAAAGTCTTTCTGCGAGGAATTGCCAGACCGTACGCTAAATTAGCAATGATAAAGCCTTTCAGTGTAGACGTTTCTGACCGTATGCCGAATAAACAATAATGGAGTCGCTTAATCAAAAAAATTACGTTCGCAATTGATCGATTTTACATAGTATCGAGGAATTGATTTCCCACAATCTACAAAGGGGTTATAAAGAGTCTATATACAATACACAGCTCGACAGATAAATATTGAACCTAAGACGGTGTACGATAAATAAAAAGGGTCTAGGTTCCCATTTAAGCTGTGGAGTTTGTTGTATTCGCACCGATTTCATTGTCATATAAATCTCTGAAGGAGTTACTACCTAATCATATGCTGTGTACTACATTTAGCGAAGAGAGAGATAAATTCCGAAAATCGAGTAAAAGCGATCAGAAAATCAAAACTTTTATACTTGGGTTTCAGAAACAGACTGCGATGTAGAATGCTAGAAAGCAAAGGGAAACTCAAGTTTTTGATCGGTCGATTGCTGACATAAATATTTTGAATTCAGAAAGGAATTAATAGAGAAACCTCAAAGTTCATTCCAAGAAATAAAATTAGAATGTATTAACTATAAGACAGTGAATGAACATGATTTACAGTCGGTGAAAATTTTCAACACTGTGCTCATTCGTCGTGATGAATTACACTCTCAACGTCGCTCAAGCTCGTGTTTGTTTATAATTGTTTCGATTGATACTGCAATATGGAATCTTCACACACTTTGTAATGAAAGGGATACTATCAAAGCTACTTAACGAAGAATTCTCCGTTCGAGTATGAGGTTGTAGTGACATACTTTTACCAAGAAAACGCGATTGGTTTAATGGAAACAATTATTATTATAATCAACTGTACCAGTGATTATTTTACTGTACTCGTTTGTTTAACTGTACTAAAGACATCCATTATTATTCTTCCATTCTTCCTTGCGTTGATTGTGACCTTGTACGCTCTTGCGTTCACCCACTGGTTCTTTGGCACGATCTCGGTATTCGTTCGATACCACGAGACAGCCAACGAATATAACTCGTTACAACCTGTAACCGCCTTCTGTGACTCAACCTCTTTGTAGTGGTGTTCATAGTCAAACGCGACTCGACGCCACACTATAAGGTGTTTATAGTCCGCGAAGCTAAATATTATCATGGGAATTATCTTTCACCAGCCACAGGGATCGTGGTGAAGAGTGTTGGAAAATCCGTGGTTCGAATTCTTTATATCAATGATTTAAGTACATACAGCCGACATGTCGATCAAATACAATTCCAGAAACCAAGTGAATCTATTTTAATTTCGGTTGTTAATTCTAACACTAATGAGTACATTTTAGCCAATCCAGAATCTGTATCCATTACACAGTCTGACAGATATCATGAACCAAAGGAGATGTTCAATTGTTTACTGTGACTTTGATTCCAATTTAGACTGTAGCGGATGTGGAGTTTGTATGAACTAATGACTGTATTTTACTTGATTCCAGGTTGATTTGTAGTGGCACTGGACCCTAATTACACGACCATTGAAGCCAAGTATATAATTACTGAGAAGATTTATATTTAACAACTGACACGAAGGGAAGGTCAACAACAATGAACGCGGAAACATATTGAATTCAATCAATCGGATGGCGTGGCTTAGCCTCGTAGACATGGTCATTCTGTATATCCTGTCTTTAGTCGCAATAAATATATTATCCTATATTCAGCCTAAGTGTGTTCTTCAGAAGTACTGCGTATCAAATTGTCAGTGTAGACAATCATGTGGCTTTCACGTAAGATCAAAAACTTAATAATCTCCACAACCCTCATACTGACAAGTCTTTAATTAGAATATGCGATAGTTATATTCACCTAATTTTACCTTAATTCTGTAGCGTGTAGTCGAGTCTCGATTGACTATGAACACCACTACAAGAAAGCGCCTACTAGAAGGCGAAGATGGAGTGTAACCAGATTTATTTCGTTGGCGATCTCGTGGTACCGAACGAATACCGAGATCGTGCCAAAAGGAATACAAGCGGAATTAGTGGGCGAGAGTACAAGCGTACAAGGTCACAGTCTACAGGAAAGTAATGGAGAGTAATGGAGTAGGAATATGGCTGTCTTTAGCACAGTTGAACAAACGAGCAAAGCAAAACAATCACTGGTACAATTGGTTCTAATAACGATTGTTTCCATTAAACCTAACGCGTTCTCTTGATAAAAGTAGGTCACTACAGGAGCCCACCGCTAGAACGGGCCTAAACTTTTAATAAGTAGCGGTTTGACTCGTGGGACTGATTGGCAAACATGCCATTGTAGAACGAGAGGATTGGAGAAACAGGAAGCGATCCTTGATCCTCGAGTTGCCAACGAAGGTCTTTTACAGAGAACGATACCAGAAGTGTGCTGTATTTGTTGCGCGAGTTAGCGCACCACACTAGAGGGGTTTGTATCCAGGATCTGGAGATAGCGCTCGTAGGGATGCGGAACAGAAAACGCTGCAGACGTAGGATGAAATCACGTTGAGCCAAGCAACCGGGAGCGGCCATAGCAACCAAGTGCGAAACCAAACATGTGCTAGGCAGATTCGGAACCAGAATATCGACGAAGTGCATTGACAAGAGCGTGGGTGGCTAGACCGGCTCTCGTCAATGTTGAGTGAAGTCGACGGAATGGTCTGATGCGTGGGCACAGGACACAAAAAAAAATCAAAAGAAAAGCGAAAAAGTGTTACAGGCATGTTGTATAGGAATAGTCCTACACCGTATCCTTTGTTGACTGTGCGATTAGTCGCGAAAGCGTATGGGTAAGCGTATACAGCGACCAGAACGTGAAACCGTAGTCTCGTTCGTATTTCGTGAGCCTGCAATCTCATCCGAAGTCAGGGGTGGCATGGTCTGCTGATCTGGACGTGAGACTGAAGTCTCGTCCGTCATTGGTGCAGATGACACGTGCTGTTGCCCGGGACGTGAGAATGAGGTCTCTGACGTATCTAGCGTGGGATCTGAAGTAGATGTAAGGATCCTGCTAGTAGGTTTGATGGGTCTAGCATTGCGTCTCGAGTTATCGGGCAAAGCACTGTCATCGACGTGTGCTGGTTTGAGACGATCAATGCTGACGATCTCGACACAGCCATGTCAATCAACTGTGAAGGTCTTTCCGTGACGAGAAACCACATGAAAAGGTCCTTCGTAAGGCTGTTGCAATGGTTTCCGTACCGAATCTACTCGTATGAAAACATGTGAACAGGTAGATAACTCTCGAGGGAGAGCGACCTGTCGATGTTGTATACGAGTTGACACCGGAGACAGTGTTCGTAAAAATACAGACAGTCGATGGACGTAGTCTGATTTACCGAAATCGTTACTGCTTCGTGGTGTGAAGAATTCCCCAGGCAGACGCAATGTCGTGCCGTATAGAAGATCAGCAGCGGAACATTGGATATCGGCCTTCAAGCTCGTTCTGATGCCTAGGAGGACGAGCGGTAAGGTTTCGTACCAATTGTCGTTTTCGTGTGCTCGAAGAGCACTTTTAAGTTGGCGATAAACCCGTTCAACTAAACCATTTGAAGTTGAGTGGTAGGCGGTAGTGCGTATGCGTTCCGTATCAAGCAGCCGAGTAAGTTAGGAGAATAATGCAGACTCAAATTGTTGTCCTCAGTCAGTCGTCACAGTCGAGGGACAACCATATAGTGCTATCCATCGTTCTACGAAGCGGTGAGCAACTGTCTCCGCCGTGATAGACGTGATGGGTATAGCTTCGGGCCATCTGGTGAAACGGTCGATGCACGTGAGTATATGATCATACCCATGCGATGGTGACAGCGGTCCTACGATGTCTAAGTGAACGTGATCGAAGCGAGCAGCAGGCGTAGCGAAAGTGCCAAGGGGAGCGGCTACGTGCCTGTGCTCTTTTGATCGTTGACATTGTAAGCATTGCTTCGCCCACATACGAAAATCTTTATTCATGGACGGCCAGACGTATCGTGCAGCGATGAGGCGTAATGTAGCTGCGATACCTGAATGGGACAATCCATGTAAGGCATCGAATACGAGACGGTGGTAAGCAGAGGGTACGATGGGTCGAGGAAGACCGGTAGAAGTATCGCATAAGATGGTGCCTGAAGTCGTGGCTAGTGGTACTTCCTGATATTGAAGGGACGTAGATTGGGGTGCTTTTGTACAACAGGGATCGTTTGCTTGGGTGGCGGCCATAGCAGGAAGATCGAGCACCGGCAGGGTAACTGCATTCATTTGGATTCGTGATAGAGCATCGGCAACACAGTTCGACTTGCCTTTGATGTGACAAATGTCTGTCGTGAACTGGGAGATATAGTCTAAGTGTCTGCACTCTCGTGGTGAGTAGCGGTCAGACTTGATATGCAGGGCATACGTTAAAGGCTTGTGGTCGGTGAATAAGATGAAATGGCGTCATTCTACTGCGTTCCGGAAATGTTTGATGGCGCAGTAGGCTGCTAGCAGCTCTTGACCAAGAGCGCTACATCTCGTCTGCGTCGTGAGAAAAATTCAAGAGGTTGCCAACTTCCGGAGATGTTTCGTTGCATAACGGCTCCTATGGCAAAATTCGATGCATCAACCGCTCTACTAAGCGTGGCTGATGGGTCTGGAGGAGCAAGGAGTGTAACTTGAGCCAAGGCCGTTTTGATCTCTGAAAATGCAGCACGTGCGGAATCGTTCAATTCTAATTTGCGTGGATTACCGCGAAGTAAGTCGGTTAGTGGTCGTAACCGTTCTGCCGCGTATGGGATGAAACGACGGTAGAAGTTAACCAAACCGAGAAGTGCCTTTAGTTCCTTGAGTGAGGACGGCACGTTGTATTCTCTTATTGCATGTACTTTATCCTCACAAGGTAAAATATTCTCCTGCTTGATGATGTGACCCAGAAATACTATTTCCGATTTGCCCAATTCACACCTGTCTGGGTTGACTACTATTCCATTATCCGAGAGACGTTGGAATAAGAGTGTAAGGTGTTGATAATGTTCATCTACGTTTGATGATGAGATTAGCAGGTCATCAATATAGACGTGAACAAAATCTGAGTCTCGTACTACGCCATCGATAAACCTTTGGAAAGTTCAAGCAGCATTCCGTAATCCAAATGGGATTCGTAGGAACTCAGACAGACCGAAAAGAGTCGTGATAGCGGCTTTCTCAATATCTTCAAGAGCGACTGGGATCTGATGATATGCTCGTACCAGATCGTTCTTAGAAAAGATAGTTGTGCTCTTGAGCAATGCCGTGATGTCGTGTATGTGGGGGATGGGGTAGCTTTCAAAGCATGCAACTACGTTTAGAGCTCGGTAGTCACAGCATGGTCTCCAACTAACCCCATCCTTTTTGCGCACCATGTGTAGAGGAGAGGCCCATGGACTGTGAGAAGGACGAATAATACCAGTAGCTAGTAAATTGTCAAACTCACGCTTAGCAAAAGCTAATTTGTCCGGTGCCAGTCGGCGAGGTCGTGCCGTGACTGGCGGTCCGCGGGTGACTACGGGGTGTACCACACGGTTGGTCACCGATGGAATCTCCTCGATTGGTTTAGTTACTGTGCAGAATTTCTCGAATAAGGCGTGGAATTTATCGTCACGCTAATAAAAAGTGCCTAGGATTCAGTGCAAGTTTGTGTGAGCTTTGCAGCTCACGAATTCGCTGTTCGACGAAGTAGCGATTAGCTGCAGCCTACGTGAGTCGACTAGCAATTTACAGTGCTGTAGGATATCAATACCTAGTATGGCTATGGTAACATCAGCAATGATGAAAGTCCACAGATACCGTCGTCGGTTGCCCAGGTTGACCGCGAGTTGTCGTGTACCGTAGGTACGAATGGCTGAGTCATTCGCATTACGTAGTCGAAGAATTGTAGCTTGTGACTTGCTGTTACCACGTGGTACGACAGAAACTTGGGTCACAGTGTCCACTAAGTACCTAGCGTTTGTGCAGTAATCGTGCACATAGAATAAACGGCCAACCTTGGGGGAAGGGCCGGCGAGTACGGCCGCTTTTACTCGCCGGCTTAGGAGTTTCCCGCCTTGTATGAGCACGGGGCTCGACAATGGCGGGGGCCAGATCCGAAGGAGTGGTGGAACTAACACAAACCTCCACTCGCTTCCAAAGCCGCCTTTCGGTGTGGATTGGAAGATGCCCTCGTTCTGCGAGTGGTGACGGCTTTGCAGGAGCGTGAACGGGCTCAGAAGACGTAGGGTTGGGGTACGTGACGACGGTCTCGAAAAGTAAGACGTGTGTGAATATGTAGTGGCATTGGACAATAGCCACACAATCCACAAAGCTGTGAACACGAGACTACTCAGAAAATAGATATTCAATATTTAACTCGGGGAAATACCTAACAATGGAGAAGGCGCGAACAATGAATTGAATGGACTGGGGTTGATCGAGTGGCATGGCTCGGCCATGCAGGCGTGGTCTCTATTCATATTAAATATATTGTTCTTTCTCTAAACTTAACCTTCTTATACATCATGTATTGGTAATTGATACGATACAGTGAGTTGGCGTAGTCGATGGTGTGACTTCCACGTAAGATCTTATAGATTAGGCAGTTATATCATGACGAATCTACAAATTTAGGATTAGGTCTATTATTAGAGCAGTACTAATATCATAGTAGACCATAGTTCTACATTGGTAAGCCCGACTAGAAAAACGCAACCTATTAATATTAATCCTTATTTCCACTTCAACTTTCTCGATCGATTTTATATTTATGTTAACACTGTATTCTAATAGTCCTCTGATTAATGCTCACATGCATTATCGTAATGTTATATTGATTAGTCCTCATGACAAACTAGCTCAATCGATAATAAAAACTGGTCGTCTATATTAACTAATTAGCTTTGATGATTTGTTAACAAGCTGTAATAGCATTTACATGCTTCAGCGACATAGTCTTGTTTAAACATCAAGCTCTAGCAAATATGACCTGTAAATAGCGTAAATATACATTGACTAACAATGCGATCAAGGACTAAATAGTTATCTGGATCTAATTCTCAGTGTTCCTTCACTTAACACCTCATCCTGTTTTAAACGATGCACTATCCTGTAATATCTTTTCTTCTGACCACTGCCTGCCTAATTTCATATTCTCGAGTTCCATTGCCAAACAACGAGGATGACTACTCCAAAAACATACGGTGAGTTCCAGCTATAAGTTTTCTGCAATCATAAGTTCATTTTAGATGGCACACACAATTATCTGGATTCATTCAGTTGTTCTGATCAGAGCGAGTCCCAAAGACCTCAACAGCATCAAGCACCCTGGAAGTGATTGCCATACTGTATGTTTTATTCTGGATGCTTTTGGATCATTACTACTCACGAATGGCGTTATATATGTCGTCCACTGAATAATCTAATTTTCAAAAATAATCCAGGCGAGTTCAACTATTTTACTGGATGATTTTTTTTACTTAACATGTATATGTTTTCCGGTTCCTTTTGCCATATATTTGTAAGTGTCCCTAGGCTAAATGCAGTAACTTCTTATGGAATGTTTATAACGCATCATATTCCTGCCTGAAGTTTCACAAGCAGTCTAAACTTTGAAATTATTTTCTGGTCATGTTCATTATTTTTAAATTTTTATATACGTCAACAACCTGCATGTTAACCTGGCCCATACATACGTTACACTGTATCTCCATGTCTTATGAATTTAGAAATCATCTGGATCGCCTTTAACATTTATCAATAAACCCATCATAGTCGTTGTTGCTAATCGTATTTGGGTTTATGGATTGGTTTATCATATTAGCAGCCTAAAATGCGAACATAGTTTAGATAATAAGATTAAAAATTTAGGTACTATCAACTGCACTAGTAAAATAACTAAATCCTCAGGTAGCTGTTAGCTAAACAAACGTTTAAAATCAAAACTCCGTAGCCTACTAGAATTAACGCTAAACGAATATTTCTGAATTGAAATTTATAATTAAATTAGGCGTCTCGGATTCTTTAACGTTGTAAATATCTGATGATTTTGAATCACCTAAAGCAACAATACTTATTTTTCCACTGACTAATCCTTAATCAACACTATAAGTAGTTAAACATAATAGTTTCAGGATATCGTCATAAAGCATTGTCATGACAATCACGTAATATGATTGATAAAATTAATGAGACTATTAACAAAATCGGTCAGCAAATTGACTTATAATTATCACTAGTGTTGTTTTTCTTTTATCTTCATTCACTACGGATGATTACAGTATGTTTATCAGTTGCTCATTCAGTAAATATCTCAAAACCTTGTCAGTCTAATTGGAGGTTTAGCGACACAATAATGCATGCAAATAATCAGTATAAGCAGTCGAGCAAATCTCCTGCAAACTGAAAACATCAATGTCGAATTTACCCCAACACTGACTAAGGTTCAAGCCATTATCATAGACGTGAGTTGGGAGTGTACTCCCCTTGGTTACAACTTGTGTTCTTCCTGATAATCACATGAGCATCACTCACTGTTAATCATCTTGTAAAAGCTTATTTAGCCGAATACATCCTGCGGCACCACATCACTTCGTAATATGACACAGGCCTAACTGATTTTAATAACCTATAACCACTATATCTCAATTAAATCGTGTTCCGCCTTATGATAAACTGCATACTTGCAACTAACTTGTATGTCCAATCAGCCGGCAAGTATAAATACAAGTAAATAGTCTGCCACAAATCAGAACATTGAGTCTAGAGCATGTCTCTTACGAACACACTCATGTTTAACGATTTTTCCTAGCTATCTGTCCAAAATCCATATAATTATTACTCATGTATTTAAATTTTATTTTGATAACCATTCATGTGTATTAGTAGTATTACTAAATTCTATCACGGTCAAGTAAAGATGAGGTTGAGAAAATCTCCCCGTAACTAAATAAACCGTATCAAACTAACTGGAACACTAGTTGGAATTATTCTCCACGTTATAACTTTTGTTCCTTCAGTTAGCCTACTAATGCAGATGCGATTGGAATTCAACTCATATGGACAACTTACCGGTATAATCGTTATCTGATTTCATAATTTGAACCAAAACTAATACCAATATTGACATTTCTACAATATTCATTATTTTAATATTTCTAAACACAAAATACTTACTACCTATACGTCAAGTTATTAACCAACGGCTATTAACACGCATTGTTTTATTATTATTACTGTAATCCCATTTTTTATAGCTCAAATAATCTTCACCCAAATTGTCATTTTAAGTGTGTTAAGCATGAAGGCAGATTTGTTTAAAAAAATTATTACATAAATTTCCCGACCAGATGCTGTCGCCTTCTTTTTGATTTATCTTTCAGCTTATCATTACCCGGGGGATTCTTCCTAGTCTTGGTGACCTTCGGCGCGCGACGATCCCATCCAATTTGGTATCGAACCAACATCACGTTGATTCTGGTGGGAGAGTAGTGTAGTGGCATTGGACAATAGCCACACAATCCACAAAGCTGTGAACACGAGACTACTCAGAAAATAGATATTCAATATTTAACTCGGGGAAATACCTAACAATGGAGAAGGCGCGAACAATGAATTGAATGGACTGGGGTTGATCGAGTGGCATGGCTCGGCCATGCAGGCGTGGTCTCTATTCATATTAAATATATTGTTCTTTCTCTAAACTTAACCTTCTTATACATCATGTATTGGTAATTGATACGATACAGTGAGTTGGCGTAGTCGATGGTGTGACTTCCACGTAAGATCTTATAGATTAGGCAGTTATATCATGACGAATCTACAAATTTAGGATTAGGTCTATTATTAGAGCAGTACTAATATCGTAGTAGACCATAATTCTACAAATACACCCGTCCCTATCGCCTTGAGCCGAGGAGTGAACGGCGTCCATGATTGCATTCGGACGTGCAACTATATAGCTGCCTCAGCTACTAGTCCTCGCTAAAATTTTGTCTGCTATGAGGGCTACCTGGTTAAGTGATGCGTCCTCGAGCAGGGCCGTCACTGTAGGCTGGATGTGTACTGATAAAGACTTAAGCCACAATTCTTTGACAATTTAAGAGTCAGCTGCCGTGGGTCCTGCAAGAGATTGAAGGCGCATGAGGTGGTGGCTTGGTTTAGCATCACCCAGAGGGTGACGTGCTAGCAATGTCCTCAGTCGTTCCTCCCTCGATGGGAGGAAATGTCTAAGAATTGCCTCTTTGAGGTGATCATAAGCATGAGGTACACTGGAATTGAGGACGGCCTCACGGACAGCCACTATATGGTTTCAGGGTAAGGATTCGAGGGCGTAGGCGTACTTTTGCCTTTGGCTCAAGATGCGGTGGTTCTCGAGCTGAGACTCCAACGCAGCAAACCAGACCTCTGCGTCGCGGGGAATAAATGAGTCGGGTCGAAAATGGATGGTTTGTACGTCTGAGTCTATGAAATTAATACTATTCTTGTCGCTATCCGTCATGTCGCGTGTATCATATGTTGAAAAATATTAATATGAAAATATACGACAGACGTGGATAGATAAAAATAGACTCACCGAATTGACTTCTTTGGAAGATTTGACCAGAGGTTGGGACGTGTTCCAAAAATTGGCTCACCAGTTGTAGCGTGGAGTCGAGTCTCGATTGACTATGAACACCACTACAAGAAAGCGCCTACTAGAAGGCGAAGATGGAGTGTAACCAGATTTATTTCGTTGGCGATCTCGTGGTACCGAACGAATACCGAGATCGTGCCAAAAGGAATACAAGCGGAATTAGTGGGCGAGAGTACAAGCGTACAAGGTCACAGTCTACAGGAAAGTAATGGAGAGTAATGGAGTAGGAATATGGCTGTCTTTAGCACAGTTGAACAAACGAGCAAAGCAAAACAATCACTGGTACAATTGGTTCTAATAACGATTGTTTCCATTAAACCTAACGCGTTCTCTTGATAAAAGTAGGTCACTACAATTCCTTGCTTGTTTTCAGTTAACGAAGGAGACCCTTTGTATTATTGGAGAAAAATTTTCTTTATAATGATTTCATTTACTTAAGCTGTACAATAATATTGATAGTTAACTTCATTTGCTAAAACAGTAGTCTGTAATAAAACAGAATGGTGTTCAATGTTTAAAAACTTGAAATGATATCTTGTCTTAAATTGTTTACGAAAATCAGATACTGAAGGGGAGTTATGTAACAACCATCCATATTCTTTGCTGTAAATACATTTTTCATTTTCATTTCACTTGAGTTGACTCTTCTGACTGTGTGTATGATTTTGAAAGAGGGTTCTCGTGAAGTGGAGTGAACAGAATTAACTAAATGAAATTTTGACTAATTTCTGTAATGTTTGGAGATGAATTTTCAAAGGGTTCATCTTATGCAGCCAATATAGTCTGCTCCACATGAGCAAGTAAAGTGATAGATGTACATTGATTCGGCACAAAGCGGGA